>JAFHLA010000180.1:0-447500 GCA_021432705.1 Caranx ignobilis
GGTGGAGGGCGTCCTGACCTCCCGCCTCATCATCATCATCATCATCCTCCTTCCTCATCATCACGGAGCTCCACTCGTGTACAAAAAGCCATTTTTCCACACAAACGTCACAGAGAACAGAAACTTTAGCGGAAACTTTTTCGACGCCCTCTCCCCTTAAAACCCCGCCTCACCTGTGTGACAGGAAACCCCGCCCCCTACCTCCCTCCTCTCCCCCCACCCACACTCCAAAAAAGCCCCCCCCCCCCCAACCACCACCACCACCACCCCTCTGCTTCCCCCCTTTCCTCTTCTTCACCCTCCGCTGAGGATGAGGAGAGACAGACGTTGAATATATTTGTACAAATTGTATGAAATACAGTACATTTAATGAAGACTTTTTAATTAAGTAAGAAAAAAAAAGGAAATATGCCCCTGGGCAGCAAGACGAGAGGAAGGGTACGAGTCACAGCAGGTGGAGAGACTTTGCCGCGAGGAGGAACGAGGAGAGGACGCCTCTGAATCCCGGAGGAACGAGAGAGGAAAAAAAAAAAAAAGAGAGGAGGAGGAGGAGGAGGAGGTGAGAAGACGAGCGAGGAGAGACTTTTGAGAAAGGGCAGGCCTCGTTTTTTTTTTTTTCTTTTTTTTTGCCTGCGTGAATTGTGTTGCATTAAGTTTGCAGAGACGCAGCGGCTCGGCTGCAGGCGTCTCTCTCTTCTTCTTCTTTTTTTATTTTCGTTTTTTTTTTTTATTTTGTTTTGTTTTTTTTTTATTTTTTTTTTGGATGTGCTATAGGTCTCGGGCAAATGGTTTGTGTTGATGCGTGCACATACAGCAACACACACACATGCATATACACACACACACACACACACACATGGCACACATGCACACATGCACTCCCACACCTGAAAGACTTTCTTCCTGCCCACAGATTATATGCATTGTGAAAAAAGTTCCTGTATTTGTTATTTGTATGTATAAATCAGAGTACCAAAAATACGGAAAGAAACAAAGATGTAGAATTATTTCCTTATGTTATGCAGACTGAATGGTGTAAAAATTTAATAATAATCACTAGTGTAAAATATGACTGCTTTTTTGTTTCGTAATTTTTTTTTTTCCTCTTTGAAAATAATAAAACTAGTTTAATCTCTGTTGACATGTTAGCGCTGTGGTCCAGAGCTGTCTTCTGTCTGTCACGTCTCACCACCACCACCTCACCACCACAACCACAGCTACAACAACACAGCAACACCTTGATAAGGTGTTCCCAGTGTGCTGCAGGAATGACTCGTCTGGTCAGCTGAGCACAAACAGGAAGAGTTGAAATAAACAGTGGCAATGGAGGAACAAAAAAAAAAAAAAAAAAAAAATCAAATGGCAGGGTCAAAGAGGCCACGGTAGGCTGAAGGAGGCTTTTGTCTCATCCCACTGACACACACACACACACAGAGGCAGCAGTGTATACACACATCAAACACCCACGCAGCAGAGGACGACGAGTCAGGAAACAGCGTCACTTCAGCCATTTCCCCTCTGAGCCTGACGTCACGGATCGTGTTCTCGCCGTGTCAGTGAGATCACGACAAACACTGTGAGGAAACCGGTTATAATATCAAACTTCAGCCGTAAATCATCAGGTAAACAAACACCATGACCAGGAGTGCTCTGTGTGTGTGTATCACTCTGTGTGTGTGTGTCACGTCTGCTGCTGGAGAAATGGTTCGAATGGTCTACTGGAAAAATTTGAGGAACTACACGAGTCGGTTTCGACCACAGCTCGAACCACGGAGTGGACTGAGAGACACTGTGTGTTCTCAACACAGGAACATGTGTCCCATCTGAAATCTAATCTGAAAATATCTGGACGATGTTCTTGAATATAAAACATGTCTGATTTATGTCCTGTCACTTTTGACGTGCGAAATTGTCCATTTGAACGTCCATGGTCACGACTCTTGAGAATCAGTCTGCACACAATCAGCTGCTGTCGCTCCGTAAAAGTCTTTCACCTTTTGTTTTTGCGATTATGAACATTTCAGAGATTTAAAAGCAGCATATTAAGCTCATTAATATACAAAGAAAACCAGATACAGCTGCATGAATGCATGCTGAATCCAACTCTGAAGCAAACTTCATGCATGTCGTAGCCTCCCTTTCAACAGGTGAGGTGAGTTCTGCACGGAAAAATGAAAAATATAATGATAAACAATGAAAACATGAATGGGATCATTTGCAAAATAAAAGTGAAATCTAACTGAAGATACTGCCAGTGAATCACACTCCCAACAGCTTCAAAATAAAAGATAATTAGCTGTTTATCCTAATGACGAGCTGAAACATCCAGGAGTGTTTTCCCCTTTGATAATGATGAGATTGCTGGAGTAAGAAAACAAACAAACCAGGTTCTAGTCCCATCGTTTCCATTCATTTGATGAAGCCACAAGTTAAACAAATGTCTTATTCCATCAACATCTGTCCATCGTCAGCCTCATTAAGTCGATCTCCCTCTTATGCAACACACATTATTTGTTCTGGTAGCCGTTGTTGAAATGTCGCCCATGGCCCTGCACAGCTCAAACCTAGATCTCCCTGACCCGCTCCTCCCTAAAAATCACGTGGACCGTCGTTGTTGCTAACTGCATTTCCAATATCGGAATATATTTGCACAAGTGGAATGCCAAATCCGGCGGCTGAGGCTCTCTCATGCCTCCCTGCAGAAAAGGCCATACAGGAGTCAGGTATTTGGCATCATTTGTTTCTGAGCCGCTGTGACCAATCAGGAGATTTGCTCCTGTGTTTTAATAGTGAGGTCAAGGGGGCATGTGGAATGAGAATGGGAATAGCGAGTGTGTATGTGTGTGTGTAGAGAGGGATTGAGGAAAGCTTTGCCCCGTGGTGGGACCCCATGGCCCCTGGCTGACCTTTTTTCCTCCCTCTGGTGTTTGGCTGTGGACGTCTGCCAAGGGTGAGCGGTGGATGTGAATGCAGCGAACTGGCTCGCCCGTGCAGGTGAGGACGAACTCTGCCTGATCTCTTCTCCTCTTTCCTCCATCTTCGTCATCATCGTCGTCGCCGTCGTCGACACGAGCCACTTATTTCTGTCTCTCCTCCGTCTGTCTCCCTCTCTTCCTGCGTCTGCCTCTCGTCTTTCAGGTGAGGACGATGACAGATTTGTGGCTGTGATGATTGGCTCTTGGGAATAGTCCATCTTCACCCAGCCATCAGAGGTCAGGTCACATTTTGGGGGGGGGGGGGGGGGGGGGTCACCATCATGGCAGAGTTTAGAGAAAATTATTCTTTAAAATGCTAAAATTTCTCAATTGAAATCATTGAAGAAAGATATGCAATAACATCATTTCGTCATATCATGAATGAAGGAAAACATAAGAAATATTAATGAGACCTTTGATGATGAGGGCATGCGTAGGAATTTAGCATTTTCAAAGTAAACAGAGAAAAAAAAATCACCTCAAACAAATTCCCCACAGTGCTAAAAATGCTCTACAACACACCACAGGAAGTAGAAACTTGTTAGCACAGGATATGTTATTTCTTTCATCACGTTTCTTTTACGCTACGAATGGTTTCTGTCAAACATTTCATCTCCCTGGTTGAGACGTGGTCGGTTTCTCTTCACATGCAAATACAGAGTAATATTGGTTTTTACAGGACGGAGCGATCTGTGTCAGTGTGGTCACGTGTGGGGGGGGCGGCAGGTTGTGTGTTGTATGTTGTGGGTTAATAATTTCTCTCCAGTTCCACAATTTAAAACCCAAATCACATGTGTTTAAAGCAGTCTGCATGTCTATTAGACAAGATGCCTAATTAAGACATCAGTAAAAAAAAAAAAAAAAAAAGGGTTTTTTTTTTTTTTTTAGCATTTATTGCACAGCGTACTGCAAGCTAATATAAAAATTAGCATTTGTCAGAGCATTTTGTCCACTATAGCTTTCTTGTTGATAGTTTGGTGAGAGATGTCTGCGTGAAGCTGGAGCCAAGAGCTGCTTAGTTTTTCTTAGCTTAGCTTAGCATAGACTAGAAACAGTTAGCATGGCACTGGCTCAAGGTGTGAAAAACAAACAAACAAACAAACAAACAAACAAACAAAACCCTACCCTACCAGTTTAAAGTTTGCCTCATGGGGCAATTTTTAATGTTTGCTAAATTTCTAAATAGGCAACATTAGCATTAGCTGTTAAAACCAGCTAGCCCGACTCATCACTTTTCAATGTAGCTAGCGTCCAGGCTGCTCTGAAGATTTAGCACTTATCTGAAGACACCTTATAACCTGTTATTTTGTGGACACAACTAACAGCTGGAGCTATTAGCAAGACTGATAGGATATAAATAGTTACTAATGCTAAAGTTGGCTATAAGTAGCCTGTTAACCAAGCTAGGCTCGATCTCCTTTGTTTACAACTAGTTACAAAAATCGAGGCCATACAAGAAGTTCAACTTGTTGTGCCACTGTTTTTTTTTTTTTGACTGATTGACATGTTAATTAGTGAAGTTTAAAGATGCTAATTTGCAGATTTACAACATTTGAAAATTGCTAGCTAGCTCTTTTTACACTGTGATAAACTTTAGCTCAACTTAGAGGCTAATCTCAGCAGACACTGCCTGAAGCTTCATATTTTACACAGTCTTATCAATCTACTCATCTAACTCTCAGCTAAAATGTCAAACAGTGAAGCTCGTAATATGTAGTGGATTAAAAAGCAGAAACATTCAGCAGTTAAATTCAATGAATTAAAGATTTTGTCCAGGTTGTAAAGGTGTTATGACATGACTTTTGATTACGACAACCTCTCTGCACTCTCTGTAACACACTATAATTATTACAGAAATCTCAGCTAAAAATAAAGGTATTGTACAGGTATTTCGAGCCGCACAGTGAGCCTGCTTATTGTGGTCTGGTTTATCTTTGATCTGCAATGATATCACTTTGATACCCATACAGCGTAGTGTCATCATCTAAATTTGTTATAGGATTTGTGTAGTCCTTTTTGAGAGTAAGTGGCTGTTGTTGTTCTTATCCGTTTCCCTTTGTTTTCGAAAGACCTCAAGCCTGAAACATGAGGGATGAGCTGTCGCCGCATTGTGGGAGTTCTCTCACTTGTTCGAGACCCCCTCGCCACTTTCAAAAGAGCAGCCTCGCGTTGCATTGTCTCCTTAACAATCGTAAATTTGAACCATAATCTCCCGTCACAACATAGCAGATAAAAGATAATTATCTCTTTTACTGAGGTGCCCTGGGGCTTCTTGGACGGCCTAGCAGACAACGTGCCTAAACCCTCACCACCACCCCCATCACACACACACACACACACACACACACATACACACTTTCTCTCACACATTTGCAACAGGCTTACAAGCCTGCTGCTGCTGCTGTTATGTTGAGATTCGGCAGCAGATGAGTTTAAAATGCTCGGGGTGGTTATGTGAATATGCACATGAACAAACAGCAACTAAACCTTCTCCAGCAGCTCTGAATGCACTGATTTCTCTCCGATTCATGCTGCGAGCTTGTAAGAAATGAAGCTCTTTTCAGCAGCCCGTGATTCAGAAATTGTCTTTGCAGACTGTTGCGTGCACTGGAGGTGGAACAAAGTTCACAGGTTCACTTTCAGAGCAGCTATGAGCTATAAAACCTCAGTGTGTGACAGACAACGTCAGAGGGAATGAATGATGGCCAGAGAGAGACAGAGAGAGAACCAGCGAGCTGACATGTTTTAGTCATGAGAGGTGCAGCATTAAGGATTTCAGTCAAACGGAGCTGGAGAAGGAAATATGGACGGTTGCATGAGCGAGGTATGTTTTCACCTGCAGGAGAACGACAGCAACATTATCCTGTGGAAAAATGTGCTACAGGAATGCAGCACCAGTTAGCTGAAGCTAAGTTCTTGGAAGCAGAAAAAGGTTTTTACTGTCAAAACAAAATACAATGTCAAATTTTAGTAGTTCATTAAAAATGTCCTTTGTGTTTTAAGTAAATTCCTGTTTGATTTCATGTTGGAAGATAGATAGCTTTCTTGTTTGTATGTTACAAAGCCACAACCAGGTGACAGTTAGCTCAGCTTAGCATTAAAAGGAGAATCAACTACCGTAGGTAGCAGCACCTCCTTGGATCTACAGGTTAAGATTTGGCCACCAGGCTTTACGCTAAGCTAACTGTCTCTCAGTACTTCTAGGCAAAGTTTAAAGTGTCTCTATTCCTTAAAATGGTAGATTTGTTTGCAGGAAGCCCTTGATGAAACACCTATGGTCTCCTTTTAGGAAGTTATAAGGAAATAAAATGACTGGTTACATTAGCTAAATTGAAAGTCTATGTCTACAGATCAAACACCCATTTAAAATATTGAGAGCAACTGCCATTTGTTGCTTTAACTTGTGGTCTTTCATTTCACAATCTGAGTCACAGTGTTGGCATTTTCATGACCTAAAAAACTGTAAAACAGTGGAAGGAATAAAAGTCATCGACAGTGGCTTTTTGGAGCAAACGCAACAAGAAAGTAAAGTAGCTCAGTGTTTTGATCCAATTCAATTCTGCGTTTAAGCGTCAGAGGTTTGATTAAACAGGAAAACCATCAAAGATCCCTCTTTCTTTGGGAACATGATGTCTAAGTTTTCCCATCAGATCCCCCTGCACCACCTGTGGGATCTGTTCACATGTATGTAGCCTATGTATGTCTGTCGCACTGTCTGCAGCTCTCGGCTCTCAGGAGATGTTTTACAGCCTTGTGGCCCCGGTTGGTTTGTGTAACGGACAACCATCTCTCCCAGCCCCCGGGCCAAACTGAACCTCACCTGTCAGAAAAACACACTGTGGCAGCAACAGCAACAGCAGCAGCAGCACATTTGCATGGGCCTGCATCCACAAACTGTCACTGGGGTTTTACCCAACGCCACATGAAGCTGAAGGCTTTTCGCTGGCTCTTCAACACTGAACCCATGAACTCACAGCCAAAGCGTCTGAGCCATGCGGAGAGCGACTGATAGCTGAACTGACTGGCACCTCGGAGCTGCATCACAAATCCACAAAAAAAAGTAGAGCAGACAGGTGTTTGTATTCTGCTCATCTGGGCTGCAGTGCCAGGGGACATACATTAGCTAAGCTGGGTTTGATGACACGATCTTGGCACCGTCTGCAAAGGTGTGTGTTTAAAGAGTGTGCATTGAGTAGCACTCTGTTTATATCTGAGCCAAGTCATGCGTTAATCACCTTTTAATAAAGTGGGTAAGAAGTTGATGTCTTTGGACAGATGTTGCAGCTTTAATATCTCCGCCGCAAGAGTTTAGTATTAATCTACTTTCTAATTTCAGATCACTTCCTCCTTATTTCTTCGACATTTACATACACAAAAATAAGTTTTATTTTTTCATTATAGTACAATGAGGCTTAGACTGAGGCGTCAGCGTCTCATCCGTGCCAAAAAAAAAAAAAAAATTGACAAGAAAGAAACATCTGCCATGTAGAATTTCTTGGCATGAAGAGCCACGTTTAGAGATGCAGAGTTTCACATCTCAATGCACAGCAGATCTCTGCAAGTCGCTCCTCACATCTGCAGTAGATACAAGACGTTTCTAGAGCAAGTTTCCAGATTCTTAAGGTTCACTTGAATAGTTGACAACACACCACAGGCTCCTCGGCAGTGTTTGATAAATCAAAGAAAATTAAAAACCCGACAGAGAAAAAAACCTTTACTTTTATGGGATGACAAATGGTTCCACAAGCTGCAGTGAGTTTTAGTGTTTTTAAAACCAAACTGTGAATCAAGAACGAAAACAATCTACGGTTTGTGTCAAACAATCCTCCCAAAAATACGTTTCATATTCATGAATGTAGTCTGGAAATGCAACAGAGAAAACAGGAAGTAGATGGTTAGATCATCTACAGGTGGTTCCTCAGATGCAGAAAATACTACAGAGGAGGAACCAGCTAGATCCAGGGTCTTTTGGGTCGGTGCCATTGATAATATATTGGATTATCATGGTGGTAGAAAACAAACATGGCTGCGTGTGTCATAGTTTCCAAAGTTTCTGTCAAGTCCAGACTGAAACACAACTCATGACTTTCCAAATTAAAAGAAGTGTTTCCAATACCCACCATTTAGCAAAGTAATGAAAGTGACTTTTTAAGTGAGGCTGTGTCCTATTTAGACATTTCTAATGTTTGGTTTACTATGTGCTAATTAGCTCTGAAACCAAATTGCAGTTGAGGCTGATGGGGAAGTCATTAGTGCTGCTGGTGTTTTGTCATAACCAAAGAATCAGACACACCAAAATCAGAAAGGTTGAAAAGTAGTCCTACAAGAGCGTAGATAGTCGATATTAAGGTATTTCATTAGGACAGGATTCGTCCTCTGGGGACTGTGAATATCTAACAATAAATTTCATATCAATCCATCGATTAGCAGTTGAGACATTTCAGTGTGGAGCAAAGCGATGGAGACAGAGGCTGTATTTTCTGCTTCAGTGTTTCTGTGGGTTTGACCTCCTGGAACAGGGAGGTGTCCCGCCTGTTAGCAGCACTTTATGGCAGCAGCCCTGACGTGGAGCAGCAGCAGCAGCAGCAGTGAATAACCTCTTGATACTGCTCACCTTTTAAAGATGTTAAACACTGGCACAGGTAACTGGCTATTGGCAGATCTTTCCCCAAATATTCCAGTTTCACAGTTGGCTTTAAAACCCTGTGCAAGTCCAACTCTTAACTGCAACCAGTGAGTGCGTGTGTGATCATGCATGTGTCGACTGCCAACAGTTAGAGTAGCTACCTAACTAACAAAGGGACTGCTGTGTCCGTCGGCTGTCCAGAGCCCCGGGGCTGTTTACACATGCCATTGTCTCCCGTGGGCCAATCAGACAAGCCTTATTAGGTAAATAAGCCTGGTGCGGCCAATCGCTGGCAAGCACACGGGAGTCTGGGCTGGTTATCTGCAGCACCCCAGGAAGTGGGAGAAGCGATGAGGGAAGTGACAAAACACATTAGTGCAACCTTGTATCTCCTCCCCTCTGACTATCTGCCCCATATCTCATTAGGGGGCTTAATTCATGTGGCCGTCTGCACTCTGATTGGACAGCCGATATCTCTATGCTTGCTCCTTGTCTGTGGCTGATGGATTTCATAGAGAAGCTTAAGCATCACTGATGATAAATTAGCTATTTGCAGAAGTGTGAACATCTCCAGATTGTACAGATCTGCACTGACCAACACAGGAATGTTCAGCTTTTATTTCAGCACTGTGCACCTGGAAGTGCCAGGGCCTACATTTGCATATGGCGTTTTTTTCCCCATGTGTCGTTGGGAACTTCCAACATGTGGCTTTTCCAAGTTGGCTGATAAACATCGTTGCTTTTTACACGCTATGTTGTCTGAAAACTAAACTCAAAAGACAACAGATAAACAAATGGGTGTCCTGCAGCTTTAACGAGCCAATTTAATCCTAGTTATGATGTTTAGTCTGGGGACAAACCTGTTATAAAAGGTGTGTTAGACAGAAAAACAACAAAAAACAGTTGAATTTCCGACAGAGCTGAACTTCTTCATGCTCTCATTGACCAGATACCAGCAGATTAATACTTGTATGCACTTCCTTCTTTATGATGTGATTTTTTCTTCCACGAATCATGATTTCTGGACGATATTTTCCCAGAATGCAATGTACAAAGAGACAGCTGGAACCCCCCCCCCAAAAAAAACAAATTGTAGAATAAGCGAGTGAGAGAAAACATCTTTAAATGTCTCCACAGCAACATTAAGTTCATTCATGTAGCTAATTTTTGACTCCAGCTGAGTCGTGTTCATCAGATGACGCCAAAACTGTTAAAAACCTGCAGCTGGGCCTCTTGTACACTTTCCAATCAGTCACAATCGTGATCAAGTATAATTTCCATACTGTTGCACAAGAATGCCACTTAAAAAGTCTGCTTCACCCTCCCTGACACCCCCCCCTCCCCACGCACACACACATGCACACACTGTTGCCCCCCTCCCACCCCACTGTCCCATGCTCCCCGGTCCTTCCAGCCCCGCTCTGCTTCCACAGCCACTCCACCTCCCTCTGGGAGCCCTGGGAGTGTTTGTACTGGAGGCAGCCAGCGGAGACGGCTGGTGTTTTCATAGCAAAATCTCTTTCCTGAGGTAATGCTGGCCCGGGTTGACCGCTGTAGCATGTAGGGACCAGCAGCGGCCCTGGCGAGAGGTCATGGATGGTCTGTGATCACATCACCATGGAGCGCTGCAGTTTAATGTTTAGCAGCCGATAGTTGCACTACGACGTGATTTCACAAGCGCAAAGCAGTTCACATGCATTCACAGTCTGGGAGACGTAACTGGCTGCCAATACGAACCCCGCCCACAACATGCTCGGATAAGTCTGAAGTATATTGTATTATGCAAATGAATCTGAGAGTCGTGACATCAAAAACCATTACAAAAGTAAAATCAAACAGTTTCTGTTCATTAGTCACGATTCATTTTGGAAAATAAAAAAAAAAAACAAAAAAAAAAACAACAACAACCATTAATCATGTTTGGATGGAAAACTCTACCAAATGTATGATCCTTCTGCCAACGTTTCAAAGATCCTGACAAAATAATTTATGGTTAAAGAGCCGAACAGATTGTTTGCCCTCCCAGTGTGATCTGTTGCCCGAAGCAGCCACAAAATAGTTCAGTCACTCAGTGCCTGTTAGCGCTGCCCTCAATTTTGGCATGTTAGCATGTGAGCTTACAGTCCTGAAAAAGATAATTGCACTGCAGAGATACTTTTGTTATGCAAGAGAACATAAAATAACTAATGAAAAAATATTTACAGAGTTGTAGTTCCCAAGATCCAAATGCGCTCCTGTTCAACCCTTTTAAAACGTCAATGTGCTCAATGTTTACAATGATTCTAGTTATATCTATCTATATGTTTTTGATTATAGATCAGCTCTAGGTTTTATATTAATACTGTGAAAGTATCAAAGCCTCAGTCTGCAGAGAAATGCACACAGTCTGGATTCAGAAACTGAGCCTTAAAACCAGCCGTCAGGACTTCCTGTCACTTTGTGATGTCACAACTAAGCAGGCACAAAGCCCCACCTCCAAACACTTGCAGGATTTGGTTTCTCTGAGTCTTTTATTCTGAAATCTGCTCTATTTTTATTGAATAACTGAGAAAACAGTCAACCAATCAGAAGAGAGGCTCAGGGCCTCGTCTCCTCTGATTGACTGACACTGACCTCTTGTTACTAACAAGTGGTGTAAGAAGCCTTGTGTTAAAGACATGGTGTCACTGTGGTGTCCTATTTCCTCAAGACACCACCAGAAACTCTGACTCAGGAACTAAAACTGAAGTCTGGCACCTACGGTAGAAATATCAGTTAAGTTCCTTAGTTCTTTAAAAGCTTCCTGTAAAAAGTCCCAGAAGTGTTTAAAGAATCACCATTGACTGACACTCTCACGCATTCACATTCAGGAAGTCGTGTGTATTTACATAGCGACGCTGAAAGTAAAGGTGTTCACATCCATTCATCCAGTCACTGTAGCTTTAACCGTGCCAGATGTACAGTACAGCGAAGCGCCAGAGAATTTAAAACATGTTAATGAGCATTAAAACAAAGCTTTGGAAGGAATCTGTGGTTGTCTGGTGAAATATAATCACTGAAGTACCTGTAAAACAATACATGCCAGTGTAAGAGGAACCTTTGACACTTCTGCTGAATCAGTGCAGACTGGGATGCTGCTGTTATTCTTATACTGGGAATGAATGGGGCACTAACGACACTGGGAGCTGCTGTCTCACAGTAAACCACACACAATACAGACTGTTTGCAGGATCAGGGCCTCGTTTGGTTGCGTCTGGGACGGCCAGCAAAACTTTTACGAAGCATGTATTAGGTCAGAGGGAGGAGTGTGTGTGTGAGTGTGTGTGTGTGTGTTCACTGCGGCCTCTAATTTACTTAAGTGCAGTCTAAACGCTGAGGCAGAGATAAGAACGCTGCTAATAGACCTTGACCTCTAGTGACAGTTGCACAAAGCAGGAGGACAAAGACAGAACGGTAACTTCTACTGACGACCCACTGACTCAAATGTATCAGTTCAGGATCAGGCCCAGACCTGGAAACGTGTACTGCTGCTGCTGCTGCTGCTGCTCTCCCTTCTTGGGAACAGTAAAAACAAAACAAAAAAAAACATTCTTTAAAGTCATTAGTAAATTGGATCGGTAGGTTTACCTGAGGCCCTCGGGCTCCAGTGTCTTTGATGATTCACCTGAGCTATGGCGGCTGTTGTTTACTGTGTTTGGAAAAATTCTTCCATCAGGGCCGCCGTCACGATAATAACATGAGGGTTGGTGTGATTTATACTGTAATAGACAGATAAACAATTCATCTCCCTGCTGCCGCTGCTGCTGCTGCTGCTCCAGGGAAGACTGCACTTCATGGTGCCTGCGCAAGCAACTTTTTCTAAGGTGCAGAATAAGCAAAGTAAAGACACACAAACTCTCTCTCTCTCACACACACACACATACACACAGATAGAAATATGCTTAACCCCAGCCCCGGTGTGTAGTGTGGAGTTGCGTAAGAGGGGAGCAGATGAAAAGCGGGAATGCGCTGCTGTCAACACCCGAACCAAACGAGACAGTTTGTTTATCTGAACGCCTCCTGATCACCACCCGTGAACCAGGAAGCAGCAGGTGCCTCGCTCCAACGGCAGGCCCTGTATTGTTGACAGTGGATAAACAGGTTGGGGTTGAGATGGAGTAGTTTTAAGAGAAAAGACAGACTAGAGAGGGGGGTTATAGTGTGCATGAGAAAGGGTTGGTGTTGGTGTTGGTGTTGGTGTTTTCCCCTAAACATTGGGAGGAGGAATTAGTCCTGACTAGTTCAGTGTAAAATTTGAAAGTGTAAGCTGTTTGTTGTTTTTTCCCCCCCAGTTGGCGTTTATTAGTGTTGTCTTATTGCGGCTCTGCTGAACAAGCCTGGCCCGTGTTGTCGGGGCCTGGCAGGGGCGACAGTGGGATAAAAAACCCAGTGAGGGGAGATGGCTGGCGTTGGGGGAAGGAGAGTCTCCATTGTGTTTCCATTGTAGCTCTGTCACTCTCTGCTGCCCTGGCTCGCTGTCCCCCGTCCATGTCAGCAGAAATGAGCTTTTTTCCCCCCTCTTTCATCCCTTTCCCTTTTCTTTTTCTTCCTCTGCTATTCACTCGACTGTTTCTTCAAATTCCTTAAAAAGCCCGATCACACGGTCTTAGCACATTAACACATCTGCAGCTTAACCTTGAGAGCTGGCCTATTGTCGCCGCAAAAGCGATTGAGAGCAGCGGGGACAAACAAAAGTTTGGGATTGTCAAACGCATACATGGGTTCATTTTGGAACAATGTCGCTGTAAACTGGAAGAAAAAAAAAGAAAGAAAGAAGAAAAAGGAAAAGTTGTTTCATAGGAAAAAGTTTGGCTCCAACAGTGGGCGCATTGTTTTATGTTGTGTTTCATCAGTGCAGAATGCGGTGCGGCACTCCGGTGGTTTCTCCTGTTCTTACTCACGGTGCCAGATGGAGTGGGAGGTTTGCCTCGGGGCAGGTGAGCAAAAGGGGAGATGGGAGGAGGTGGGGTGAGATGAAGGGGAGGACTCGGGTGACCAGTTTTACCTGGGAATGACTCGAGCCCGTCCGGACATGCAAGGGAGGGATCAGCCCGAGGGGAGGAAAGAGAAAGAGAGGGAAGAAAGAGAAGAGAAGGACAGCAAGTGAGTCTTCAGAAAAGGAAAACACCCCTCATCACGACTCATCAATCTTTTTTTTTTTCCAGTTTGGCCTCGATCATTTTTTTTCTTCCCCTCCCTTGCTCTTCCTTTATCGTATCCATCTCCATCACTCCATGACTTTTCTGCTGCTCACAGAAAGTAGAGCTTTGCCTTCCTCTCCTCTCCTCTCAGAGGTATTCCGTTTTTTTTCTTTTGAAATTCCTCGGAGATGAAAATGTTCCTGTAATTGTTGGCCTGTGAGGAAGAAAAAAGAAAGAAAAACTCTCACATACCGAGAGAGAAGTTGGATAAATAGAGTTCGGACAGGCCAGACGTTTTTAAAAGCTCTCTCTTTTCTTTGCGTCGTCTCACCGTGACGACGATGGCAGGTTGTTTGTTATCGTCGGATTTTTCACACTTGGTAATTAATCAGGTGCGAGGAGTCGAGAGCTTTGGACGTTATCAATCAACTGAGCCCCGGTTCTGATAAACCCGACTTAATGCGGCCAATGAGCCCATTGTCTCGGCCTGTTGTGGAGATAAGGACCATTTGTTTAAATCCATCTGAGCAGCAGCAGGACTGAAGTTCATACAGTTACATTCACACTACACTGACAACAACAACAACAACGGCACGCGGTCATGTGAGCGGTAAAACACCGACCGTGTCAGACTTGCGGAGGAAACTACAAACACAAGATGTGGGAAATTTTGATGGCAAAGATCGTAACAGTGATTTCTCACAGATCTGGATCATAAATGAAACTGGAACGAAACTCAAAAACACCCTGTCATGTGACATGGTGGTTGAAATGGACACATGGCGGGGTGGTGGTGGTGGGTAAAAAGTGTGTAACTTTTTAAAGTTAAACTTCCTGTTTCTGAGAGTATGTTTGGTGCATTTGCATCTATTGTGTCCTTGAACACGAAGCGTTGGGCGCAGGCAGAGGTGCCACTTTTGCTTGGGATTGCATGGATGTCATCAAAACAATGATGCATCTGTGCACGTGTTCGCAATCGAATACAACAGAGGTCTCTGCATCAGGACCTGAACTGTGCTTTATGAATAAAACCTGATTAATCGATTGATAACTTCTGTGTCATGTCATAGTGTAGCATTAGCTTAGCTCATGAAGCTGTATTGGGAGCTGCAGTGATTCCACACAGATGCTAACAGGCTAAAATCACAAACGGTCACAGCACCAACACACCAGAGACGTGCTGCTCCTCCTCTGCTTGTTCGAAGACACTTGATTTCCTCCCAGTTTCACTTTGACAAACTGAGCTGAAGCTCAACAGCTCTTTTATTACTCAACCAATCTTGTTTCCTCGTTGACTCTGAGAAACTCACAGACTCAACTCACACCAGATAAATGACTAGATTTATGTAGTGAGAGTCTTCTCACTCACACACACACACACACACACACACACACACACACACACTCACACACTCCCTGGTGTAAATGCACAGATGTTTTTTTCCTTGGTGCCACGTGTGTGTTCTGTGCATTCTGCACTTTGTCAGGTGGGGAAGATGAGCCCACCTGAACTCTCCTTCACCCGGACGTTGATGCCTTGCAGCAAAGACTCAGGGTGAGAAGGGGACAGAGGGGAGGGTGGGGTAGCTGCTGGTGGTGGTGGTGGGAGGGGGGGCGTTTACGAGCTCCTCACACGAGTCAGACAGAGACTCTACAGGGAGTTTTTCTCCTCTGGACTGTTTGTTTGTTTGCTTCCTTCTTCATCTGTCTTCCTCTGTGGTGTTGAGACGCCAACATCCTGTGCTTGGTCAAACTTTAACCAAACCCCCATCAGAGGCGCTGGTAAGGACTGGGGAGACACTTAACCTCTTAACATTAAAGACATCTTATTTTTTTCCTTCCTCCTTCAAACATTCACAGAAAAAACAAAACCAAACATGAGATCAACTGTGACCAGGTGATGAAAAACACATCAGATGCAAAGTTGTTTTTTTTTTTTTTGGATGCCTTGAAACGACTGCTGGCTTTTCTCCAACACCTGTCAAGGTTGTGTTATTGTTATTCAGACACTGTATTTCCCCTAAACTGCAGCACTCACTGAGAAATCCCCTTTACTTTATTGAGTTATCGATGAGAAGTCTTTATTCTAATATGCTTTAGTGTCTTTTGTTTGTTTGTTTAATATAAGTGTTGCTTAATCATGCTCACGGCTGTGTAACTGTAAACTAAAAGTTGCAGCATCACCTTTGGCTCCTGCTCCTGCTCCTCCCTCGACTGATGAATGACAGTTGAATCACGTCTTTCTGTGGAAGCATTACTCAGTTGTGGCCTATTGAACCCGTTCACTGTGTTTACTGTCCCACCTCTCTCTCTGTTTCCTGGAGGTACAGATGGAGGCACACACACCTGATGGATTGTCGACACAGTGACAGGAGGACGACAGCATGTTTTTGGCCTTTTTTGTTGTTGTTGTTGTTGTTGTTATCTCGAGAGGAAACACAAGTTCACTTGCAAAAGGCATTTTCAGGTTCAAGAATCTGAACACACGAAGGAACAGTCGTGTGTGTGTTTTTCCAGTAACTGCTCATGAAGCCGTTGCCAGTTTCCTTCCACCCCGCCGGCCCAACCTCGCAAACACCACTTGTAAAACATATGAGTCTTCTATGACCGTAAGAGGACGGTAATGGCCTCTCAGATCAATGTCACCGCCTGTTTAGATTTAATTAGCAGCCTCAGAACAGGTTCTCTGTGTGAGTGCATCCACTTAGAGGCCCCTCATTGGATTTTCACGTTCACAATGGAAAGACTGAAGCGTCAATTCTAGTAATCCTATATCTGCACTTGCTGGCCTGTCCCTCGAGGGCAATGCAATGTAGTGCTCTCTCTCTCTCTCTCTCTCTCTCTCTCGCTCTCTCTCTGTGTGAGAGTGTGTATGTGCATGTTTTTCATTCATTTGTCATAAAACATATTTGTTGCATTTAAATGCGCCTCGAGTGTGTGTGTGACTGTTTGTGTGTGTGAGTGTGTGTGCGTCTGCTCATACACGGCGGTTAGATTGATTGAGCGGTGAATTGCGAGTCCCCTGGGTGTTTTTTTAGCGGCTTGTTGTTTCTGTTTTGTGGCTTCACAATGGGCCTGTGTGAATTGGGGTGGGATTTGTATGCGAGTGGGTGGGAAGTGTGCGACTTTAACCCAATGTATGTATGATGTTATGTATTTGCAGCGGGTGGCGAAGGGTTGGAATGAAGGGTAGCGTCGTCGTGCTTTTATTCTTGCCAAGTTCTTGAGCAACAGGGAATCCAAAATAGATTTTTTTTTTTTTTTGCTCCGGGTAATTCCAGTCTAAAAGAGGAGCAGAGAGGAGTGACAGTTTAAGATGATGTAGCATGTCTTGTATTTATATAACCAGGGTTGCCTCACATCCAACGTGTTGACAGATTGAAAATTCAGAAATGTCTCTGTACGTGCTGCCGTAGAGTCGACTCCTCGCATCTGAGCACGGATCGTCGTGTCGTGGCCTTAATTATTTTCATAGGTGCAGAAAGAAAATGGAGACAGGAGGGGTGTCAATCAAACATCTCCCAGCCCAGCTCCTCTCCTCTTCTTCTCGCTCTCCTTCTTCTTCTTCTTCTTGCTTGACCAACCCTGTGTGACCACCAGGTCCGGGCCGGTGCAGGGTTGAGGTCGGCGATGGATGTGTGGGATGAATGCTGGGATTGTTGCGGGATGGGACAGGTTCCTGTGCAGCACCTGGCCATCTGGACATTACATCCCCCAGAGCCGTAATGGATGCCCTCCTCCCTCCTCTCCCCATCTTCCCCTCCCCTTCCTCCTCCTCCTCCTCCCCTCGCCCCCTTTAACTCCTGGCTGAAGACCCATTATGGACACCCCTACCAGCCCCTGAGGGGAGCCCCCAGTGGGACCTCAGTTTGGGAGGTTGTGCAACTGGATAATGGGCTTCATTTAAAGCTCCATTCACGGCAAGGCCGCAGTCGGCTCTGAGGAGCTGTGAACAGCGGTGGAGGGAGGAGGAGGGGGGCAGGGTCGCCGGGGGTCACGAAGCCCTGACCACCGGCCGGTAGTTAAAACCCGATCACCATCGCCGACTCATACCATTACCTGCCTTCTGCCGCTGTGGTGACAGGTGTAAAAGGGAGGGGCTTGTGGTACAGGTGTGTGTGTGAGGAGCCTGATTCAGGTTACCTGGGGACCGTGGTCACAACTAGCAAAACCTGAGCAAACATGATTAAATCAGTGGAGCGCTGCACTGATATGAAGAGGAAAAAGAAAAGTAGCCGTGCCCTGTTGTGACCTCCTTTGTGGAGTGGCAGAAAAAGACAGGAACACCTGAAAGCTGAAGACAGGTGTGTGTGTGTCAGTGTGAGTGTGTGTGTGTGAGTGTTGGAGGGAGAAGGGACTCTCTATTGCATGAAGGAATGCTCAACTGTTCATTAACAGGGAGAAGTCATTGGTTGATTTCGCTCCCGTTGCTGCGGGGCTACTCGCAACATTAACAGCCTTGATTTCCATATCCACTTTAAACCTTGAAGTCTCTCACACACACACACAAATGACACACACACACAAGTTGTGCACACATGCAGACAGATACATGCTTATCCACTCACATCAGAGTGCACACGTGTGCATGGTTTCATGAAAAAGTGAGTCACACTTGCTATAATTTATAGTGAGGTGAAAGTGAGGTGCATGAGGGCAGCTTATTGGCACATGAAGAAGTGTGTGTGTGTTTGCACATTATAATACACTGACATGCCATTTGACTGTGTTGTTAACTTGTTTTATCCAGTTTCCTGAAGTGACTAAATCAACTTTTCCTCTGTAAACTGTTGAGTTGTTTTACTTTGAAAATCTGAAAATCCGACACCGTCTCACTCCGCTTCGCATTCCTCCGGTGGTGAAACCGATGAGGCAAGATTTGACATGAAAAAACAGCGAGTGGAACAGTTGAACTTTTGTCTCAAACTCAGACATGGCAAACTTTTTCATGAGTTTTTCTGAGCAGCCTCCCCCACCCTCCCCTGACTCTCACCCCGGGGGCCTCTTCATCTCATCACCTCGCCACTTCTCCCCTCACGGGGAACATGTCAGGTGTGATTGGAGAAGTGAGACAGAGATATTCCAATTAGCTGGAGCTGCAGCGTTACAGTTGTGCCTGCTCTGGAGTCACGTTGACAGGAGGGCGGCTGGATGGAAGACTACTACTTTATTTAATGGGGCCTCGGTTAAGATGATGGAAAGCAGCGCGGCGCAGCCTCAAGTGAAGCCGGAGTCTTTCAGGGAAACCATTCAGCCTCAGTCACTTTCAAACCGATCAAGAATCTCATTATCTCAACACCGAGATGCACAAGTGCTGAGAGCTGAGCGGTGGCTGTGATGGGTCATATGTGACTAAAATTGCACAGGTGGGGGTGGGGAGATATGGGGGAGGCGGGAGGGGGGGCAATAATGTGGTGTTCTTGAATGTGCGCTAATGCTCATAAAACTCACAGCTGGATCTCAGATCTCTCACCTGATCTGTGAGTTACTGACTCTGGCGGGTTTTTTTTTTCTATCGTTTACAAAAATTAAACGCAGGTTTCAAAACTGCTGCAGGTTTTCGAGGTCAGTGTGCACACAGGTTAAACTGAGTGACACATGCAGCTGCTCAAAGTTTTTAACCTTTACACTGTTCCTGCTGCCCGCGTGCTACTTCCTAAAGTTTGCTTCTGCATACATTTGAATATTCTGACAGTGCATCAGCACCACTGTGATTTAGCTCATCTTTACTATGACTGATACTTCTGCAGATATCTAGCTGGTGCAACACACAGTTGATGGCCGTAGGTTCATTGTTATTATTATCAAAGTTAGATCAAACAACATGACAAATGCCACTAATGGCATGAAACCAAGTTATCATAAGCAACTCATCTAAAACAAATAAAACTTTACGAGCTGTCTCAGTTTCATAATCAGCTGTTCATTCTCCAGTTGCAGGAAGAAAAAAACCATTAGGCCACTTTCCTCCAACAGTCTAGTGTGACATGTTGGCATGTTTTAAAAACTCCCAGCGCGTGCTTTGATAGTTTTTCCCAACACGTTTTGTCGACCTTTTCTGGGGCAAGGTGATGCTATCAGTACAAGGGATCTTATCAGCTGTGTAATGTGTCATAAGTGGTAATGTAACTGAGGTGTGTGTGCGTGTGTGTGCTGGCTGGATGTGTGGCAGAGTGATGGCGATGGGTGTGATAAATGTGCCGATGTGCCAGTCATTTCTGATACACTCGGTAGCCCGAGGGGGGGAGGAGAAGAGGGAGGAGATGGGGAGGAGGAAGAGGAGATGCACCGTGTTTGATAAATATGGGAGAGATTCCATCTGCAAACAAGGGAGACGTTAGATTTCTGATTAGACCTGCATGTGTGAAGGCTGCACTCTTGCTTTTTTTTTTTGGAGGACTGAGATTCATGATTTGCGCTCGGTGACAGCTCTGTAAAGCAGCGGAGATAGCGACAAGAACGGGCTGTTGGTTTTTTAACTGGTGTTAGTGAGTGGAGATCTGCTGCGCTCGATAAAAGGAATAAACTGCACTGGCTTTCACAAATGCAGATGTAGTGGCAGATCTAGTAGCACTCTCTCTTGCCATGTGTGTGTGTGTGTGTGTGTGTGAGTGAATGTGGGGGACGTGGAATGTTTCTCTACCTGCATCGACAGGTTACTCAGCTCTTCTTCTTTACCTGTCAGACCCGCAGGGCCAGGTCAGAGCTCGTTATGTGTCTGCATGACGCTCAGCATGTGTGTGTGTGTGTGTGGAAGTATATGTGTGTGTGTGTGTGTGTGTTTTGGAGTCTCTGTTTACTGTATATACTGCTCGCTATGGTGGGAATCTGTTTAGGCTCTGTCTGTGTTTCTGCTGTGTATAACCTGCTTTCTTTCTACAGTTACTCAAAGCTGTTATTGAGCAACACATGCTAACCAGCATGCCACTGCTTACTGTTACACATGACTGTGTTGAATTAGTTACCAAAACCAACACAACTTGAAACAAAAGCCTGGATCCATGTGTGTGTGTGTGTGTTGCCAACTGCATCTCTCATACCTACTGTTAGCAACACAACACAGTCAGTTAAAAACTTGTTTGTTATGATGTTACTAAGGTTAAACATTCAATCTTTGCTCATGATATGAGCTGCACTGCAGGAAACCAGGGACTAAATGTAAATTAAACGTGTTTACAGCCTCACTGTTTATGCTGTTCCAGCAGACATACCCAGAACTAATATTGAGCTAACAAGCTACCATTCTAGCATGTTAGCCATTATGTCAGTTCTGCCTCCTTTAATCAGAGCTCTCTCTCTACTTAAGTTAGCATGCTAATCAGCTAGCCTATGCTAATACTGGCTATGTAGCAAGAGCAAAATTTACAAAAAGCCGCATTAACCAGCAAGCTAGTGGAGCTAGCAGGCCTGTTTCACAAGTTTCACTCGCTGGGTTGCAGGGACAGGGTTCATTAAATATTCAGTTACTTTAAGGACAGTGTGTTTATTCTGCAAACGTCCATGTCAAAAAAGCAATGATGCATGTGTGGTATCACTTGTTCAACCTGCAGACTGGCTTCAGCATGAACAAC
The DNA here is from genome assembly GCA_021432705.1 of Caranx ignobilis. Lineage (NCBI taxonomy): Eukaryota > Metazoa > Chordata > Actinopteri > Carangiformes > Carangidae > Caranx > Caranx ignobilis. The sequence goes on from JAFHLA010000180.1 coordinate 21,332, forward strand.
AATGGCATTCCCCGCAAGCTAACAGGAATGCCGCCCTACAGTCGATGTGGTCAGTTCAAAGTAAGCACAGGGAAACACACACCACACACACAAAAATCTGATCAACAAGCTACTCCAGGAATCAGACTTGAAATAGAACAAGTCATCAATCATGATGTGATACGTCCTCACTGAGGAAATGACTGTATCAGTTTGGGGAGATTTCCTGCTGGGCCGACTCCGACATTTCTCATCCAGGTAGTCAACATAGTTTGGGATTCGTGATGGAACGTGAACTGAGTCAACACGATTTTAGAAAAGAGAAGAAGATGAAATCACCAATTTGGAGGGTGTAACTAAGGCGTCAGAAATGAACTGTGTAACGAATCCTCCTCGGGGGTAAAATAACACCGTCGGCTTCTGAAAGAACTAAATGGGGAGTAAAGTGGCGGAGGGGTAGAAATTTACTTTCCATTTCTAATTCAGCCGCCCTGCGTTTTGGAGTGTTTCTCTTTCAGGGATAGTGTGTCGCTCCCTCTATGGAGGGCCTTGTTCCTGGGCCTGTATTGTTTTACCGGATCGCCCATTGTGCTCTCAGACAGAGCAGGGGAGGGAGGGAGGGTGGAGGTAGAGGGGTAGCGGCGGCGGTGGTGGTGGTGGCCTGGTGCCAGCCGTGACTACACCCGCTGCCAGCCTCCCGCCATGACACACACATACACACACACATACATACACAAAGCGGAATCGAGAAGCCCTGGATGCGAATGGCGGCCATGGATGGATCAGAACCACTCAGGCCCAAACAAGGCTCTGTTACACAGGCAAACACACATACACACACACACAGTGGCAGTGAGTATTGTCTTGCAGAAGCAACTGTAAGTACTTAGCCATTCACACACACACACACACACACACACAGATAAACAAGAGCAAACAGTGCAGTGACTTAATTCAAGCTAATGCTCCTTTGCGCTCATTAGCTGGACGAAAAAGATAATCATTATTATATGTATCAATATTATTCTTGTTGCCATGGTTCCTGCTGATATTCTAACAATTATTATGGTGTTCAAGCTCCTGTTTACATCCAGACCCTTTTCAACAATGTCTTAAGTTTTTTTGGTTGGTACAGAAAAAATCTTTACATATTCCATCATGATTATGGGAGATTTATACAAGAAGTAAGATAAAACATTGATAACGTGCACAAAACTGAAGCACTGCATGTTAAATACAGATAACAGGGTTGTAAAGGAAATCTTTGATCATTCAGAAAAACACAATATCATAGGTTTTCTTAGCAGTGTATATGTCAAATGTTTCATTAGTTGATCCTGGAGCGAGGCCGTTCTTGAGGCACCTTCGCTTTATTCTATGGAAGCGGTTACTGATTTCATTTACGCTGCTATAAATACAGCGAAGCTTTATAGCTGCTGAGGGCTAATTTTGGATTGTGGTTAGAGAACGTAGCTTTCTAGCTCGATACCTTTGACTGGGTGCAGCGCTCTGCCGTACAGTGACAGAGGCCTGTAAGGTGAGATGACTGAATCAGTGTGCGAGAGGCAGGCAGCTAAAGGAAGTCTTTACAAAGCCACAAATATAACAGCTCAATCATTAGAAGTGTGTGTGTGTGTGTGTGTGTCTCAATATTAGTCAAAACTTGACACAAGTATGTTGAAATGGCCTTTAATACACTTGTTTTAATGGGTTTACAAACTGACCAATGCCTCATAATCAATCACCTCTGCTTTATTCATCAGTTACAAGCTGTTGTAATAAAGGTTGTTTAAAACCTCTGTACTGATGTTTATTCTCCTCTGACAAGACACTCACTCTGTCTGTTTAGTCGGCTCTCCAAACTAAAGGCATCTGAACCATAGCTCATTTATTAAGAACTTATTAACATTAACAGCTGCAGGCTGAATAAGTTATTGTTAAAACCATTTATTAACAGTGGGTTAATTATTATAATTGCAGACGACTCACTAACCTTTGAAAGTTAGAAACCAAGACAAAGACCTTTTGTGTATCATACAGTTGTATTTATGTATTATTTTATTTTCCTTACTAAGAGACGACAGATGATAACATCAGTGTAGTCTTCATGACTCCAAAGCTGTGGTTTTATGTGAGCACATTAATGTGACATGATCAATGTGTTAATGCAGATGATTAAACAATTCGTCAGCAAGTTTCTAGACACAAAAATTAGTTTTGACAGTTCATTGCTGAGGTTATTTATTATCCAAAAAATGACAAAGGTTTGCAGCTTCTTGGCTGTAAAACTGGATCTATTTCGGTTCTGAACCTTTGGTCAGACAAAACATCGAAAGCTGAAGTTGTTTGCTTGTGGTACGGGGAATAGAGATGAGGATTCATTCTAATTTTTTGGAGGTTTTGTATATTTTAAAAATAATATGTCTGAGTCTATGACGGGACCAAAGCAGAGACCCAAACACAAACACCAAAGGGCATCTCAGGTGAAAACAACTGACTAAAAATAATCTGCTTCTTAGAGCTTGATCGACTTTGAGAAGAAATATCAGAGTGTGTGTCTGGCTGTGGGAGGTCTGACTCATACAATCACGCCTGCCAGAGTTTATTAGAATTAATAAAGATGTAATGATAGCCCTCCTGTGATTGTAAAAAAAATACCCAGACTTGGCAACACTCCAAAGGGAATTGCTTCCTCTGACAAATTATTGTTGAATTACAGGCAGCAATCTGTCTGTCTCCCCTCATTTTCTACAACCTCTTTTTCCCCCCAACCAGCAGACTTTCATCTGCCTGTCATTTTTTATGATTATTGTCTCACGATGACGACATCATCTCCTCACAAATCGATGGTGATTGGAGTCTGCAAAACCTTCACATGAGACTGTCGTTTGCATCATCTCTAGGTTTCACCCCTTCCCTCATGACGCTTGCTCTCTTTTCACTCTTTATTGTCAGCCACTCTTGCTGTTAAACCATCTCTCTTTAGCACACTAACCTTAACTATTGAAAGACTGCAGCTATAAGTGGATGCTCAAGTGTCAGCAGCTGTGTTCGAGCTACCTCTTACTAAAATTGCCAGTGCATAAATTAGCACTAATATAAGCATATTTGAATGAGTCAAAGTTCATGAGCAGTGTTAAGGAAGCTGTTTTGAGACTGCACCTTGATGTGCTTCACTGGCCGAACGACAGCAAGTAGTAAAACTTTTCAACATGAAAAACCTCAATGCTTTGTATCGTCACATCAGCCCTGGACTCTGTTTTCAAAGTAGTCCCCTGATTTTATGTCCCAGATGGTCAGCTAGGACATGCATTGGACATGCACTTGCCACAGGAACCACAGAGTCATTCTCCATTAACTCTTTCCTCTGCAAAAACCAACAAACACAGGTTGAAAACGCTCCAGTGAGTCTGAATCTCACCTTGTTGCTTGAAAGACGAAGTACTAGAAAACCGACCCCAACCAGCTGAGATTTATGCTTCATTGGAAGTTGGGAGCTAATCACAAATATCAACACAACACATCAACACAGTATGAGCTCATATCTGCTTACAGATGGCTTATGTTAATGCCACTAAGCTTTTAGTACATAACTACAACAAGGTAGAGTGAGTGCCCTGACTTTATAGACATTAAGAGCAAACAGTCAGAACAGGGTTCACCTGAAGGAGACTGACGCCTAAAGTTGGAGGTCATATCTAACCTGGAACTGGATGACTTACAGTTATAGGTATTAGCTTCATGTCATTATGCATGAAAGCACAAGCAATTACAGTAATGAGACAGACTGCAATTCTTCTACTTTCATCCCAACTTGGGTGTTGAAGGCGTTTCATTGACGACGGTTCCTTGTCTTCCCGCCTCTCTTTGCGTCTCCTTTGGTGGTAAACTGCTGTAATGAAGAAATCTGTCGACTAATGCCTCAGAACAGACTGAATGGTTTCTGAGCAGGACAATAAACATGCGAAACGCCTGCACAATAAGGGACGTGCAAATCTGCGCTCGGGGGCAATGAGGAGGTGCGAGTAGCTTGGCAGACTCTTCTTATGTCTCATCTTTCCCTCGTCTTGCTTCATCTTTCACCCCCTCTTCTGTCTTCGTAGTGTTGGTGCTGGGAACTGGGAACAAAACCCACTTGTATAGGGGAGACGGCGGGTGTTATTGGATCACACTGGAAAAGTTTAGCAGTGTTGTGTTGTGGAGGGGTGGTATGTGCAGTATATTTGTCTTGGTTGAGATATCTGTTCTCTGTGACTAGACTGTCTCTTCCTGTTGATACTGGCAGCTTGCTGTATTTCAAAGGTGTGGCATCGGAAGTTATCCAGATGCTGCACCGGAGCAGATACAAGCAAATGAAGTGAGGTTCAGCCTTATGACAGGGTGAGGAGCTCAGACTCCAGAGTAGCACCACTGCCCTTTTGTGCAGAACCAGTTGAGGTGGTTCAGGCATCTGATTAGGAGGCCTCATGGGTGTCTTCCTTTGGACACTTTCCAGGTAGGCCTCCCTCTAATGAGGAGGAGACTCCATGGTACACACCCAGAACTTGCTGGAGGGATTACAGATCCCTTCTGGGCTGGGGACACCCAGGAGGAGCCGGGAAGCATCGCTCGGGGAATGGGAGGTCTGGAATACCCAGATTATCCTGCTGCTACTATAACCTCGCCCCTGGATGGATGATAGACAGATTGATGGATGGATGTTCGGTGGAAACCCTGCTTCAACATATGTGTACACAAGCGTAGTGAAGCTAGTCTGAACAAGTCTTGTTACTGAACACAAAGACAAGACACAAACATCAAACTTCTCATGGCTATTGATATTTATCCAGGTTTTCCTCTGAGGAAATGCTGACTGTCCGAAAAGATTTCTCTTGGTCTGGATTTCTAACAGGTTCTGTATTCTTTGCTCAATCATCTTCGCTTGACGCGTTATAGCGCAACATTTAAGCAACTGCAGTGGACAATTACAATAATACACCTGCAACCACAGACTTATACAAACATACACATCGCTTGGCAGCCAGAGAAGCTAATTACAGGTGTGGCTTCTTAAGTAATTGGCGTGTGTGTTTCTGTCTGTGCGTTTGTGAGCGAAGGATCAGGTGGATACTTAAACGCTCTTGTTGCCTTTCACTCACACTCTTTGTTAATCCTACAGGGCCTTAATGCCAAGCGCTGTTGCTCAGTTACTGTCAAATACACCTCAGGCGTTTCTTTCTTCTCCTATACTAACTGGTTTGTGTGTTTTATTTCCAAATCTCCTAATGACAGAATCTGTCACTCTCTTTTCTGAGGAGGAGGTTGCACCACGTCCAGCCGGGGAATTCAAACATTGACAAAAGGTGATGAGTCCATTAATCAATCAGTGGATAATGAATCATTTAACAAGAAAGAATGCAAAAATATATATTTTCTTGCTTCAGCTTCTGGAAAAAGTTTTACATTTGAACTCTGACACATCACAAAGCCTCGACCTGAGCTCTGATGAAGAGGTGGTAGATGCACTGATTCATGACCTTTTAACATGAACCTCTGAACACGTGACGGTTCTTCTCATGCTTTATCTTGCACCAACAGGTTACATCGAATTATTCAAGAAAGACACCATCCACAGAGTTGATGCGTGCACTTTTGTACCACTTGCATGGTTTTTCTTTGACATAAAATTAGTTTTTACTACAATAAAACAGATCTAATTCACTTTCAATTGTTTGGTTGAGATTGGCCTTACTCGGTAAGTTTGGTGCGACAAAGCTGGACTTTTACAGTGCAGTGTCTCAGCTTCACTTTTTGTCAATGAAATCACATAAAACTGGAGTTGATGGTGGGGTTCCTGAAGTACACACTCACAATAACCCCTACCAGGCCCTGTTTAGAGACACTACATCTATGGAAAAGGTGATGCTTGACGCAGGAATCAGTCTGCATCAATCCACTCTCCATCACTTTTCCCTGAATGGCCTGTGGTGTCGGCTTCCATAAACAATACCACGCGGTAAGCTTTCCGCAGTGTAACGCAACACAGGCCCATCACACAAGCCTCCACCAGCTCTAATAATACGCATCATTCCCTTAGACCCTCAATATAATTTATTAACAAGCCCAAACTAAAGGAGGCCTGCGTCCTTGTGTGTGATGGGGAGAGAAGTGAAAGGTCTGCTCTCAGATGACTGAGTGTTTATGCTGGCTAATCTCAAAGGTGGATTTTTTTTAACCATTGTGGAGAGAGTCTTTGTTTTCGCTTAAGAAAAAAAAAAAAAAGACTACTCAATGTAAATGAATAGGGGATCAGGGTTAACCCCTCTAGGGAATGAGAGAGAGTGTGGTGTGTGTGTTTGTGTGTGTGTGTGTGTGAATCTAGTTCAGCCATCTTAATCCAGCACCCAGACTCTTGGCTCCTTGGCTCATCAAAGTGAGAGGCCAGCAGTAGCCAGCCCAGATTTAATCTCTGTGTGTTTGTTTGTATGTGTGTGTGTGTGTGTGTGCGTGTGTGTGCTATGCATTGTGGCCCCTTCATACGCTCAAGGGCTTTGCAGCGTGATAGCAGAGCTGAGCTAACGTTAGCATCATTTCTATCTTTTGGTCAACTGTGAACAGAGAGAGAGAGATCCATTGTTGCATTAACACAGTTGCAGCAGCACATGGGGGTGGAGGGGGTGGAGTAGAGGTTGGATGTGGGGGTGGGTGTTGGTCTGCACGACAGTCGTGGAGTGCTGTCAGCTGCAGATAAACTGACACAGGTCTGAGTTTGCACCTCTCAGCGAGAGCAAACACATCGAGGTTTGTGTCGGATAAGGAGCGAAAGAGGGCGGAGAGTTTGTTTTTCTAAGTGTAACCAGCAGAGATACGGTTGAAGGAAAATTGAGAGTAAGCGAGGTGAGAGCTGGTGGCCAGATTTAACCAACATCAGTTTGTGGAGGTAAATAACGATACCCATCTTTCACGGTAAGAAAAAAAAAAAAAGATTGCCACGGGCCAATACACCTCAACATACATTATATAATCACCTCCCTGCCCGGTGTATTTGCTCAGTCTTAATCCCACCACACTTAGCAGCTGTATTTAATTTTGCATGAATTTGCATCTATAGATTTTACTTGCAAAACATAAAAAGAAGTCACAGAACATGATGCGTCTCCACACAATGGCCTCTCTCTCCCAAAACGTGCCTGTGCATGTCACGCAACTGTTTCTCAGATACGTACAGAGGCTGTACAGGAGTATTTCTGTCTGCATTTTACTGTTTATATCCATGTCTGTGTCACGTATGGAAGGTGCCGCAGCAGTTTTCCTCTTTTTCTGTCTTTTTTTTTTTTTTTTTTCCTGCAGCGTGCGGTGGCGTGATGCAGGAATGGAAATCTACCTGCTCATATCAAGCCTTTCGTCACACCGGGTTGTTGCCAAGATACATAGATCACTTCATATTAAATTCCTTGAACTAACCTGACACACAGCTGTAAATCAGAGCATGAAAGGAAAGTCAATCTGTTGCTCTCCCTCTCTCCACCTCTCTCTTTCCTTCTTCTTCTTACCATAATTTTAATGTCTTTTTAGTTAATAAGCCAAAAAATGCCTGGACTACTTTACATCTCCAAGCACACGGAGTCACTGAAGGTCAAACCACTTAACAGTCTCCATTATGGCTTTTTATTAGTTTTGTTTTGGCTTGATTACGGGTGGATTCCCTCTCTGACAGATGCTTTCATCCTTTCTCTGTGCATAATTATGTATAAATGATTCAGACTGAAATGTGCTTTGTTAATTTCCCAGCATTCCCTGAGGTGTTATTTACCCATGTGTCTGAGGTCCAATCAGCAAAGGCTTCTTGCCTCATTAACACGTGGGCTAAATGGGTTAAGGCCTGATGAACATTTCCAGGGAGGAGAGTCCGTGTTTCCTCTGAGCCGTATCTACACCTTGCAGTTTTTCCTGGGCTGACACTTTCTCTCCCGACACGGCAACTCAGAGAAAACTTATGTAACTTTTCTCTCTCAAAAACATTTCGATATTTACTTTTCCAGCCGTTCGAGGGCACGACCACTTGTTCGCATGGCAAGGTTATTGTGGAGATTAAATGTCATCTTTTGTGTCAGAGGACTATTCATTACATAGTGAAGTTTTCCGGCTTTGGAGAGTGGGGTCAGACTAATATTTGGAGATGATGTTGGCTTTTAATAAAAATGTGAGTCACTATACACTTATTAGTCAGTTCCTTTCTTTGTTTGGTTTAATTTATTTCATTTTTCTTTTGAAACTCTCAGGTCGCTTGGTTGGTTTTCATTCCTTTTATATGCAAACATTTGGAGTAATGGGGTCCAAGTGAGTGAGTGAGACTGAGTCAGACCAGGGTCAAATTATCATCAGGACTCGCTGGGTCTTGTTTTGTGGCCAGCAGACTGAGGTCATGTGTATAAATCTACTGTAATTATCAGGTTGATTCAAACCGACTCACCTCTTTGTCACTACCTGCATATTAGAGCATTAGAAACACACGGTTTGACTTTTTGTGCAAAAGACTTTGCTTGTATATGAACAGATGAGGGAGAGTTGACTGGTCCAGGTAGGATGAGCCACCCTCGGCTGGACTGGCTCTACTTGAGCCAAAGTGAAGTGTATAAGTTTAATTGGATAAGTTCAATCAGACCAAATCAGGAAGTGGTGCGACATGATAATCAATGTTGGTGCAAATGTTCAATCTTCATTGATTGTTTAGTGAAGTTCAGAAAGGATCGCTTTAGGCTTTAGATCTTGTTGAGGGATCCTGAGGTAAATCATTGCCATGGCGTCAGAGAGTAAACCACCTGTTGCACCTGAGTCATGTTTTGTTCTTTTCACTCTAAACTTGTTTAGATTTTGAGGAAGCTGCACCGTGAGCTTGTCACACTGCGTTACCTAAGAATAGCTTCTGTTTGCACTGTTACCATGGATACCCAGATAAACAATAAGCTGAAACTGGAGAATGATGTTGGTTGATGACTCGGAGATGAAGATGAGTAAAAACCACAAAGCTTAGTTTATGTTGGTGGTGTTAGATTTTTTTTTTTCATCTCTGATCTTGTTCCCACACATTAAAATGAACTGGTTTCACTGGGAAACAAACACCAAGCTGTTATCAGTCTTTAATATCCTGCTGCGGATCAATCACCGGGGCCGGTCCTGAAGAGGATTTAACCACCGTCCCGTTTTACTTTACAGCTCGTCAGATAATTCCCACCGTCCGTCCCTTCTGTCCTTTTGTTCCCTCTCATTTTCTCCTCTCCATATCTGCCACCGATGACACTAATGCAGTCCTTATCGTCACGTCCAGGTTGTTTTTTATTTTAATTAGTGGCGGCTGGGACACAATGGAGCCTGTTGCTATCTGCGACGCCTCACCTCCATCAATTCCAGCTGTTTTTTAAAGGGTCATTCTTCCTGGTCGTCGTCTAACCTGCTGTCCCGCTCCCTCCCCTCTTTCTCCAGAGAACCGTTAGGGGGTCCTGGTTCCCACCGCCTCTGGGCCCTCTCAGGAGACCAATATGGAGTGATGGGCAGATAGCGTCACTGCTCTGGTGCAGAGGAGAGGGAGGGCAAGGGGTGGAGGGGAGGACTGCTGAGTTAATGAGACCAAGTGAGGGCCAGAAAAAGGGAGATAAAGGAGTGTGAAAGGGTTTTGATGTGGGATAGTTAACTGTTTTTTTGACCGCTCAGACATCAGTGGTTGGTGTTTACCCACACAGGCTTCACAGGGCTCAGGCTGTGACCCCTCATAAGTAACCTTGACACAGGATCAACATCAGTAAGGCAATAATGGTCAGCGAGCATCAGCTACTCCGTGGGTGTGCAGGGAAACTACAGGTTTGCTGACCGGCCAGTTTAAAGCGACTATTTGGATTATAATGTTTCATGACTTGACCAAATTTAAATAAACAGATTTCTTTGAAGATCAAATGTTTCCAAAAACCTCGATCTGTCCTATCCCTTTTTTTTCACTTCCTACTTCCTCATTTAATCAAAGGTTTGTGCTGCAAACTGACTGGACTTTCGTTCGTGGTTTAGGTCAAAGTAAGTCTGTCCTTAAGGTCAGGGAACCCTGGGTGTCATGAGCTCTCATTTGAGTTGTGGGAAGTCATGAATAAAAGAAACAATCATCCTCTGGCCTGAGGAAGTCTTGTGTTTTTGTCAAAAAATTACCACGAACTGCAAGAAGATTGACAAAACTCCAAAATGACTCCAAAAAACAACCAATCAAACTCTGCGTTGGTTCTACCATCAGCTAGAAGACCCAGCTGACATTATTTCATGTGTAAGTAGCTCAACTTTCAAGAAATCCCATAACTTCAGTCTGATTGAAAATAAATGGACTTCATGTCAAATCATGAGAAGTTCAACAACTTACACGAGCTAGAAGCGAACATCGATACTGGACGACTCTTGAAACCTTACTTCACCCTAAGAGTTCATCAACGCTTCTTGCTGATGATTTTAGGCTTTGTCAGATTTCCTGATGCATGTGTATGTGTGTGTGTGCGCGTGGGGGGGGGGGTTAGAGGTCACATTGCCACGTCCTCTCGAGCGGCAACAACTCCAGAGAGATAGCAAGGTAGGCAGAGAGACGGCGGCCTCTCTTGGGGATATCGCGAGCATCGCTTGTACATAAATAATCTGAGATTCCTCTTCTGTGTGGCAGATGAAAGCCTCAGATCCCACGTTTCCTCTGCGTTTAAATAAAGTAGGTCACCTCTACGAGTCATTAGCCTCATCAGTTTCCATTACATATTCATGGAGGGGAAATGAGTTTACATGTGGATGCCCCCCCACCCCACCCCACCCCATCCCCACCACCACCCTCCTCAATACACATGAAAGCCGGGGCATAAACGAGGCCTTCTACTTCTTCTTCTTCTTCTCGTCGCCGGCTGATTGTGCATCTCCCCTGTGGTCCTGGTTTGTATCAGAGAGCATTCAGAGCTCCCAGAGGACTGCCTCCTTTGTCGGAGCTCCGAGGAGTTAAATCGTATATAAAACAAATTAATTGCCCCTGTTAGATCACTCAAGCACTCACCCAGGGGAGCATGTGCTTATCACACACCCACGACCGCACACACACATACACACACACACACAACACACACTCTGCTCTTAGCGTTCCTGTGCTTGCCAGCGTCAGCCCTCTGTGGGATTGGGGATGGGGGGGGGTCGGTCGGTCCATCTGTTGGTCTCCTCTGAGTCCTGACTCCTGCTTTAATTATCACACCCGTCCATACCTATCCTCATCTCTGTGCTCCATCTGTCCCACCCAGCTCCAATGTGTCTGATAGGGACCCCTCATGTTGTTTTATGGGGGCCAATCAGTGCAGCCGGTACAGTGGTAAGGGAGTTGGTGGTGGTGGTGGGGGGGGGGCTTTTTCTTTTACAGCCCCCTTCATTCAGCTTGATTCTCTACTGTAGAGGTCACTCTGATTGCAACCTTTATGGCTAACACTAACGGCTGTCACGGCAGACAGCACAGCAGGCCGGCCCACTGCCGTTTATGGCCTTAAGTGTGTGTGTGTGTGTGTGTGTGTGTGTGTGCTCTGGGAGCCTGGCGAGGTGTTTATAGCCTTGTAAGAGTGTGTGTTTAACAGGATTAGACCGGTGCTCTATGTGTTGATATGTGGAGACTCTTCATTCAGCTTTATACATGAATGCAGTATTATAACTTTAACCCTTTAACTGTGTTTCCAGAGTTTTGTTTGGATGTTAAACTTCTGATAAACTCACACAGGCAGCTTCAACTTGCTCCATTTAAAGTAAACTCTGTGCTGATTAAGTGAAAACAAAAGCACAGGTTGTTTCTGTGGTTTTATAATATGAGATAATAATTATAGATGCTTTAATATATAATAATAATATATAACATAACATGTAAAACACGGCTGATTAATGAACTTCCCTTCAATTTTGATTCATTGTACTGTAGATTTCTGATATGATATTGATACTTTAACTTTACTTCTCCCATCTATTTAATACATCATTAATCTGGTCTGATCTGGTCATGCTGCACTGGGTTCCTTCAGGTTACACCAGTGGATGTTACTGGTTTCCTTCAGACACAGAGTTTCATCAAATGCTCCTCAGGTATCAGCTGTTTCAGTGCTCTGTAAGTGCCTGTCCACTGTCCTATGGCGGAGTGGGTGTGTCAGCAGGTTGCTGGCAGTGTTTGCGTCGCCTGTATTCAGGCTCATTTACCTCCTCCTGTGCGTCTTCTATGCTGCTCTGTCATCTGTCTCTGGGGTCGAGTGGACCAACATGAGCACAATAAAACCAAATTGGCTATTTGTTTTCTGTGGCTGAGGCTGAGCAGGGGGCCCTGACGGCAACTATCAGCCCATACAGAGCCATCAGTGCAGTCAGAGGGAGGCTAACACACACACACACACACACACACACAGTCATAATGTTAATTTAGCCCCTGTAGTTTTATTCCAGCTCTATTGTTCAGCTGTTTGACTTGTTGACCTGTTGCATCGGGACAGTGCAGCGACAGACAAACAGATCCGTATCTCTGGTTTCAGGGGTTTGGAGAGAAAAGAGAATCTGAGTTATTGATTAGAAAAAAAGTGCTTTGTCAGGATTAAATATTTAAAAACAACATGAGTGAAGGTGAACCCATTCATAAAAAGAAACTGGAGACAAGACATGAACCTGTGTGCTGTTAAAGGAGATATAAACATAAAATGCATGAAAGATGAATGAAATGATCTGAAGTGATTGATTGATTGATTGACTTGCTGGAGGTTTTTATCTTATTTCTTTTACGTTTGATTCAAAAATCAACTTTTAATTTGAAATAATTCACTTTTTATTTCTATCGTAGATTTTCAATTTCACTTTGATTTCAGTTGCATTTATTTATCAGCTCAGTTTTTTCCCTCCATTTATTCTCACTGATGGACTTATTGATCTTTCCTGATACTCAGTGGACTTTTCATCTTAAAATCCGTGAGGACTTTTAAATCCGAGGCAGATAAACACGAAGTACGAGTGGAGAACTAAAGATAAAACCAGTTGTCACTTCTGTCCCAAACATGGAACAAAACCTGAAACTCAAATACTTTGAGTCTTATGATGTCACTGAGTTGAAAATGTGGCAGCTTTTATCTATTTAGCTGAAAACTGCAAGAAAGAAAGAAAGAAAGAAAGAAAGAAAGAAAGAAAGAGGGAGGGACACTGATGATGATGAGGTTCAGTCAACAAGTCCAGGTGGATTCACCTGTAACGTCCACAAACACAGCGACACCCTGAACTGAGCCGAACCGAGCCAAGCTGGTCGGGCCAGTCGACTCTTCATGAGGTGGGTGTGGGTGGTGGGTGTAGGTGTAAGGCCCAGTGGCCCCCAGCAGGACTAAACAAACTCCTCAGTCAGAGCCTTAGCAATGCAAATGGATGTAAATACCATAAGTGTGTGTGTGTGTGTGTGTGTGTGTGAATGGACTGGCCCCAGGGGGCTAACGTACCCCTGTAATCAGCCGACCCCAGAGTAGTGTGTGTGTGTGTGTGTGTGTGTGTGTCTCTGCTTGCCTAATAAGCTCATTTACCCCCCAGGGCCACGAGTGTGTTTATCAAAGACATTCTTCTGACTCATTCATCCATCCATCTCTGAACTCTTTGAGTCTTTGAGTGAAATTAACATCAATAAAGAATCTTTTTTTTAAATGAATAAATAAAATGCAGAGTCAACACACACACACACATACACAGACCTTTTTCTCTATGGATCACACGCGCTGACAGCATCAAGAACCATGAGGGGGCAGTTTTCATTTGGGGGGATGGGCGGGATGCAGGAGCCGTTTAAGAAGCGACACAATTAGGAAACAATGTGAGGAACAGTAGCAGGTCTCAGGATTAGACAGAGGTCAAATGTTAATGTCCCCATTTTTGTTGTTTTCAGGCTGAACACGTGGAGGAGGTTAGTGTGTGTGTGTGTGTGTGTGTGTATAACTGGACAGGCTTGTTTCTCTACAAGCAATAGGGGAAAGTACCTTAAATATTCCACCTCAAACAGCAGGAATGTGAACTATGCCAATGCTTTCGTTGACAATAATGAAGACGGAGAGAGAGGAAAAGAAAGTCTCTGCACTGTAAAACAAATTAAAACTGAAACCTTAAAAAGTGCAAAAAAGAAGAGATTAACATTTCTTAAAGCTAAAATAACAGAGAAACCGAAAATTTAAGTTCATAAAAAGTTGGAAAATTATTTAAAAAAAGTAAATATTCTGTTTATTTTCTGTCTAAACTAAACTCTCTTCTTAATTGTTTCTGTGTGTAATGATGCTGTAACGACCACACAAGAAGAAGAAGAAGAGGAAGAAGAAGAAGAAGAGGAGATCAGTGACACTCCTCCTGATCGACGGCTCAGCTTTGTGTCTATATTAAACCTCTCCTCCATTTATGTCATTGTTCCCTTTGTCCTCATTTGTTTTTCTCTTCGCTGCATCTCAACATATTTATTTTAGATTTTTCTTTCTCTGCTGTGAGAAAAGTTTTGACACCTTGGTATTTAACAATAAAAGACTTTCGGTTTCGCAGCGGCTTCTTCCACTCCTCTATCATAACTTCATTCCTCCTGTGACGCTCTCAGGTTTTTATTGAGACCCTTTGACCCTTTTTTTTTAACATCCTTCAGCTAACAACCAATAATCCAAAACACTGATTCCAATCTCATAACATTTAGTTTTCAGGTGGTTTATAACAAATGAATGGAAGAAAAGTGAGGACACGTTGCTCCCTTCTTGCTTGGGCCCCTCAGGAATGACCCCAAGGCCCCCTGGAGGTGAGATGAGGAGGTTCACAGCACTCGTATCAGTTAGCTTAGCTTAGTTTGATCAAATAGTAATGAAACTACAACTCACTGTTTTTATATATATGTAAAACAACAGAAGAAGGAAACAAGGTCAAAGAAAAGACTTAGAAAGGTCAAAAGGTCAACGTAACATGTTGCTGTGGAGCTGATCCTGTGAGTTCCTGAGAGGCACCACGACACTTCACACTGTCGTGCACCATGTGTCTATAATGTGTAAAATGAAAGCCTGTGGTGGAGTATTATTATGGTCTGGATGTCCTCCTCCTCCTCCTCCTCCCCCCTCGGTGTACATACAGTTCCTGAGTGTTGTCCCGTCCTGACCTCTGGCTCGTGTTAATCGCTGCTCAGCCCCGATAATTACACTCTGAGAAACCCAGATCAAATGCAACAACAACCCCCCCCCCCACGCCCCCCCACCCCTTTTTTTTTTTTTTTTGAACAAACAAGCTTTCCCATGCACCCGAGTGGCAGCACACATCCCTCCGGGGAGCTCCGCGTTCCCTCCCTTTCTATTTTTTTTTACCCCCTCGTTTGTCCGTCAGACCCTCCGCGGAACAAAAAAAAAAAAGAAAAACCTGTAACCTCAAACAAGTAGGCTAACAGCCTCCGACTTCCTTCCTTTTCCTCCCCATCTCTCCGTAATGAGCGTGATTATCAATCCAAACAATAGTTACAATAATTGCAGCATTAAAGGGTAGTCATCTCCCAGGCACTTCCTGTCTGGGGATGACTGACATGCTCGCGGCTTCCTGCTTCCTCTGTGAGTGAGTGGGAGTACAGGAAAGGGCGGGGCCTGCCATGACTAATCACTCCAGGGCCGTGAGGAGCTAATGGGCTAACAAGGTTTAGTAATGTACCATGACATAATGAGATTATGTCATGACATAATTATATAGTGTGAACGTTATAGAGGTTTTGATGGGCTTGATATAGAGGAGAGTGAGGCCTTATCAGTCGGGTATGGCTTTCAGGGAGTTCTCTGAGAGTGTGTTTATTTGTTTCCTATTGTCCTCGAATGCAACTCTTATATCTCAGGTGCATCATCGGCTTTATCTCGTTTCGCCGATCGCTGATGGAAAAAGTAGACTTTATTTTGACAGATGCTCCTTTTTTTTTGTATTCCTACATTTGTTCCTATTTCTATTTCTCAGAAGTGGCGTTTTACTTTGAAAACCCTCAACCCCCCCGACCCGGATATCTTTTTGTTTGTTTGTTTTATTGCCGTTCTTGCAGAGGGCATGCAGGTTTCATCATTTTCTCACCGTCAACCCCTCCCCCCCTTCCCCTCCCCCCCTCCTTGTCTAACCACCTGCATGCCCGCAAAACCCAGCTCAAGTTAACTTGGCTCATCATCAGCTATTCTTATCCTGAGAATCAAAACAAGAGGAGCCCGTCGCCGTCACATACCCACAGGCTTTCTCACACTTTTTTGACATGTTTACACTCCAAACAGAGCCGGGCTGAGAAAGGCTCTCGTCAGCAGCCTGCCCTCATCGCTGACACACACACACACACACACTTTAAAACTTGCATGTTTTCCATGCTCATCAAAGTACGTGTGAACGCATCGTCCACATTTGCATGTCCAGGACATCGCTGTTGCCGCTGCTACTGTCATGACATCATGGCGTGAGTATGAGGACATTCGTCACACCGTGACTGTATGTGTGTGTGTGTCCCTGTCACGGGCGTCGAGGAAGTGGTTAAATTGTGTTTTCGCTTTTAAAAGAATGAAGAACTAAATGCAGGACAGAAACATTGAGATGAGGAAGGTATTAGTGATCAGGGCAGTTAGGAGGGGGGGCCCTGGGGCATATTTTGGTGTGGGGGGCCTTTATGTGACAACAAGGTCATTTCACACACTCATATATATGGTAGCATTATTTTAGCACATAGACACCTCACACTATTGTAGAGATCACGTGATGCTACTGTTTAAATCCAACATGCAACGAGAGCAGTTGAAACTTTAAAGTCAGATATTCTCATTATTTACAGTTTTATCTCATAAAAACGCGTGTGATCAGTTTGATTATTAATTATATAAGTTAAGAGATGAAAACGATGCACGTACAAGTGTTGGAAACCAGCCATCCCACCGTTCAGCCGTGGAAACCAGCTTCTATTTTCGTCCTTATCAAGACTTTTCATCAGAGGTGGAGTTAGTTTACTGTAACCACAGATGACTGTTTGATGTGACGGCAGGTGAAAACAACTTGTGTGAAATTTGGTTTAGAAACAAAATAATAATAATAATAATGATAAAGCGGCACCCGTGTGTTTCCATGTGTTTTTATTTTATTTTTTTTGGTAAGAAAATGTGATTTTTACTGAGAGAGAATTTAAACTGAACGTTGGATGTTTCCCTGTAAAGTGACTTGTGAACGCAGCTCCAGTCGTGTATGTGAGTGAACGGTGAGGCTACCTGCTGCCTCCTCCTCCTCGTCCTCCTCCTCCTTGACTCACCTGTCTCTGCTCTGTGGCTCCTCAGACTGAACCCAGTATCATGTCTCATCTCATTACTGACTGATCTCCTTGTTCTTGCTCGGGGTTTCCTCATACGATCTGCAGGGAGATAGCTGCGGCGGTGGCAGCGGCGTGCTACTGTAACTCTAGTCGTCCATTTACCCAGAGAGCTACAGTATCATACAGGACAGGGGGCCTCCATGCTGCCCCCCCCCCCCCCACCACCCCCAATAACCTCCTCTCACCCCCCTCCCTCCCTCTGTCCTCGTTACCTGTCGTCTTCGCTCCTGATGTCCCCACGCTTCATTAGCGATGCACTGAACAGCCGTTGAGTTGAGTAAGATGTGTCAGCTCCACCCCCCCCCCCCTCGCCATCACCGCCGCCATTGCCTTGTTTCCGTGCTAACGACAACAAACAGCGAGCTACAGGGATTTTTTTTCTCACAGGAAGAAACTCACATTAGACTTGATTATATTATTATCTTCTGAATGTTTTGGTCCCGGCGTCTGCAGCTGCTCTGACGAGGACTGACAGGTAACATGGCGGCGTACGGCCAAGATACGCAGCAGAGGAGGAGGAGGTGTGTGTGTGTGTGTGTGGGGGGGGGGGGGGCTGTGTTTGATCGCCTAATCCTGTAATTAGTTGGTTGTGATAGTTGTCTGGGGATGCTTGATTGCAATCATCACAATAGTGGACCTGCTGTGCTGTCGCTGCATAGCAACGCAGTGATGCAAGCAGAGGCCGCACTGTTAGCTTTGCTTTGCTGCCATGAGGAGGAGATGATGGGGGGGGGGGGGGGGCGGTCGTGGGATGTTGCTGAATGTATCATAGAAACACTTTACACTGTGTGTGAAGGAGGAGGAGTGTGTTCACATCTGCAGAGCACTGGTTGACCACTGCTTCCTCTTGACAGCACATAGTGAGGGGAGTGTGTGTGTGTGGAGCTATGTGTGTTTTCACCTTGAGTCGAGTGAAAAAATTGCCCCCCCCCCCCCTTACAATCCTCCTGCTGATGATACCAACAAACTCAAACACGTGAAGT
The DNA here is from genome assembly GCA_021432705.1 of Caranx ignobilis. Lineage (NCBI taxonomy): Eukaryota > Metazoa > Chordata > Actinopteri > Carangiformes > Carangidae > Caranx > Caranx ignobilis. The sequence goes on from JAFHLA010000180.1 coordinate 39,650, forward strand.
GGAATATTTTCTCGTCTTCGTGCGACACACATCTGCTCGTGTGCCGGCGTGGGCTGTCGGCAAAGTGGAGCAGTTGGTGTGAATATACTGTATGAGTGTGTAAATGTGTGTGTGTGTGTGTGTGTGAGGGGGGGGGGGGGGGGGGGGGGAGTAGAAGTTTGTAAATATGTGTAGGTGAGAATCCACACCTATTTTAGAGCTGTGTCAGCTTAAACTGCAAAATGGTTGAAAAAAAACTGAAAAAAAAGGAACAGAGACACGAACCACTCCCTGCCAGGATGTACACAACCTGCAACACACACACACACACACACACACACCTACCTATAGGTTCATAACAGGAAAGAATACATTATTAAAGAGGGTGGGGTTTATCATCTGTCTTTTGTATAATGGAGACAAACTCAACAATAACATCCTGGGTCATCAGCTGTGAGCTGAAGCCTCTTCTCTAACAGGTGTTTATCATTATGCCACGATTTCCCAACATTTTCCTCCCTCCCTCCCTCCCTCCCTCCCTCTCTCTCTCCCTCCCTCCCCCGGGCTGCAGATTTCTACCTCATAACCTTCACCCACTCTCCAAACCCTCATGTCTTCTTCTCAGTACAGTAGCAGAGACACTGAGCCACTTCACAGGAGGAGTGTGAAAGCAAAAAAAAAAAAAAAAAGCAAAAAAAAAGAAAGAAAGAAAAACGCTGCTTCCCTTCATCCTCTCCAACGCCCCCTGAGTGTCACACAAGACCTCTCTCTCTCTCTCTCTCTCTCATTCCTTCACAGGAAGTTGTGGTCGAGGAGACGTCAGCGTCATCAAACTACTACAAGTTAATCGCTTTTTTTTTTTGTTGTTGTAGAAGCGGCAGATCAGATTCATGAAAAGAGATGCGGCCCTGCAGCTGCCAATAGATCAACTGTACACACATCAACTGCTGTTTAAAGGTCACCAACCTACGACACACACACACACACACACACACTGTGAGGGAGTTTGACCTCCTTCCTCCACACAGTTGATTCAGGATCCTTGAAAACAACGACAACCACACCGTGACCCTGCCTGTGATTTCAACCTTGTTTTAAACGCAGCAAAGCTTCCAGACGTGACGACGGTCGTAGTTTTACCAGCTGCATTATTACATGTTGTGAAATAAACCTGCAAAGACAAAACCATCGAGTTGATTTGTAACAGAGAAACTAATTTTCCTGTTCATCATCTCAACGTGATGCAAAACGACAATCAAAACACTTTCAAACTCTGATGCTCTTGAATACTTGACCTTTGACCTGCCGGTTTCGTCCTTTAAGGGAAGTGTTAATGAAGATCTGGACTCTAAAATCCTCCTTCACTGATTGTTTACAATACTTGAAACTTCATCAGAGACACGACTCCTTTGACCTGTTGACCTCTGGCAGGTGCTGCAGGTCACTCAAAACCTGCAGCAAGAGACTCAGGAACAGGTCATCAACACATTTTAAACATTTTAAACACAGACATTTTATTGTCTGTTTGTTTGTTTTATGTGTGAGTGAATGAATGCTTCTGACTTTTATGGCACAACATCTGTGTATTTTTGACATAAAGGCTTTATATTCTATTCGTCTTGACTAGTATGACGGCCCAAAGGTGGGCCACAGCCCTCAGGTTGGGAACCCTCTGGTGTCTGTTCTTCTGTGGTTTACTGAACGACTTCAGTTCATATTTCCTGCAGCACAATAACACAATTAATATGAACGTGTGCCTCCATGTCCAGAGTTGGATGAGCCACTCTCATGTGCATTACACATTAACTGGTGTCAATGTAAATGTTGACATGGAAGTGAGTCACACAGCTTGGGTTGTCTGTAACTAAATGTGGACGTTCGTGTCCTGCTGAGGACAAAAAAGACCAACATTTTCCAGCTTTAATATGGTTCGCGTGGTAAAGCCGAAATCTCAGAGGTCGGCTGTTGAATCTTGAATGTGCGGGCGAGAGGAGAGATAGAGATGGAGAGAGGGAGAGAGAGAGCGGCGGCGGAGGAGGAGGAGGAGGAGGAGAGGAGGTGAGCTTCAGAGAAATTAAACTAATATCACTCTCCGTCTGTAGTGGCTGATATTTCATTTACCAGCGGGGACTGAGGTGCTCTGACCAACCCTGCCCCCCCCCAATCCTCCCCTCTGCACCCCCTCTCATCCCATCCCAACGCTGCCTGCCGCCGCCGCCGCCACCATCTCAACCGCTATATGTCTGTCAGTGGCTGGCCCTGACGCTCCCCTGCAGGTGATAACAGATTAAACCTATTCCATTTCATGCCTCAGGCTCCCAAATACAATCCATGTGGGGCTCCTCCAGGCCCTACGCCTCCCCCCCTTCCCACCCCTCCACCTCCACCTCCCTCCCCTCTGGGCCCCCTGCCCTGGGTAGAAAGCTGGCAGCGGCTGCCCCAGTCCACTGGGCTAAGCCGCCGAGATGGAGGCCTGCAAGATTACAGGCCATCTGAGGAAATTACTGTGTGTGTGTGTGTGTGTGTGCATGTGTGTGTCCAAGAATGTGTATGTGACAGTTTGTGTATGTGTGTATAATAGGGTTATGTCAGCTTAGGTGGTCTATGTGCTGTATTTAACACCGTATTGCCTTCTCTTTTTCACTTATTAAAGTTTAGAAACTATCTCGGAAGCATAATTGCAACTGATCGTGGAGCACTTTGCCTCTCGCCTCCGTCTTCCCGCCACAATAAAACGAATCAAACGCTCGATGAGTGTGTTATTTTCTCAGGAGTCAGGAAATGTCCATAGGATGCTTCCCCCGGCCGCATTCCTGCACTCCAACCAGGGGACGGTGTCAGAGGAGGAAATGAGAGAAACCGAACCCACCGAGCTTCCTCAAAAGTGGGCTTCCTGGACTCAGGAAATGGAACGGCCCCCGGTGTTTAAAGGTGGCCCTAAGTGACCAGACCTCTGTGGCTCCCCGAGGCCTCTTTGGCCTCTCAGCACACTTAGGCTCACATCAAAGTGTTACAGTGTTAAGAGAAAACACATTACAAGAAACGAGAGAAAAAAAAAAAACATAAGCTGGATTCAGACCGATGCCGTTCATCTCTGTCAAATGTTCTTCGCAAATCCTCCGAATGCTCCGCGGGCACTTCTATCTTCACCTCCATCTTTTCCTGGTCAAGTCGTGGATGTAATTTGTCATGAAGTAGGTTTTGATGGTGGCGACAGATAACCGACGAAACAGCTCACCTGCTGCCAAGCCGTCACTCACATTAATTAAAGAGGCGGAACTGAGTGCAGATGTTTTAATCACGGGGGAAATCTGACAGGGACTTGGTGTAAATGACTGAGCTGCTGCGAAAAATTACACACTATGCATTTTAAAAAGAGTCAAACTTTCTCCGAGACCAAAGTTGTGTATGTATGTTTGCACAGACTGGAAACAGCCACAGAGCTACTTGCACCAGACGTCAGTGCAGCTGTGAGAATATAGTGGCAGGAAGCACAGGGTCAAAAAAGATGGCGGTCAACTCATGGAATAGGCTCATGTTAATGTGTTTAAGGCAACTAAACATGTATCAATGATACATTTATCAATAATGTAGTTAATAAGGATAAATTAACAGCTGTAACTGCAACGCTAACTTTTTAAAATAAGCTAATTTAAAGGTGGTAGGCTAATTACCACTGACCAGTGTTAGCAGCATTAGCATGTAAACAAACCAAACTGATCACAGATCATTTAGCTACAATATCCCTCAGTGTTTATGTGCACATTTCTAATGGTTATGCTAGCTAGCAAAAGCATCAATGGTTGCATTTAGCTACAAGACAAGAAGCTACAAAAACAGTCTGGTTAGCATGCTAACTTGAAAGTGACTTGAATTAAATGTGTTAATGCTAGTTTTGCAAGTTTAACAAACTGCTAACATTGCATGACAAACAATGGCGTGCTAAAACTGTCACTGCGAGCGTATTGGTTAGCTAGCATGCGTTGCTAGCTGCTAGCATGGAGATTCATGATCATTATTCATGAAAATATCAAAGTTTTGAATCACAGAAAAATGTTTGGATTTACATTTGAAAATTGCGAACACACGACACGTCTCTGTGTGATTGCCGAAGTTTTAATGCATTAAATCTGAATGTATTTCCAATACTTTTAATAAACCTTGCAGACCTGTGTGAGAGGGGCTGTTATTAGCTCTGAGTAAAAACTTTTCCTCACTTTGCCACGCATCAGTGCTTTTCAAAAACCAGGGGCTTAGCACTTTCCAAGGGGGGAAAAAAAAAATGACACAGTATTTTGTTTCAGTCGTCAAAACCGTCGAACTCCCTCATGAAGCTAAAATTGGCAGACATAACAGATCCATCCTGTGTTCAGCCACTTTCTTTTTTGGGTGGGGGGTGGGCAGCTTTTGTGAAAGTGAGGCGTTTCCCTCCTCTCTCCTTGTGTCCTCCTCACCCTCTCCCTTCAAAAGATATGTATGCCATGCAGGAGTTAGCGCCACAATAGTGAGGCTTGAGTAAACCTGCTCTGTGCTTCTCAACAGCCAAACAGCAGTTCCTCCAATGACCCCTAAGCGCCAAAGATTACCTTATGAAATGAGAAACGGCGATTATGGCTATATTTACAACTTACTTAGCCCTCACTAGAATCAGCATCCTGAAAGAGAAATATGAAAAATATAGATTTATTGCCTGCTTAGGTACCCAAGCCAGGATCATCTGTGCTTATACCTTACACTTCTATTTTCAGACTGGGATATTGAACCAAAAATGTGCTTTTTTTTTTTTTTTTTCTTTTGGAGGGACGGAAGAAAAAGTTGAGCTGTAGTTTAGGACCAAATTTATTTGCATGTGTGTCCCACAAGGAAATATCTCCCTTTTTTTAATGTGTGTGTGGTGTTAAAAAGCGGAAAAAAACGAAGGGGGAGTGAGCTCTCCACAGCTTAGCGCAAACTCTTCAGACACACAGGCGAAACGTTGGTATTTCTAAGAGGCTGGGCATTGATGTGGGATTGTGATGTGTAACTGCATAACAGATGCATAACACAGCGAGGAGGAAAAATACACCCCCCCACACACACACACACCCTCCCCCACCCCCCCCACCCCCCCTCCAAAAAAAAAAAAAAAAAGAAAACAGAGTGAAGATTGAGGAAGAAATCAAGAAATAGAGATGTGTGTATTTATACTGTATCTCAGCTCTGCACATTGGAGTGTGTTTGTGAGTGTGATTTCTCTCATGTATCGCTTGCACTAAGAAGAGCTGGCTGATGATAAACAGGATTAGCGGATTATTAGAGGGGGCTGAGGTGTGTGTACAAGTGTGCAACACGAGTGTGACAGCGATGTGTGTGTATTTGTGTGTATCTGTAGCCGCTGTTTGCTTATTTTTTATTTTTCCTCCCATTCCCCGGTCACACCCACACTCAACTTCTCTCAGTATCAATGCATTTGAGAAAAAAAAAAAAAAGATCCTTAAAAATAGCCGTCCAATCAATGTCTGACCTGGTTCTGCATCAATCCCACACATCTAGTCATGCTGCTGTTAGCCTCTGCATTTCACAGTGTAGTATCTGTGTCACCACCTCAGTGCTGTAGGGGAGGAATCCCACTGCCGACGCACCGACAGAGCGAACCAGAGAGAAAATGAAGTCATTAAGCCAGACGCCACCGCAAAGTCGCCCGCCGATGCTCGATCTGAGAAAGAGACCACGGCCGAATTTGCATGAAGTTAACAGAGAAGAAGAAGAAGAGAGAAGAAGAGAGAGGAGCAAGAATCTATTCATTACCAGGTAATGGAGAATGATGAAAGGGAAGGTGTGAAATAGCAGATAGCGATTTTGACCGTGCATATTTAAAAACGGAAGAAAGAGGAGGCCAGAGGGAGGCATGCAGCTACGCTATACCACAGCACCGGCCCCGGCCCTCATGATATGGGCCCCCCCCCTCTCAACATATGCAATCAAAATGCTTAAATCTGCTACCTAAAAATGAGTCTCAGAATCCCTCGTCAGGCAGGAAATACATGGGTGGGGAATGTGAATGAGCAACACACACACACACACACACACACACACACTCGACAACCACGGCCTGTGACTGTGAATGAGACGACTGTGCCAGCATCTAAAAATAACAAACCATGGTTGTACTTGTGCTGCTAAAATGTCTAAAGACCTGACACCTACTGCATTCCTGAGAGAAGAGTCACAGGGTGATCAAAACCACAGGTCCTATGTACGGTGGCCTTCTTGGGACATTTAAGTTCATCTGTGCTTTGAGATTTGATTCTTATCATATTACAGGTCTGTAAATAGCATGTTAGCACAGGATGTAAACATGCTACTAGGATACTAACATAGCTAAATGTAAAGGTTGCTCGGTGGCTAGAAGGTCACGGAGCATCGTTTTATAAATGTTTATCTCAAACTTGTCAATGTGATTGATTTTATTGATTTTACTTCATACTTCACAATGTTTTATGTTTCAATTCAATACAGATGAATTCTTCAAACACAAAGCAACAAGAGGAGCTTGATCCTTGAGCTTAAAGAGGCCTACGGTGACCTCTGAGGTCAAAGTTGATATCAGAGAGAGAAGGGGAAATGATTCAGAGAAACATGCTGTAAAATCAGAAATGCCACCAAGACAGATTCATCGAAGTGTTGTAGCTGCTGTGAAACTGGAAGCAACAAAAATTGAAAAAGGGGAATGACTGTATAGGGTGTGGCACATGTGTTTTGTCCATGAGGGCCACCGGGGGGTTTGGAGTAACAGGAAGTGACGGATCTGGTTCAGAAAACCAGGATTTTACAGGACGCGGCGTTTAATGACATGAAACTGTGTTAAAGTTTCTGATCTGACAGCGTTTGGTCGATGGTGAGCAGACGGAGTAAAATGCTTGTCACCTCTCTGTGACAGGAAGCTTTAAGGGAAATGTGGTTTTTAATTTTGAGGAAGAGACATTTAACAGCAGTGATGGAAACAGAAGCCCCCACTCTCCTGCATCATCGTCATCATCATCATCATCATCATGTGGTTAATTGACCAAACGACGACACGTCAACCGAATCATTTCACGTAACAGCTGTGAGTTACTGGAACTCAACCAGCACTTGGGATTGTGGGTAAAATAAAGTGTGTGCATAAATATTGACAGCGCACACACACACACACACACACACACACACTCACACACTCACACTCCTACATGGGAAACCAGACTTTCAGTTGGTGGTCTTTCCTGTCTGTGCAGCACAGGTGTGTGTGGTATATATGTGTGTGTGTGTGTGTGCGCGTGTTTCACTCCTTCACTGTCTTTAAGGTAACGCTTAATTAGACCACAAACTGACACAACTGTGTGTGCATTTGTGTGTGTGTGTGTTTCAAAAGCTACGCACACACACACACACACACACACACTTTAATTCTCAGTCTCTTGCTTTTCAGTGTCAATAAATACAAGGGTGTAAATCTCTTATAAGTCACAACAACAACATGTGACTGAGTACAACTGCACCTATCAACACTTTGTGCCCCCCCCACCCTTCACCCGTGTGCCCCCCCACCACCCCCTCCTGTGAGCACACAAACACCCACAGTGACTCTCTGCCTCTTATAGAGCATCCTGTTCACAAACACCTCGAGAGCGAAGTTATTTTGTGCTTCTCAAGACTCGACTCGTACAAAGGAAGAATTATAGGGAACTTATTTGTGTTGTAGCGTTGCACTCACTTTTACAAAGGAGGAATTAGGAAGTTATTTGTGTAGCTCATGTTCACTTTTTAAGAGAGCAAGCCATCAGTGGAGCTGTTTATCTGCGCCTGTACAAAGCCAGGATTAGGACCCTGTCTTTGAGGCCCCGCTCCGTAATCCCTTTATGGATGTCACCTGTCATCTCTCTCTAATCACCCTCCAACTTTCTCTCTCCCTCCATACCTCCAACCAACCAACCTCCCTCCCTCCCTCCCTGCCTCCCACCCGCCCGCCCACCCGCCATCAGAGCCCCTTCCACCTCCACCACTATCCCGCTATCTGCTCATCACAACTGCCTCTCGCTTGTTTCCCTGGGACAGAGATGAAGAAAGGGAGGAAAAAGGCGGAGAGAGTTCAAGAGTGAAGGATGGAGAGAGCGGGAGAGGAGGTTTTAGGGAAATCGGGAGTTCATAAGGAAAACACACACACACATGTACACACACACACACACACACACACTCCCTGGCAGCCGGCCTAATACCACCCCAAGGCCATGAAGCTACAGCATCCCCTCTTCCTTCCACATCTCCATCCTTCTCTCTCTACCTTTTCATCGCTTCCTCCATCTCCACACCAATTTATTTTTTTTCCTCCTCCTCCCCTTCCCCTTCTTCTTCTTCTTCTTCTTCTCCTCTCCATCTCTCTCATGTTTTTTTTACCTTTATGGATCTCACTCATGTCCCGCCAGCTCCCTCCAGCTCTTCATCCACTCGCCACTCAAAGCCTCATGTGTACGTCCACCTATCCATCCATCCATCCTGCCCTATCTGTCCATCCATCTCCACTCATCTCCTCTCAGCTTGCATGTTTAATGTGATGTATTTATCCTGCGTGTAATGCAAGCCGCAGCTGGCCATTAGTCAATTATGAAATTTAATCGTAACAATTATGAGAATCCATAGCGATTAACGCAGCATTTCCTCTTTCATTTACCCCTGATGATTTTGCAGTGGGGCCATGAATCCTAACTTCCTTATCTCTGTCTCCCACCCCCACCCCCCCACCCCTCCAGATCTTTCCTTTCTCTTTCTCTATAACACAAACTTTTCATCGCTCTTTTTTCAAAACAACCTGTCCAGACCAGACGGGCCTGAGCTCGCCCACGCCCCCCGCCGCCGCCGCTGCTTTAAGCCCAACTAATCGAAACTGTGAATGAAAGTGTTGGTTATAAAGAAGGAAAGAGAAAAAAAAAGTATATCTCATTAGGCCTTGTCTGGCCTCCATCACATTAAGCTTCTCCCTTTCTTTCTGTTTCTGGGCAGTCGAGCGGTGCAGTAGCGTGCGCGGGGCCAGGGACTGAGGAATCTGATAGGGATAAACCAATTTGCCGTCCACACAAACATCCCAGCAGGCTTACGCCCCCGCCCCGGCTCCCATTGCTCATTTAAGATGGCGGTCGGAGAGGCCAGCAATTAAGTTTTAATTAGGTGGGGTAATTATTGCCGGGCAGGAAGTATCAGACGCCAGGCTGATTGTTCTCTGGCCCAAGGAGGAGGGGATGGAAGTTAATGGGAGGGGTGAGTGTGTATGAGAGTGTCTGTGTATCTGTGTGTGTGTGTGTGTACGAGGGGGTGGGAGGAGACAAGGAAGGAGGCGAAGAGTGGGAGACCTTTACACCCTCCTCCTCCTCCTCCTCCCACTTCACAGTGTCCATGACCTTGGGTGCTCAGTGTGGGTGGAGGTCTCAGCTGGGTCATGTGACAATCAGGAGGTCACTGCACCTGTTACACACACACACACACACACACACACACAGGTTGAACAACAGCTTAAAGTAAAGTTGCATCATCTGTGTTCATGTATCTTAATGTGAGTTTATACAGCTGGTGGAGAACCTCCATCGCTGTGTGACACATACTGTTTTATGTTTTCTGCCTCTCTTCACTTCCTGTCTGACCCTGCAGCGTAATGTTGATATATGACGTGTTGTTGTTCAAGTCTTTGTAACTTTAAACACTTTTTAACAAATTTATACACAGGTCATTCTTTTATTATCAGGAGAAAAGTTAAAGACGACTTTTCCTCTCGTATCTGGATGATTTACTCAGTTGTAAAGCTCATAAATAAACATGTTCTTCATGTTTAGAAAAAAAAAAACACACTCCTGATTGTTTTTTCTATATAACATTAAAAAAAGAGAGTAAAGATCACAGATTGAACTGGTTTCGATTTGAGCATCTGCTTCTATTAAAACAACCCCAGAGCCTCCAGTAATCAGAATAAACATGTATTTAGTTGTTGCCATTGACAACCATCCTGTCAATAACAATAATGAGGAAAATCTCCACATATTTTACATTATATCTGACTTTTAACACTTGACGTTGGTTTAATTGTTTCTATGTGAATAATCAATAAAAGTCGACAAAAGCCTGTAAATGTTTTCTGTGTGTGTGTGTGTGTGTGTGTGTGTGTGTGTGTGTGTGTGTGAGAGAGAGAGAGAGAGAGAGAGAGCTTAAACATATGTACATAAATACAAACACTCATGGACCCTATTAGTAAGCATCATCCATTGGGGGAGTAAGGGGGTGGGGGTGAGTGTGTGTGGGGGGGGGGTTCATCCACCAAAAAAAAAAAAAAAAAAAATCCCTGACACCCCCTTACCATCTCTTATCAGCAGACACCACCAACCTCCCCACACACACACACACTCACACACACAAACAGACCATCAATGATGTCACGAGGCTAATCTCGTCGCGCCTCGGAACCCAATTAAAAAACAGAGATGTGTGGCTGCCAACATCAGGAATCTAATCACATTCCAGGAAAAGGCACGTAATTTCCTCGGCTTTCTGCTCGGGTCGAGATAGAGATTGAGAGTAGTGGAGGCAGCGGGGCCCCGGCGCAGCTCATCACACTCGGGGGCCCCCAGAGGTAGGCCTGGAGGAAGAGGCATGCAGGGTGCTGGGGCTGGGGTGCATCTCCATGAGTGTGTGTGTGTGTGTGTGTGTGAATGGGAGAAATGAAGCGGTGATAGGCTCAGAAACATTGCCAGGATAAAAAAAAAAAAGAGCTGAATACACAACAACAAGCAGCATTAATCCATCTCACCAACCCACCCACAGGCAACGACAACAACAACAACACAACACAGAGACAATGTCTCTATAGGGACCAGACCATGTTGTTGTAGTTGTAAGTGGCAGTAATATAGGAGCTGATATGTGTGTGTGTGTGTGTGTGTGTGTGTGTGTGCATCAAAGAATAAAACCATATAAAGGCTGAAAGGAAACACACATTTAAAGCTACAGAATATGAGAAAAGGAAGTTAAACTCATTCAAAGTGACTTTAATAAAACCCCAGACAACAACTTAATAACATTAAGTTAATAAAGGGAAATGACACGGCTTAACTTGGGTGATGTCACAGTGATGTCATCCCGCGATTAGAAGATATGTGAAAGAGAAAGTAGAACTATGATAATAACAGAAAGGCTGTGGAGCTGTAAAGATGTGGACAGGGAGGATGTAACGAAAGAAGAAGGTGTGTTGCATGATGGGAGATGTAGGATTCAGATTTTCTGGAGGAGGTCAAAGTATCTTGACCTTTTAAAGAAACTTTTTCAATAATAAATGAGAATTTAATCACTTTGATTTTATACTTCTTTATAAGTGTCTGCACCATCTACAGTTTGCTTTTAATTTGAAGCAGCTCCTCTGTCTCCTCTGCCCCAGTGCATTGTGGGACATCGTCCTCCACAAACAAGCTCCAACACTGAGTCATGACACCAGATCACTGCTCGTTGACCTGAGTCATGTGAGGGGTGGTGGTGTGTGTGGGATGGGGGGGCATGGGTCTCTCTGTGGCTCAGGTGGGGGCAGTGAGAGGTTTTTTTTGGGGGGGGGGGGGGCTGGTGGTAAAGGTGGTCAGTTCATGACCTGGTCAGGAATGCAGTCACCCTTTGGAGGAGAGCCACAGGGACTTTACACCAGGGGGAAACACTATAGCTCAAGTAGAAAACCTTGTCAATCAACCTCCGGGCCCTTTGCAGGAGGTGTGGGGGTGGAGTGGGGGTGAGATGAGGTGAGGTGAGGTGAGGTGGGGTGGGGGGGGGCAGTGGCTTGGGCCCCGACGTCCCCTCTCCTGCAGACGCAGCGACGCAGACCAAATGGAGTCTGTCAAAGACAAACTTCTTGCTTTTGATTTTCTCTCTCTCTCTCTGGAGGACTGTGTGTGTGTGTTGGCAGGGGGGGGGGGACTGTGTGGGGAAGAGGACTGTGGGGGGAGGCCGGTGGGTGAGGAGCTGCTCCGTCTTGCTGAGATGGGAGCAAACACAGTTGACAGCTTCCTTCCTCACAGTAAACATTGCAGCGCCACTTAGACATGGGTCAGGGACAAGAACAGCCCCACCCCCCCACTCCACCTACTGCCTTCCTCACCCACCAGACCCCCCCCCCCCCGGTATAGGCCCTCCTGGTCCTGGTCCTCCTCCATGCAGCCAGACATGTGACCCAACGCCCTCCGATACCTTTCATCTCTTCACAAACACACCCAAATATCACCCCATTCTTGTGCACTACCACCCCCCCACCCTACAAATACACCCCCTCCCACACACACACACACTTACCCCTCTCATCTTGCTCTTAGTGGACACTACAGAGTCTTTCAGAAGCTGAGACAACACTGTGTCAACAGCTCATCGCTGGTCTGAAGACGATGACGATGACACCATGATGGTTTCAGCAGCGTCAGGCTGCGTTCAGGTACAATGACATCAGGCTTTTTGTCTCCATGTGTGTTAACTGTACTTATCACAGTCTCTTACATTGGCTCACACACAAAAGAGTTTGACTACAAAGGAAAAAAATGTTTTGGGAAACTGCCCAGTTGGTCAGCAGGTTTATAAAGACTCAAAGAAAAGAGAGGAAACGCCTCAAAATGACTGGTACGTACTGTGAACGTGCTGCCGGCTCCGCTTTAACTTTATATGCCACCTCCAGTACATATGGGCTGTTTGCACTGTTTGTATGTTGTGTTGTTTGATAAGGAGAACAAGTTTCATTGAATCTTGTGTTAAAGTGAGGATTTGACAGACCAAAGCTGCAACAGTAAACGGTCCTCCTTCTACATCTGGACTTAGTCTGACAGCTGGAATCTGCCCAGTATATTCAGGAGGACCCAGGTGGCCCATACTTTGGCCACGCGCTTGTTCACCTCTGGCCCAGTGACGGCCCAGATCCGCAGCTTGAATCTGGCTCATACACAACATGACTGTCAGCTGCTTCTTCCTTATTCAAAGCAGTTCACAGCGAACTGTCGGCCCACATCTGGAAGTACACTGGGCCGAGGAACCAGGCCAGTGTACTGCTGAACTTTGCTGTCGTAACATTTGAATTATGTTACCTGTTGATTGTTGTCGTCTACATCCGTGCGTACGCAGCTCACATCTTCCTCTGATTTCAGGTCTGTGCTGTCTGCGCAGCGAGAAACCGCAGATCCAAGAACGACTCTTTTTTTTTTTTTTTCCTTTTTCTTTTTTGGTGTCGAAAGTTTTAAAAATATTTAGCCGAGCAGCCGCCTGCGAAAACTCAGTGTTCTGCCACAAATGATTTAATCCATCACGGAGTTGTCAGCAGGATAAATAGGAGGATTTATATGCTGTAAATGACTTGTCCACGGGAAATATTACCTAAACAATCTATAGCTTTTAAGGGATTAAGTGCAGCAGCAGCAGCAGCAGCAGCAGCAGCAGAGGAAGAGGCCCGAACGTGGACTCAGTTCAAGTCGGTCTATTATTAGCCGGTTCTCAGAGGTCTGCGCTGACCTGGTTTCGCCTTATGAAAAACGTAAACAAACGCAACACGTCGTTCTCACTGATGAGATAAATCGCTGACATTTCACTGGAACCTTACACACACACACAAACACACACACACATATATATGAAAACATGAAATGACTTGGACGGCTCCTGGTTCGCTCTGTTCTGATTCAGGGGGGAATTAATTGCGACGCTTTCATCTTCCTCCTTTTTCAGAACAATGCTCATTTATTTATGCTGAATATTATGCCTGGCATGTCAATTAATTATCAGCAAATTTGTTGGTAAGATTCGCGCTCGCGTGCGACAGTAATTGAGTGTGTATGCGCATCTGTGTGTGTGTGTGTGTGTGATTGAGTGACGTCGCCTCCGTGGGGAGCTGGGGATTGGACTGCCAGTCCTAGATGCAGTTTTCACGTCCTAATTGAAGTTGGTCTTTTGAAGTAATTAAGATAAGGGTGTGGAGACAAAATAATTGGTATTATGCGACAGTAATTAAGCCATGCTGCGTTTTTTTTTTTTTTTTTTTCCCGCCTTAATTCAACAACGTCGGCTTTTCTTTCCAAACAATGCGTCCGTCTGCAGCTGTTGTGTTGACTCGGCACTTTGCTTTCATCACTGTTTGTGTTTTTAATGCTGGCCCCTCAGATCACCTTACTGACCACTGGAGTGCACGCACAAACATATACACACAAACACGCACACACACACACACACACACAAGTTGATCAGCTTATAAGGAACAGCTGAGAGCAGTGAAGGAATCTGTATGTGTGTGTGTGTGTGTGTGTGTGTGTGTGTAAACTGGAGGTAAACATCTCTGCTGCAAACTCAACAGCTCAGAAAACACCACTTTAAGTGAACGGTAACCCCTCTTAACCCCCCCAACAATGTGTAGTTTCACATTGTTCATGAGGAACTGGACACCCTCCCTTCACACACACACACACACACACACACACACACACACACACACACGTGCATTGTTTTAGCCTCCCTGATACCGAGCGTGTCACTGAAAAGCTACTTTAACACATCAGCCAATTTCTGAAGAGAGTAATCTCGCAAGGTGTGCGTTTCTCACTTATTTAGTATTGTGTTATTCAGGAGACGACACACACACACACCCACACACACACACACACACATTAATGTCTGCATGTACACACACATTCGTTTGGGGCTGCAGGATTATAAAGAATTCAGAGGCAGGCATGAACAAAAGGAACGTCTTAAATGGTGGACACGTGTGTGTTTCTGTGTGTGTGTGTGTGTGCTTGGTTTTAGCATTGGCACAACGTCAGCCAGCCAGCTTAATCCTGCCCCCCCACCCCCCCTCCCTGAGCTTGGCCACAACTAAAACAGGTAATATACACTGTCTCCTGCTGAACACACTCTGCAACCAAAACCAGACCAGTGTGTGTGTGTCTGTCCGTGTGTATGTGTGTGTGTGTGTGTGTGTGTGTGTGTGTGATGGGTGCTCACAGCTATTTGGAGAGGGATTCTATGGCTAAATAAGAGGGAACATCTCACAACAATGCAGGTGCCACCAACAGTCTTGGGCACTGTCCAATTTGGTAGCTGTATGTGTGTATGCGTGTGTGTGTATGCGTGTGTGTGTGTGTGTGTCTGTTTCACACTATGTGGGACATGACCTAGCTGTGGTTAAAAGCAGGAGTTGTCGGTGGAGTTAATAAAGGCTTCTGGAGCAGCGTTTTCCTCTGGTGGTTTTTTACTCCCCCTCTTCCTCCTCCTGCTTCACACTCCCCCCAACCCCTTCCTTCTGCTGCATGTATGTGTTTCGTGTGTGTGTGTGTATGTGTGTGTGTGTGTGTGTGTGTGAGGGATGCATCAACACCTGATCACTGGTTTGGGGCCACAAAGAGTTTCTCTTTCTCAGTGTTTGATTTTCTTCCTCTCACCTGCCTCCAACACTGTGACAGTTTACACAAGTGCAGGAAAAACACAACACAACGACTTCAAGTGATTTTACATTGTAATAATGTGTTGATGTGCAATAATGTTATATTTAAATAAATGCATTATTTCTTTAAGTTTTCTGCAGATTTTTGTTGTTTTTTTGACTTTTGTTGACAGTGCACATGTTGTTTTAAAGCTCCTATGTGCAAAGTTATTATGTATCTGATCAATAATGATAAGAACTGGGCCTGCAGTGATCAGGTTGCACCACGGCTCTACAATCGCCAACACTCTTCTTCTCGTGTTATAACATGTCGTTCACGTGATAATAAAGGATTTATGAACTCATTCTTGAGTTTGTCTCTGTAGTTTACACGCAGTCTTCGGTGTTTGTCTGTGTCACATACATACATATATACATATATATATAAATCTTTACCTTGCACAACAATGGGGAGAAAAATGACGTCCCAGCTCTTTGGGCTGTTTGTTCTCAGTGTTCATTGTCAATTCAAACATCAAAGCTTCCACAACAACAATAACGGCTCCTAAGCTTTTATGTGACGGTTTTATGGGTGTGTGTGGTTGCCTACACACACACACACACCGTTCACACTGTCAACATGTCGGTTTACCTGAACCTGCTCACACTATCAGTCAGTGTATCTCTCTCTCTGCCTCTTTTCTTTGCCTCCAGGCTCTGGTTTAGTTTGGTCGACCCAAATTACCACACACAAACACTTGTGGGTATCACTAATGAGCGCACATTACTCCATCCCACCTCCCTGCCCGCCCGCTGCCACCGCCTAGACCTCACCTGGCTGCTCTGATTCATCTAGACAGGTAGCAACGGAGCGAAAAAATGCAGCTCCGCCCAGCTCCAGCTGGCCTCCACCAATCAGAGCACAGCAGCAACCACGACAACAACAAAAATGAAGTGTTGAGTAATTACTCAAAGATCTATAATACCCTGGAGTGATCAATTAACACAGGCTGATCATTACAAAGCTGCTAAATGTGGTAAACAACACTGCACCACTGAGTTATATCACATAATAGATGATCATATAACGAAGGTTTGGATGCTTTCAGGTGAAATCTAAACATGCTCCTACAAAATAAGAGCGCAAGCTGCCATATAGAAAATAACAACACACGTCTTCCCTCCAGCGAAGCAGCAATATCAGCTCTCTGGTTTCAGACAACTCTGTTACTCTTCACTGATTGAGACATCAACACCGTGTAGCAGAGAAAACCATGAACTCGTTCCTCCTCCCCAAAAAAAGAAAACAAATAAAGTTGCAGCAGCAGCAGATTCAGTCCTCTGGCGATGTTGACAGCAGATGTCCTGCTGTGCTCCACAAGTGTTTTGACAATGGCTACGAGACAAAATCAATGCACAGGTGCAGCAGTGAGGTGGTTTGAAGGAAAAGGACCTCAGGTGCAAAGATGTCCTTCAGGTTACAGCTCTGTGTGGAGAGTGAGAGGGAGACGCCGTGGACCACTGCTTTACTTTTCTATCCTGTTCTATCGTGTCATTACATAGATGACTAGACGTGTGTGATGCAGCCGAGTGTGTGTTGTCCTTTAAACTGACCACCAACGGACCTCAAACGCCTCATTGTTTGGTAGTCACTCATCCGTCCTCTTCATTGTCTCATCATCTTGGTAGCGTACCTGTTTCCTCTTTATCTTACCTGGAGCCTTTTGTCCTGATGTGCAGGACAAATAATGACATCATCCAGCTGTGGCTCACACTCGCAGCTCCTCAGTTTATCTGTGGTTTCCCACTATTTACTCTGACTGCTGACTGTCAGACATGACATGACATGCAAAACGTAAGAGACAGATTCACTTTCCTTTGTTGCTGGGATGTCAACAGTAAAGTCAGGCAGACAGCCAAGCTAGTCCTCCCCCCTCCCCCTCCTCCTCCTCTCCTCCCCCATCTCCTCCTCCTCCTCCCTGAGTTCATCTGAAATTAGCGATGAGAAGGCTGTTCTGTTGCGGGGAGGACAGTCGGAGGTCACACGGCACATTCACACAGGACGGGCATTGGATGCGAGTGTGCATGAAGTGACAATGTCAAAATATCGACACCCTCCTTTTTTCTTCTTCTTCTTTTTCTTTTCTTCTCTTTTTTTTTTGTTCCTCTGGGCCCCAGCGTGTGGGGAATGAAGAAATAACAGCACTAGTTAATTCCCCCTCTGAAAGGTGCGACATGTTGAAATGTAATGACTTGGCTTGCTGAACTGAAACCGAACACTGCTTTAAACCACAGAGGTGTCGTGGATGGGAGCCGAGAGAGAAAAGGGGCACGGAGGCAAAGGTTTCTTATCCAAATTAATACAGAGCCTCGCCTTTCTTTATTGAGTAATATAGACTGTTCCAACTCACAATGGCTCTTTCAACAGTCTCTTGGCAAAAGACTGCTACAGATTCATGTCCCATCCTTTTTTTTTTCTTCATACACTCCAAACATTTTCCTTATTTCGTACTTCCATCTCGGAGCCCGTTTCTGCTATTCATCTATTCCCCTCGCATCTCGCTTTTCTGCAGCCATCTTTTCACAGCCCCTTCATTGACAGTCTCCCATTCCACCACCTCCCCTGGTCACCGGGGAGCTCATTCTTAGTTGCACAAAAAACGTCCGTCACGGATTGCCTTCCTCCCGTCCGCCTGTGAATTAGCTGTGTGATTACACTGAGCTGGTGGGGTAAAGCCCGTGGTTGGATTAGAGGCTGCACGGGCTAAGGCCTCTGATTGGAGAAGCCCAGCAGAGTACAGACAGACCGACCAAAAAACGGGACGGCAATGATGGCTGAAAGCGCTAGCGGGCTAA
Organism: Caranx ignobilis; assembly: GCA_021432705.1. Classification (NCBI taxonomy): domain Eukaryota; kingdom Metazoa; phylum Chordata; class Actinopteri; order Carangiformes; family Carangidae; genus Caranx; species Caranx ignobilis. Next base: position 57,909 of record JAFHLA010000180.1, read on the forward strand.
CTAGCCACAGAGGAGAGGCGAGATCTGCATGGCATGCAGTTGTCGCTTTGGCACATCACACAGATACTGGCTGCAGGGAAAGGCCAGCCAGATAGAGAGTGTGCCAGGAAGCTACAGAGAGGACACTGTTTGGGCTTTGGGTTGTTATTTTTGGTCTTGGATGAATGAGGCCAGGGGGGTGGGAGGTGGGGAGGGGGGTGGGGGGCTGACATTACGTTAAGTGGAACTAGATCCTTCTGAGCAGTGAAGTTTGTCCGACAAATTGTCATTGTTTGTGTCCTGTCATCTTCAAATGTCAACGAATGACAAGTAGGTCCGCAAAAGAAAGCAAGGAGCCGTTGAGGCCAAACATGTGGAGACTGAGCGGCTGTACGACGCATTTCTTTAAAGGCCCGTGAAATGAAAAATGTATTTTCACATCTTTAATCCTGTATCCACGTGTTACCTGTTCATTTACCTGTTAAAATCCATGTCCATGAAAGTTATTAATTGATCAAAATCAACGTATTTTCTCTTCCTGTAAAACAATTGCAGACCTTTGATGACTCATCCTGCACTCGAGGGCGGTCCTGATTCTGTCCAATTGAAATAGTTTCTTGAATTTTATGCCCCTCCCCCTGAAATGTAAATCCTCACCATGGACTGATCTCAAGAGATGCTGCCACATCAACATAGACACCATGGCAACCCTCCAGAGTGTCACCATAGTTACTGATGAAGTTCTCATGAAGGATACTGCAGCGTGTTCTTTCTGATCGTGTTCCTGTGGATCATGATCTGTCCACACCTCACTCCGAGATGCATCGGTTTGTGGACAGCCAAGTATCCCAGAATGCATTTCGCACTAGATATCAACAAATGTAAAATTCAAAGCTGAAACTAATCATTATGTTTTAATGATTCTTCCCTTTCAAAGGTGTGAGTCCTACTGAGGAGAAACCTGTGTTGTTGTTGCTATCATTGTTAAAGTGAAATGTCTGAAGCAGTCGGAGTTTTAATATCTGATTAAAAAAATCCCTCTGGAAGATGAAATTTGATCTGATATGAAATAAATGTGTTGCTGCTGGTCGTCAGAAAAGATGGAGCTGAATAAATCTGTGATTTGCTCTAGACTTAGTTAGATTCTTTACAGATGAGATATGGAGTGTATATTCTACCACAGTAGTAGTAAAATGTGTGGCACCTGTTCTGTGTCAGGACATTTTCTTCCTGGGACTCTACGTCACTTAATTCTTCCACAGAAGAAGAAGAAGAAAAGTTCCACAAGCTAACGAGCTAGCAGCTTTGTTGTGATCTGTTAGCTCAGTATATAGAAACACACATTTGTCCCACTGACTCCTCTTCCTGTTCTTGTTCCTCTTTTGTGTGCCCACTTCTCCAACTTCGCCCCCCGTTAGCAAATCCCCCTGATTTCGGGTTAATTCCACTCTAATGAGCTGATATCGCCACCGCTGTAAACGCCGGGTGTTTGATAGCAGAAGTTAAGACACTTACACTTCAACTGAAAGTCTCTGACGAACAGGCAGCAAAGTAAAAGAAGTGAGGACTCTCCCCCTGCCTGTCGCTCTGTACACGGTTCTCACTGTATATTCATTTGTCTAAAAAATCACCCTGCTGCAGATTTATCCCTGTTACAACACGCCTTTTGAACCCGACGTGTTATAACGCAGTTTAAATGCTTCTTTAAAAGGAAACAACCTCGACTCCAGTGGTTTTCTCTTTCAATTAATATTCTAATGACTCCTTACAGTGCAGCACAACGTCAGCGTCTTATGTGTCAGGTGACTGAACTCCTCTGAAAGTACAACTGTACTTGGTGAGATTTATAGCTTTAGTGGCTCTACATGCTTTTTGCCACCACTCTTTCAAGTCTATTGTCAAGTGTCATGATGCAGACGACCCCGCCCGCTCCGCTCCTTCTATATACAGTCGTTTTTATTTTAATGTGTCTGAGCCGTAAATTAAGAAGACAAATGAAGTTGGGTGCTTGTCTGAGCCTGTGTGTGTGTGTGTGTGTGTGTGTGTGCGCGCTACGAGCCAATCCAAACAAGGGGGGGGTGCTGACATCCTTGAAATGTGTTTCTCTCTCGGCTTCATAGCTCCCAGTCATCAGCAAACAGAGGGGGATTCTGGGAGTTAAAAAAAATGGGGGGGGTGGGAGTGTGTGTGCTGACCTATCTGACCTTGGCTGACAGCGAGGCCCGCTGAGAGAAAAAAAAGGGGGGGGGGGGGTTGGGGGCGACAACACAGGAGGGGAAGAAGAAGAAAGAGAAGGAGGAGATAGATGGAGATACAGGGAGGAACAGAGAGCGAGAAAGAGAGAGATAAAGACGAGACGGAGAGAGAGAAATGGCTGCAAAGCAATAGCCACAAAATCATCCCTTTAACATCAAGGGCAACAGCGATTATTAAGCCCCCCCCCCTCCTCCCCTCCTCCTCCTCCTCCTCCTCTCTGCTTTGGCAGCGTAGTTAAGTCTGTGTAGAAGTACAATAAAGATAGCGAATTATGACTGAGATGTATTTCTGCCTGCTGAGAATGGGTATCAGTGAGGAGTCCATTTGAAAGCTGCGTTCATTACCTCACGCAATTTGATTTTTGTGAAATCTAAGCAGAATTTTTAATGGTATGCCACACTGCTCAATAATTCCACTGATAAGGAGGCCAGGGAGAATGGGAGTGCAATGGCCTGTGTAAATCTGTGACTGAAGACATTGCGGTTATCGCTCTCCCGCCGCTCTCTCTCTCTCTTTCCATCCCTTCTTCCGTCCATCCATCCATCCATCCATCCATCCATCCTTCGCTCCCTCCCTCTGTACTCATCCCTCACATCCGCCTCATCCTCGTCTCTTTTTTCTTCATTTGCATCTCCTCTTGTCCAGGTTACCCATCCTCTTCCTTCCTTCTTCTTCTTCTTTTTTTTTTTTTATATTACGTCTCATAGCAACACCCCGGCCTCCATGTGCTTCCTTCTCCTCCTCACCACCGCCGCCGTCCTCTCTCCCCTCTGCGTGCGCGTCGTGATCGATTGCCTGCGCCTTTCAGACAAGCGCATTTAAATACATTTTTATCTCGTCCGAAGCGTTTCCGCTTCTTGTTGTCCTTTTTAATAAAAGCAGATAAAACCAGAGCTTCATTAAAAAGGTCACTGTTTGTTTATGCATGGTTGTTGTTGTTGTTGTTATTGTTGTGGTGGTGGAGGTGGTGCAGGTTCACAGAGGGACCTTGGAGGTATATCAGCGCCCATCAGGCGGAGGAGGTGGTGGTGGGGGCCCTTTCATTACACTCCTATACTAATAATGTTAAAAAACACACACGCATAGAGGAGATAAGGCTCGCCCCTTTAAAAGCGGATGCATTATTTAACACAGCCGGCTAATGGCCCAGATTGTCCTGTAACAATTGAATAACATCGGCAGATAACGGCGAGCCTTTGCTCTGTGCCTTTTAAAGGATGGCCCTGTGAAACCACAGATAGTGGCCTCGCACTGATGAAGAGGAGGAGGAAGGAGGGAGAGAGGGAGGGCGGAGAAAGGAGGAGGGAGTGGCAGCTTCTTCCTCAACAAGGGCCAGGCCACAAAACATTGCTCCATCAGAAAATAAAATCACCGCCAGAGGTCCAGAGACGAAGAAGAAGAAGAAGAAAGAAGGGAGAGGGAGAGGGGGAGAAGAGGGGGGGGGTTGGGGGTGGAAATCAATAACATGTTGGTCAGTATTAATCTGGCATCAATATAGCCTGTATCTTTTACTTTTCATGGTAATGGCTCCAGTGATCTCCTAAAGTGCCTCTCAAGTGCTTAGAGGGCTGCAGATAGCATCTTATCAGGGGCCAGAGGAGAGCACTGGCCAGGGGAAGGTAGAAGGGAGGTGGGGGGTAGTACCAACAGGGTCCTGGGCCAGTTTAAGGAGGGGGGAGGAGGGGGGTATGAGTGTGTGAGTGAGTGAAGCCACAAGAATCCTTTTACTTCAGCCCCTGACAGATGAGACAGCCGTGGCCCTGATGTCCAGCGCGGCCAGTCCGTCTCAAAGAGGTCGGGTTACGTTTTATGTTTATTTCTTGTTCCTCAGTGAGAACATACGGTATTTTACTTTGATGCATTTGCGAGGTGCAGAATAAGAACTTTTCATTTGTCTTTTTTGTTGTTGTTGTCCTGGCTCATCTCTAAGTCCTGTGTGTGTATGTACGTGTGCGTTTGCGTGTGTGTTTGTTTGATTCGGTACGGAGACATCGAGCTCGCACCCCAGTGGCTCTACGGCTTTGTTTATGTCGATTTTTATTGGGATGACAGCTCCTCTTTTTTTTTTTCTTTCCCTTATGTAAATCAATTGACTGTGCTCTTGATACAAGGGCTGTCAGTATGTGATAAGTGTACATGAATCTTGAATGGATTGTGCGGCCGGACATGGTGTGTTACTGTTGTTTTTTTTTTTTCTCCAACATGTGGTCTTGTGTTTTAGATTCATGGTGGTATGTGAGAAACTGTAAAGAGATTACTAGTCCATCAACAAGTCCTTCCTTTTAATAGCCGCTGTGCGCTGCTCTGATTGGCTCGGCAACAATGGTATTTATCGTACATAAGCTCAGTGCTTTACATAAGCTAACAAGCTTACACACACACACACACACACACAAACTGGGGATCTATAACAGCTGTGCAGCTGTCAATGACCGTCTGAGTGTCAGATAGTTACAACCTCCAACGTCAGGAAGGTTTATAATTAACTAAGACGCTCTCACCTTAGCGTCAGCGGTGCTAATTAATTAAAAGTACCCAATGTAAGTTTTTTTTTTTTTTTTTTTTTAACGAAGAAACAGCACATTCTTTTTTATCACTTTTTCTAATTAATAAGCAATAAAACACATTTATCTAATTACTCCTCATGTTGTGACCGCAGGCTGGTGTACAAGGTAATGCTAGCTGCTAACTTTAGCCACATGCAAGGGACGTTAGCTTCACAGTGGTGGTTTATTACGACTCAAATGCTCACATGAAGCTCTGCTTTGATTAAAGTGATAATAAAATACTGAAAAAACAACTTTGGCTGAAGATAATAAAAGTATTACACTGGATATTAGCGATTCCTGCTTTGTTTGTTTGTTTGTTTGTTGTGTGTCAGTCATGAGAATTTAAAGTCTCTTCTTACACTTCTGCATCTGGGGATTAACTCTTGATGGCCTGGTGTCGGGGTTACACTGTCTATGATACATGATTTCCTTCTTCTTTTTTACCCTGGAGTCATCATCCACCTGCAAATATGCCATCCCAGTAAGACCAGTGCTCTCCCACTGACTGACTGGGGTGGGGTACTGATGCCTGGTGGATGTGGTCCACCCTTCGGGGTGTATGGGGGGATTTCTTGAGGGAGAGAGGCGGGGCAGATATAAACTCTGTGTGTGTGTGTGTGTGTGTGTGTGTGCCAGGCGTTGGCAGCATGCCCTACTCACTGATCCTGTTGGATGCCTTCCATTGGCCCTCTTCCCCTTAACTCCCCCATTCCTCCCTCTCCTCTCTCCTCTCTTCTCTCTACTCCTCTCCCTCTCTCTTTTTATTTCGACAGTGGTTGTGAACGTTACTCTGCATGTAATATGATGAAGAAAACACACACACACACACACACACACTAAAAGGGAAAAAAGCAGCTGAATTAAAACATCATTCATCTTCATGCATACAAGCTCAAAAAGAAAAGACACACACTGATCACACGACGATGACGACGAGTTGTGCAACGTCGCCATGTTCAAAAAACAGGAAGTGCTGGCAGCCGGGGTGACGAACCAAAGCAGGTTGATGATGACAAAGTCAACACAGGGATCTCCTCCTCTCCTCCTCTCTCCTCCTCTCTCTCCTGCTCTGTGTGTTTTTAAACACTCCACAGCAGAGGCCCAGTGTTTGGCCATCATCGCCTTAGGAATTACTCCTTCGAGCTCCTTTTGTCTGGGCCGGCTTATGCAGCGAACTGAGGGACATGTGAAATGCCCCGAAATGCAGTATATCTAATGAAAATGTTTTAAATCTCTATGCCCATATAAACTATTTGGGATTATCCAATATCTTTACAAATAGAGCTGATTATCCCATTAAGCTGAACTCTTACTATAAATAGTTTTTTTTTTTTTTTTTTTAATGCCGATGTAGATTTTTGTGGGGGCCGGAGCAGCAGAGGGGGGATAAGTGTTTCTGGCGATGTTTTTTTTTTTTTTTTTCCTTTCCATATTTGATGCCCCCTCCACCACCACCACCACACACACACATTCACACACACACACACACTTGTGCCCGTGGTCCTTTTCTGTACACTGTGAATATTCTACACTAATACCATTCTCCAAATGTCAGAATGGGAGAGCATAAAAACCTTTGGCTTTATGATTTTATTTTTCACCTTCCAGTGGAAATAATAAAAAAAAAAAGAAAGAAAGTCCAGGAGAGGGGGGTTCTTTTATTCCCATTCCTCACTCTCTCGCTCTCACTCTGCCTCTCTCTCACTCTGCCTCTCTTTCCTCCATCTCTCTTCTTTCTGTCTGCTGCGCTCAGTCTCTCTATTCCTGCTTCATTCTATTCCATTTATTCATATTCAACAGTCAATCATTTTCTGCAAAAAAGAGAGAGAGAGAGAGAGAGAGAGAGAGGGAGTGAGAGTGAGGCAGAGAGAGAGAGAGAAATCCGGAGATTGCAGATGGAAGTGGTATTTTTTTTTTTTTTTTTTTCATGTTCTTATCCTTCTGCATTTGAACCGGCGATGTGGAAAAGCGCTAGGAGCACCGCTTTACATAGCAGCCTCCCTCTCATCAAAAGCCGCCAATCGGGCCTAAATCAGCATGCAAAATGCCACTCAACCCTGTAGCCTTTATTAAAGTTTGCAGGGACTCAATTTGAGATAGCGATCGTTCCTATTAAAAAGCCAAATGTAAGATAGTTTTTTTATATAAATCTCAGGGTGGAATGGAATTGTTAATCAGCATAGGCTGATGTGATTTCTCTGTCACAAATCCTGCCCAGGGCTCAGCGGCACACCAGCTTTACCGTAACTTCGGGCTTAGCAGTCGCCACGGAAACCAGGGGAAGAGGGTATAGGGAAGTGGTGGTGGTGGTGCTGATGGTGGAGGAAGGAAGGGGAGGGGGGGGGTAAGAGAGAGAGAGAGAAAGAGAGAGAGAGTGTGAGTGTGTGTGATGTGGGGGTGAGGAGGTGTAGGTTGGGTGATGGGTGTGTATGTGTGTGTGTGTGGTGGGGGTAGGGGGGTGGGGGGGGGGGGTCGGCTTAGCCCCAACACCATCACCACCAGCCTCTCCTCCTCCTCCTCCTCCTCCTCCTCCCCCTCAGTCTCCATCAGCAGCCCTCCTTGATGAGAAGGGAGCTGATAACGGAGCTTGATTGGATTTGAGGCAAAGTGCTGGAGTGTGTTTTATTTTTGTGAGCGGGTGAAAAACGCAATCTCTGACCTGTGGCTCCACAAAAACAAGAAATAAATAAATAAATAAAATATAAAAGAGCGCCGTCACCTTACTTGTAAATTCTTTTGAAGTGGAATGAGAAATAATGTAAAACACTCGTTTGTTTGTTTGTTTGTTTGTTTGTTTTTCGGGGCTTTGCTCCAGTTGTTTTTCCTTGTGTTTCTAGTTCTCTGTCAGGGAGCCACGCTGGAGAAGAGTGTGAAATTGGGTGGCCCCCTAGTGTGACCCAAGTGCTGGGGTTTTAAAAAGGATGAGAGTGGTTACTGTCCATCCCTCCCACCCTCTCTCTCTCTCTCTCCCCCCCCCCTCATCTGCCCCTCTCCACCCCCAACTCTTGGCCTACGTCCTGCCTGGCACGGCCCTCTATTTGTGGACTGAGCCGCGGACCCTTGGCCCCCCTCAGACCCCGTGGTTCTCTGGATTGGTATCGGCCACGCTTGGAGAGCAGCACCGGCTTAACCTCGCGAGCAACAACACAAAACACAAAAAACACAAACACACACATATATATCCACACTTACACTTAACAAAAGGCCGACACAAAGTGCACACATGTGGGAGTGGATTAAAGAAAACACGCACAATGAGGAGCCAGACAGAGGTCATCCTGCTGCTGCTGCTGTGGTGAACAACGTGATGGTAAACAAACGAAGAAGAAGAAGAAGAAGATCGCAGCTCTGCGGTTGATTGGTCTGAGAGGGGGGGAACCGCGATTCCCATGATGCATTTGTGAGGTCGCACACTTGGCCGTTGCCCCTCGATCCACAGCTGCACTTGAGAAGAGGCGAACTCCTGCTCCAGTCGTGGCGAGATGAGCTGCAGCGAGGTGGCAGATCCCATGAAACCACGACCGAAATATGCATCAGAAAGTCCGTTTTTTAAATTATCTCTGTATATACGGACGTGCCAGCGTATGTAACTGCATTTGCAATCATAATTTGACGACCTTCCCCATTAGCAGAGCTGCTGTCTAGTCAATCTTCCCGGCCTCTCGGTAATTGAATGTGATTTTAATGATGAGAAGCCTGTGTGCTCTGTAATCCAACACTGGAGAGGAGGGAAATAATGCCAGCGGCTGTCAGGAGGCGACGGGGTCAGATTGACTCGGTTTTGAGCAGCAGCAGCAGCAGCAGCAGGACGACACGTAGACACATGATGATGATGATGAAGGTGGAGATGTGTGAGTTTAGTGACATCAGCGCCAGGAGGGTGGAGGGGAGGTCAGGGGTCACAGGAAGTGGGAGATCAGATCAGATGGCGCAGGTGAGAAGCGACTGGAAGACGGTGTTGTCAGGGTCAACAGAGATCTCTGAGTGTTTGTAATGATGCACATTCCCTGCTTTTGTCTCCGTCTGTGTTATTGTAGTCTGTGGTTTGGATTAGCCGCTCTCGAACCTGGCACGCACTCAGTAGCCCCGTCTCTGTCTGATGATGTCACAAAGCTCTTAGCTGATGGTTATCTCACTCGTTTTTTGGGGCCGAGGCCTGCCGGAGTTTTGGCTTCGCCCCCCGCCACAGTGTCTTGTGGTGCTGTTAACGCACGGAGGGGTCGGTGGTCGGTCGGTGGGGGTGATTGCATTCATCGCGCTGCCACGGGACGCATTATCAAGCCCAGCTGATTGGATAGATTTCGCGGAGAGAGAGGGAAAAAAAAAGAAAAACCCTGAACCCCAACCATTTGGCAAAGGTCACTAAACAATCCCAGGTCTGAGTATGATGTGAACTAATGGCACTGAGCTGAAGTTAAGTGGTGTCTTGGGGGAACAACAAAGGGCCTCGGAGCTAAAGAGCTGCATTATTTGTGCCTGAACAACAAACCCACAAACATTTCTACTCTCTTGTGAAGACTTCTCTGGCTCTACAGGCCCCTAAACTTTACTTAAGTAATTAGTAACCATGCATATCATACTTCTACAGCAAATTAAAGACTAAAAGCGAATCATGCCGGGCATCTGTGTCTGATAAACTGTACTCATCCTCCGACCCTTTCTTCTTCCTCGCTCTGTCAGTTTGGAACCGCGAGTCCCTCCTGAATCATACTTTTTTTTTTTTTTTTTTTAAATCTATTGTGCATAAATCGTGCGGCCGAGTCAAAAAAAAAAAAAAAAAAAAAAAAATGAAATCAATGATAAAAATCGATGCAGATGTCTGAGCATCTGCCTCTCGTACGTCTGCACTTCGCCGCCAATACCTCAACTCCACGAGAACAAAAAAAAAGAGGAAAATTGGATGAGTGCGTTGGATTTGTTTCATTTTATTCTTTCTGTGGAGGGGACACATCACTACATATATATATATATACATGTGTATGTATTAGCATCAACGCAGCAGCCTATGTATCCCATAGTGCACTGCCTGCCTGCCTGGGTGTAGAGGACAATGTGTGTCTTCTCTTTGAGCTACAACACATGCACGTACACACTTGCTTGGTATAAAAAAAAAAAAAAAAAGGAGAAGAGGAAGAAGAAGCAGCAGCTAGACAAACATACATTGCTTTTGGGAGTGATGTTGCAGTATATTTCCTCTTCTCTCTCCTCTGTATGATATGTTTACCAAATACCTGTTTAGAATGCGGCGGTGGCTTTGCCGCGCGCTCCCTTCCAGTCCCCGAGGATGCTCGGCGGTAAATGGCGGTATTATTTGTCAGCTCTGGCAGTGTCTTGAGGCTGCTTCAGAGAGATACAAGGAGGCAACTGATAAGGAGAGCATCAGAAGGGCAGTTAATTGCCTCCAGTCTCCGGGAGCTGGGGAATATTTAAAATCTATGGGATTAAAGACAGATTAAAAACTGCAGAAGCAGTGGGCCCAATGGCGCTTAAAGATTGCAATCAGCAAGGGTAATGGCGGAGAAGAAGGAGGGGAGAGAGAGAGAGAGAGAGGAGAGGGAGAGAGGAGGAGAGGGAGGGGAGGGGAAAAAAAAAACAGTGAACGAATGCGGTGGCTGGGGGGGTGGAGGGGTGAGGTGGTGGGAAGAGAGGGAGGGTGAAGAAGAAAAAAAAAATGACAGATAGGAAATTCAGATCCGCTCCTAATGCCCAGGGTTCCATCTTGTAAGCACGATTCATCTACGTGTAAATCGTTTTTTTTCCCGTCTTTTCGTTTTCTTTTTCTTTTTTTTTTTCCTCCCCTCCTCATCCGAGGCCTGCTTTGCTTTGCTTTGCTTTGCTCTGCTTTGCTGTGCTTTGCTTTGCTAGCGTAGCTGCTGCTGCTGCTGCTGCTCCGGCGTTTTTTTTTTTTTTTTTTTTTTTTATTTCCCGCGCTCGCTCGCTCGCTCACTCGCTCGCCCGGCCCTTATCAGTCCATCGGTGAATTAAAAAGCGCTTCTCCCTGTGAGGATTAAGGAGGTTGATTGAAGACGGTACGAAAACTAGCTAATAAGTCGAAAATGTCAGAAGGGCACTCTATCGAAACTGTGTACTTTTCATAATAAAGCTGACGAGAAAAAAAAAAGGGGTGGGGGGTGGGGGGATTGGGGCGATGAGGGAGGAGAGGGGAGGTGAAGCTGGGATGGGGTGAGAGAGTGAGGAGGGAAGAAAGTGTCATGTCAGATATGGCGGGTGGAAAGACAGTGGGAGGACGAGGACGAGAAATCCTGTTTCCATGTTGCGCTGTTGAAACCTTTGGCATCAGTCATATACACCAAGAACAAAAGGACAAGGGTGGGGCAGGGGGCGGGGGGGTGGGGGGGCAAAGTGCAGCTACTCCCACCCCCACCTCGCCGTCGCCACCACCGCGTGCCGCCACAGCCACGATGAGGACGAGGACGACGGCGGAGGAGGACGAGGTGGCTGTAAATGTTATCATTAGCGATATTAATGGCGTCCCCCAACAGCTTTATCGAGGGGGGGGATCTGAAGGCATCACAAATTACAGAAGAAAGAAAAACACGGGCCACATACACTGATACGTCTCTGTTTGGGTTAAAGAGGACAAGATGTGCCGAATCCTGAATTGTTTTCCCACCTTATCAGAAGCCCACTCACTTAATCCTGTTAATGACTACATGAGATACTTAAGGTATCATCTCCAAAAATCAGCCATTCGCTTCACATATCAGCAAAAAATCTGTGGCACTGGGCTTTTTTTTTCTTCTTCTTCTTCTTCTTCTTCTTTATAATCCATTTTTCCTCCCTCTCTCTCTCTCTCTCTCTCTCTGTCTGCAGTCTTTCGTTGAAAAGATTAGCCTTATAAATTATGCATTGGTGGGTAGTGGGGGTAATCCGAGGCAGAGATAGAATCGCCAGAGTGTTGAAGGGGGCATCGGAGAGGCAGCGCCACCATCATAAATATGAAACAGATGTTGGGTGACATTTTAAAAAGTGAATCCAATCCCCTCCTCTGCTGCGTCTGGTGTTTTCATACCGAGAGAAGAACCTGACATCCATCGCTTTCTTTCTCTCATTCTCTCCATCACACCCCCACCACCACCACCACCACCTTATACTTCCTCACCATTGCTTTCCACTCTTCCCTCTTCTATCTTTTCTTTCTCTCCTCTCTTGCCATAATCCTGTGGAACCAGCGATGCATAGATTATACTCTACCCTTTTATTCCTCATGTGTCTTATTGGTGTGATTGAGCCAAGAGTAGGAAAAAAAAAAAAACCTCTAGATGCCAGTTTCATCAATAACATCTGAAACGGCATCTAATCTTCTACTGATTAAGGTCTATTTTAAAAATGATCCTTTTAGGAAAAGGAGGAAAAATTAAATGACGCCTTAAGTCAGAGAAAAATACACATGCGGGCGTGTGAATGTGAGGGTTATGTAAATGCAAGATGTTGCTGATATCGGCGAGATGTTGTGATTGCATGTGAGCAGCTCCATTCAGATGGAATATGAAGAGCTACAGCTTCCGACAATGCTCCTCTCTAATGTGTTTGGATGGGCGGCGGTGGTGGCGGCGGCGGCGGCAGCAGCGGTTGTGGTGATTGTTCTGCAGCTGGCAGCGGCCCTGAGGAGTTCCTCCGCCGGTGTCTTTTCATGGCAGGATGAGAAAAAGAGCGACGGCACAATGAAGATCGTCCCTCTCATCCCACTTTGTCTCTCGTCTCCTCTGCCACTTCTCACAACAGCCTCAACTCCATTCTGCCACTTCCCATAAAGGCTCCTGTTGTTGCCGCGGCATTGTCACGCATTGTTTGGTGCTAAAAAAAAAAAATGAAGATAATGCTCGTTGGAACAATGTTCACATGCTTTTGTTTGCGTCTTCTTCTCCTCCCCCTCGTCCTCTCTCTTTTTCTTCTTCTTTGGCAGTAAAAAGACACCTTGAGGGCGCGAGTGACTCATTCAGGGTTACAGGTCAAGTTCTTGTTAGTAACGAACCCATAATGAGCCGCCGCCTTTGTTAACGACGTGAAAAGCTTCTTGGCTGAATTAAAGATTGGACGATTATGAAAAAAGACGTGTGTGATAGTGAATGAATGAAGCAGCTCAAGTCAAATCTGATCAACAACACACAAAAACCTACAAACTCATCACCGCGTCTGCGTCGTCAACCACAAACCTGCACAATCGCCGCAGGCCGCTGCTTGAATGGAGCACACTTTAATAATATCCCAGGACAAAAAGATCTATTAAGCAGTTATAGTTTTAGAGCGGCTGCGTACCTATTACTCAGTAATGAAATAGTGAAACTGGTAATTGCGGCAGATAAGTGGAACTACTTTGTGCGACTTAAAGAGAAGAGAATAAAGTGTCAGTTCTCGGGCTTTTGTCTTTTCAGACGGAGACGACGAATGCTGACGGAGGGTCGCCTCATTTTTACAAACTGTGTTGGTGTGTGTGTTTTATATGACTTTCATGGTTAAAGACACATGTATAGAAAATGATGCTTGTATCTATTTATATGAATGAATAGCCCTTAAGACACACAGTGTTAAGTGTATGTTGCTGTTTTTAATGATTAACTTTCAGTTACTTGATGTAATGAAAGAATTAGCAGAGGGTGAATGTGCAGTGGTCATGTGATATGTAACACATGCACAAACTGTTCTGGTACGTAACATGTTCATGTTATATAAAAATGAACATTTTCCCTGTTGACATCAAACACAGTCTTTTAAAATGTGTAGATATGAAAATGTTGTGTGTTTTTCCAGTGAAACTGGATCCAAACACATCAAACTCTTGTTTAGTTGGACACACAGATGTGTGACTGTGAACAGGTGAGAGTTTGCAAACTGATGCGAAACATTTGAAGATTGATCGACGTATTGGAAGAGGAGACGACTTCCTGGTTCAACTTTGACCCACCCTGCTTACCGTAGTTGCACACACACACTCACAGAGTTTCCTGAAAGCTCACTATTGTTTCTAGCTCAGAATAAACTGGACTTTTGCTGCTACAAAGCTGTGACTGACGACGGCTGAAGCTGTGACTTGACTTGTCTCCGTCCTCACGCTCTGAGACAAGAGGACGTTCATCGCCGCCACAAAGTGTCACGACGTGACGGAGGAGGAACAGAAAATAGCAGCAGAGTCGAAGGTGAAGAAGAAAATACTTATAGATAGAAAGTCGAAAGTGTGTTTGGAGGGAGCAGGTGACGGAGGGAGAAGGGGATGATGGAGGGGATGATAGAGGCGGAGGGAGAGACAGAGAGAGTGATGGCCTAGAGAAAGTGTGATAGCAACTGGGGAGAGTGATGGAGGGAGGTGTGTGTGTGTGTGTGTCTTGGGGGGCTTTGCTGAGCCCTCCCCGGCCTGTCAGTCAAAATGGAATGAGGAGGTCTTATCTCTTTCGCACACGTGACCCCTAACCTGACCTCCCTCCCTCCCTCCTCTTCCTCACTCCCTCCCTCCCCCTTTACCTATTCACCCACATGTCCCCCGCTCCTCCACCCTGCCTCCTTCTCTATCCGTCCCACCTTTCAGCTTCACTTTCTTCCATCTCTCTCTCTCTCTCTCTGTCTGTGCCCTTAAATATTTTTATATTCCCGGGTGGGAAAAAAAAAGAAGCGGGAAAAATATGAAAATCTGTGAAGTGAAAACTCGATCGTTTTGGCGTTTTCTTTTTTCTCCCCCTGTCCTGCAGAGAAACGATAATCCATAAGAAAAAATAGAGGGAACATCAATGTACATGCATGTGCTGTGTGTATCTTTGTGTGTGTGTGTGTGACAGCAGGTGAGAAAAATGAGTGCAGCAATGACGCCAGTCGAGGTGTGTGAGGCCTGGACAATCACAAAGTTCATCATCCTCATTAATAAAGAATTAATGCCACACACACACACACAGAGGTCTCTCACCTGAGGCTGCATGGTAACCATAGCAACTAGCCTTGCGTGGTTTGGCGCTTCATGTCTCGCATGCCTTAATGACAGGACTATAAATCTACCAGGTCATCTGCAGTATCACACACACACACACACACACAGCACAGGTGTGTGTAAATCCACAGGTTGCAGTCGTCACTAATGAGGCCGATGTGTCACAGGAGTTTCACACTCATTAGCAAAATTATTGTGTTTAATGATGTTTAAACGTCAAAAATTGAACTTTGACCTTTAGAAAATTAAAAAATAAAGCAGATATGAAGTTATTAAGTGAAGGCAGATAATAAACTTTGTGCTAATTAGATAAAAAACACACACGGAGTGGGTAGCGGCTCGTTGTGGGTCTGTCAGTGGTGCCGAGTGTGTGGTAACAGTTTGTGTGAACATTTATATTGATGTTTAACGCTGTGAAAACGTTGCAGATTCAGGTTTTTACTGAAGAAGATTCTGTTGAAGAAGTATTCAAACTTAAAATCTGTGCATCGAAGCAATTTTTCAGAATAAAAGCCTAACCCTAACCCTATTTGTTTTTAATGCCACATGATAAAACTTAATTGATCTTATATAGCACGTGATTAGCTGCACTCGTTTCACATTCAGTTTCTGCACTGTGTCAAACTTCCAGATACACAACATGCCACCAAAGCCACGCACACCTGCTGTTCACCTGTCGGGAGGGGGGGTGGAGTCTGTCGGCCTCAGTTAGCGGCCCTATAAGTGATCAGATAAGGAGTAATTTGACAGGGGGGAGGGGCAGCTATTAGCCTGCACGGCACGGCACGGCACACCTCCAGCCCCGAGGCAACAGCTCTCACTACTGTATGAAGCCTGACTGACGGAGTGAAGAGTCCAGGTCAGAGCAGCTGCTGGGCTCAAAGCCTTCTGGGAAATTAGGGGTTAAAGCAACATGGAGGATTCAGATTTGATTTATCAATGATAATATATTGGATATGATTGATTAGTTTTAAGGTAGAGTTTAGAATTTACCAACTTTTAGCTCCTGTGAAACATTTCTCGTTGTCATTTGAACATGAGTTATATGTTTACGTCCTATCTGCTGCTTCACCTGCATGTGAGATCATCATCATCATCAGGAGACTCCGCCCCCTTTCCCGTCACTTTCCCCTCTGAGTCTGCACAAACAGATGAATCAGCAGGAAACAAAACAAAAACAACACAAAAGTGTTTGTCAGGTGTTTTAAAGCCAGAGGAGCATCGCTGGCGAAGCAGAAAAAAAAGACGACAAGAAAGTTTTCCACCCCGTGGTTCACTTTCAAACACACGTGAAGGTGTGTGTTTGTGTGTGTGTGTTGGGGGGCAGATAGGACTAATTCAACAATACCTTGCACCTTGCCCCCACCACCCCCCTGTCAGTTAGTGATGGGCTTTTCTCACAGGGACTTTGAGGAATTCAACAAATTGTCAGATTGTTTGAACGAGTCGTCTCCGTCCTCTGTGTTTGAATTATGAGCGAACACTGAAACTCAGTGGGAGTTTTTCCCACTCTCACCATTCTTTCTTACCCCCCCGCCCACCACCACCACCACCAGCCATCCGTCCCCCACCCCCCCTCCCTCCGCTCCCAGTAAAACAAACATTTGAAGGCTTTTGTGTTGCCTGTCTGTATTTTACCATTTCAAAACGTTGTCTTCTTACGGGTGATCTAAACTATAATCACCTTGACATCCGTCAAGCTGCGGCATGAAACAATGCCGCCCGGCTGCTCAGAACTGAACATCAATAAGCTTAGAGGCAACGCTGCCTTTCCCTGACGCCGATTTACACTTTAATGCAAATAGCCGGCTTTGTACTCTCCATATGAAAGGTGTTATTAAATCTTATTTTGCATTATTCTGGGGTTGGGGGGATAAATCTATCAAAGGGTTCAGAATTCAATAACTTCGCTCTCTCTCTTTTTTTCTTCTTCTTCTTCTTCTTCGTTGTTTTTATTTATTCAAAATTTTAATTAAGTTTTGATTCCAAATGCGTTGGGGGGTAAATTGGCGGCTAGTGACAGGAGAGAGAAAGAAGAAATCCCTGTGAAGTTTCTCCCTCCCCCTACCTCCACCTCCTCCCCCCCTCCCACAGCTTGTTCCCATTTACTCACTGTCAAGAGCACTGTCTCTGAAACTGTTTGTGTGTGTGTGTGTGAGTGTGTGTGTTTGTTTTTGGGGATCTTTGTGAACACGAGCAGGATGATGAACCTCTGGGTGAGGTACAGTACAGCAGGTGAGGTTGGAGGAGGAGGGGAGGCGTATGTGGTCCAGACGAGCCTCTGCAGGTCAAGCGGGGTCAATCCCTCCTGAACCTGGATCTTCATGTTGGAAGAATGTATGCCCCCCCCCCCCCCCGAGGCCACTGACTCCCCCTGGGCCTCCACAGGACTTATTCAGCCTCACAGCTCCACACAGGTGAGGTCACGTGACCGGGCAAGACAGAAACTCACCTGAATACATTCATTTGTCAACAATCAAGTTTTAAATAAAGTTTTTTTTAACTGCTTTTTCATCCAGGTTTTGTTTACATGCAGCTCGTCTGTATTTATCTTCATGATACAGTGAGTGTAAATGTGTCGGTGCCTCCGTACACACACACACACACACTCCACCATGTTGGTGCAGGAACAATAAACAGGCGTTTGATGTATAATGTGAATTTCCTGTGATGGTTTCTCTTCATCTGCAGCGGAGGAACCTTGTATCTGGAGCATTGGTTCTGTTCATGCTTTAAATTAGTCGAACAATGACGTGTTTCTCCATGTGGTTGATTTTTTTTTTGTTTGTTTGTTTTTTTAATCCTTCAGGCTCAAACATCGTCTCGAAACCATCTGAAAAATGCCAGAAATGCAAAGTCACCTGGATCCAGTCTGAGGTGACTCACTGCATGGTTTCTCTTTTACAACTCATTTATAGCTTTTATTGCATTTTTTCTCTTTATATGTTGTATTTGTTCATTTTTGTGCTTTTTTTAACAATTAAATTTGGATTTTTTTGTTTTTTTGTCCAGAAATTGTTTAGATTTTTGAATTTATTTTATTTTTTTTTACCATTTATTTGACTTCATTTTTATTTATTTTAACTAATTTTGCTGTTTAACTGTTTATTTGAAGTATTTTTTATTCATTTTACCAATTTATGTCACTTAATGTCTTATAATTACTTGATTTTGTGATTATTTTCACATTTATTTCATTGAATTTGACCATTTTTCATCATTTCATTGATTAATATTCATTCGCTATGAATATCAGCTTCATTTTTGATTCGTCTCACATGTAATTAATACTTAATATTGTTGGTATTAAAGGTCACAAGTCGTGGTTTAACCTCCTTGTCAACGCTGTGACACGAGTCTTTCAGTGTGAACCAGGAGTGTGACCTGTAACTGTGTGACTGTACAGAGTTGGAGGAGTTGTGGTGTGTGTGTATGAGAAGGCTTTTTTTTGGGGGGGGGAGTGGGGGTGGGGGGGTGGGGGGGGGGTCTGAGTGGAGGTGTCAGATGTTGGCTGTGGTCTCTGAAAACAGCCCTAAAAGCCTTGTGCTTTCAATTAAAACATCCATCACGGATTACTCACACAAAAACATACCTTCAGCTGCTAAGAGTGGTGCCTGTTACTTACAAAGGGCTTACAAATCCCACCTCGCTGCCTCAGGCTATGGCATCACACACACACACACACACATACAGACTGACACACACACACACACACACACCCACCCTCCTCACTCTTGTCTCTACTTCTAGACTCCGTCACTGTCCTCCTCTTGTTCTGCCTGTGTGTAAAATCAGGACGCGGCTGAGGAACGAGCTGCTGAAGGAAACGATAACTAACCACCGAGGTTATTTTTACGCTGATGAATGGCGGCAGACGATGAGGTGGCTCGTCTCGCCCTCTCTTGCCCTCTCTCTCTCTCTCTCTCTGTGCAGGAATGTGGCGTTGCTGGTGACGTGCTGTCAGACAAGTTGGGAAACCCAAACCACTTTACAGACAATACTCCCAACTCTGCTGACTCCCCCCAGCCCACCTCTTCCTCCACCACCTCCCATGGTGCTTTATACCAGACAGGCTGCTTAGAGCAGTAACCGAACCCCCTGTGTGTGTGTGTGTGTGTGTGTGTGTGTGGCAGACATGCATGCCACAGTGGCCACCATGGTTTTTTTTCCTCTTTTTTTTTTCACAGGGGCTCAGGTAACCTCTCGGGCTGGAGGATGCCAATTTGAATAAACCCTGTTCAACTCAGGTGTGGAGTAGGAGGAGGAGGAGGTGGAGGAGGTGGAGCAGGGAAAGGTCTTGCTGAAGAAGAAGTGATGAAGTCAGGAGCAAAGGAAGAGTAGTGCTGCTGCTGCTGCTGCTGCTGCTGCTGCTGAGTTTGCAGTAACCACATCCCCCCTCCACCACCACTACCACCTCCTCTTCCTCTTCCTCCCTCCCCCCTCCTCCTCCTCCTCCTCTCTCACCCCGGCGTCCTTCCCTCCCTCCTTCCTGTTCACTGTATCATATTCATTTCCAGATAAACGTGCTCAGAGGCTACTGTTGGGCTCCCAGATACACTTCCCCGACTCGGCTTTGAGCGCAGACGACCGTCGATCTATTCTCCCCTGCAAACCTCCCTCTCAGATCAGCCCGTGTTTACATAGCATTACCATATATTAAGCCTCGCATTTTCATGCATAGTGTCCCCGTCGCAATTCTGACAGCAGAAAAGAGAGCAGAGAAGCAAACCAGAGGCCCAAAGGGACGGGAGCAGCCCCATTCCCCCTGCCATTGATATTCATTACAGTAGATCTACAGAGGCTGAATCTGCCTCCCACCCCCTTGGGGACAGAAACACTTTATGTCCTTATCAGTGTTGGGAACAAGGATTTTCTCCTCAGCTAACAACAACACTGGCTGCAGCTACACTGGCTCTCCCTCTGCCTGGGTTTCTTTAGGCCCCGGCAGTTAGCGTCGCTTCAAAATGTGTTTAATCTCTGTGAACACAGCCCACCTCGCTGCAGATAAGGTGAGGTTGGGGCGTCTGCAGATGACCCACACCTCCACCTCCATCGCCGCCATCAGTTCCCATGTATACACGCTCTACACAGCAACACCGTCACCAATCTCCTCCATGAATTACCTGCAGCTCCTGCAGGCAGAAGCAATCACACGACGTGTTTGTGTGTTTGCACGGCTGTCGACCGAGCTTCAGTTTGTGGATATTGACCTCTGGATAAAAATCTGATGTTAACTGACCGAGGCTGCTGACTGACTTTAACACAGCTAAACCTTCGATCTCTGCCATATCTTTGGCAAAGATTGATATATCTTGATATATATGATGATATATCTTTGTATGTTTATACAGAAGAGGAGCCACACCTCATTTCACTGTGACAATAAATCTTCTTTCTGATCATATTAAGAATGAACCATCTGCTGCACAACGTCCATTGGAAAGTACATGTTCTGCACATCACTGCTATGCATGTGCAAATAACATATCATTATCACCATTAAACAACTAAGTTTATATGTTTCTTTAATCAGCAGAAGTTAAACTGTGGCTCACTGTAACTTTCTAAACTCCTGATAAAAGCCTGAATTAACTAATAGTTACGAGTGTGTGGAGCAGGTGGCTGTTCACCTGTTCCTGACACCCACCAGGGAGTGAGCCTGCCGCTGGTTATCTGCTATATGTGTGAGTGTGTCTGTGTGTGTGTGTGTGCGTGAGTGGTTTATCAGTTAAGCCCCAAACAGGGAAAGTTCATCCTCTGTATAGATCATATCAGAGAGTGTTGACAGCAGCGAGTCTTGGGTAAGCTGCTGCTGTGTGAGCGTGTGACGAGCGCTGTGACTTGGCTTTGTGTTGTTCCAGACAGATTTCACAATTAATCACCGTTCTGGCTGCAGATTCCTCACATGCTGCAGCTCCAGTGCAGACGGAGAGGAGAGAGCCCTCGGCGCTGGATGAACGAGCAAAGTGAACCAACTCGTCGGGCTGACGAACTGTGCCACAATGAAAACATGTAAATTCAGGATGCGCCACGCATCAACAGTGTGTTTCAGTGGACCGTTTACTAGTCTCTAAACCTGGTACGCTGCTGGACTGAGTAACGTCAGAAACAACTGAGATGTTTGTTGCTATTACAGCTGTATCCCAGATACAGATGTTCTTATTCGCATGTTTTTCTGTTTGCGTTGTCAGACGATGGAAAAAAGTTTGAAACAAGTCTGAGTCTCGGTCATGATTATCCAAGAAAAGTTGAATCAGAGATACTTGAGACTTGAAGTATTTAGTGTCTGTCATGACGTTATCAAAGCCAGTGGTGACTTTCTTCCAGGCAAAGTATCTACAGTTTGTCCAAATGCTTATTTTCTAAAATTAAAAGTCGCTAAAAGAGTCTGAAATTAAAACCTGTTGTGGATGTTTTATAAAAGCCTAAACCAATCATCTTCACAGAATCAACTCTATCACTCAGTCAGTCAGACAACAATAAACCCTCTGATGATCATAAACAACAAGTTCGACCACTTCTGGAGCTTCTAATTTGTTTTCTAGTTTTATTCTTTTGAATAAATATCATGTGAACGTTCAACATTTCCTGCAGCACCTGGATACTAGAGTGGTGTATTGATATAAACAGATGCTTATCTGTGTGCAACTACTGCAATGTGTTAAAATTTTAATCAAAAACAATGGTTGACGTTGAGGTCATCACTTCAGTAAGGTGGATATCAACAATTATTAATCACAAATTAATCACCTCTGGTGTTTGTGAAACAAGAATGATAGAAATTAACTCGTTACTGACTCACCTACATTACCTGAAGTGTGTTGACATTGATCATCTCAGCTGTTGCTTGTCATAAGCATGAATCAAACCTTTTATTTGAAAGAGGAACATCATGTCTTCTTTTAAAGGTACGTTGATGTATTTTAAACAATTGTCAGGATGCAGATTAAGTTTTTGTTGCATATGAATCAATGTAAAACGCATCATAAGGAGCTTTTGATCAATATTTTTTATGTGAATCATGAGTTTATTCTCTTCTAAGCACACAGAAACATCAAGCTAACCTGCTGAGAGATGGAGGATTTCAGCTCTTCACAAGGGTCAAAAGTGCCTTGAGACAAAAAAGCTGATATTTAGTAAACAACATTATCATTATCTGCTGCGTGCCGACTTCTAGTTTAAGGTATAAATGTCGACAGACCTCTCATTCACCAACTCCGTCATGTGCTTCGTACGGTTTACAAGCTTTTTGGAGGAAATTAAACAACATGTTATCGTCAAACACAAATTCTGCCCAACAGGAACATTTTTGGGTAATGATAGTTATTTGCCAGGGCCTAACGACATGATGGACATTTTCCGCTCATCCCTCTGTCCACCCATACATTCATCCATCCATCCATCCATCCATACCTGCAGGGGCCACGGAGGAAACAAAAGACAGAGAGGATAGTTGTTTTAAGAGGAGGATCTCCACCTTTTTTTATTTGAAGGGAAGACACAAGCCTTATTATCCTGCCTGTCACAGCCACAAATTACTGCTGGCTCCCCGGCTCGGCATCCACATCCACATGCATGAATGGACAGACACAGGCCTCTCTCTCTCTTTTTTACAAGGCTCTCCCCTCTTGCTGTTTTCATCTTTTACTCCTTCCTCAGAAACCTGTTTTACTCCACTGACATCAGGGTGGCCGATGTGACATGTAGCCGTTCGTCAGAGGTTCAGGTGACGGTTTCGGTTCTTTAGTGTTTTGGGTTTTGGGCTTTGAGAATGAGGCTTAAGTTGAGTTAAAGGGTTAAAGCCAGGCTGGGAGGGTTTAATTCAGGATTAGGAGTTAGGAAATGAATATAGGCTCTCATGCATAGTGATACAAACATTTTTTGTGTGTCGGTGTGTGCGCGTCGGTAACCCAACCCTCGTCAGGAGCCCATCCTGGGCGGCCCTAATTGGCCCTAATGCCGGCATCGGTCTGCACTGCTTTCATGGCTGTAATTAGGCTAATGGAGGGCGCCGGTGCCAGACTGCGAGCCAGCCCAGGGGTCAGTAGCCAGCGGGCCAGCGGACTACGGCCCGGGCAGCCGTGAGCCTGGGAGAACAAGGAGGCCCTTTTGGAGGGTGGGCAAGGGCTGAATGGCCGCCGGTAATGGTCATAGTGACAGTCGTGTTGGCGAGGAAAGCCGTCTGTCTGAAGGAAAGGGGGGGGGACAGCGGTGGCGATGATGGATGTGATGCCAAAACGGCCTCGACTTCCTCTCACATGAACCTGACGATGAGGTTTTGTTTCTTCGCAGCAGCAGTTATAAGAGATTTTAATTTCTTTACCTTCAACCTTTGAACCTCAGTATTAACAAATGATAAGTTGACATAATGAAAGGCTGCAGGATATCTCCATCTAAACCGACAATTTGCGACCTTCTGTCTAGTAATTATAGCAATTCATCACACTGATGAGACACTGATACATGTTCAATCATGAGTCAGCGCTCCACCTTACTTGCACAAACCTGTGGCCTTCGTCCCGTCAGGTTTGAGTGACTTGACGGATGCTCCTTGAAGGCAGCGTTGGGTTTTCTGTACATACATACGGCCATTTCCTACCATGTGTGTGTGTGTTTGCTCCACGAGCAGTAAAATCTGGATTGATAATTAAATGGCAGAAACGTGCACACGCAGCCAAAGTGTTTTGTAATCTAAGAGGCTTAACGCAGCAAGGCTTCAACACTTGCAACACCACCGCGATGCCTCAGTCCGCCACCACCCAAGATTTCATTTCAAGGGTTCCTGCTTAAAGTCTTACTTACTTAAGGAGGAAAAAAATGACTACACTGCATATTTACCCCATCAAACACCCCCACCCCCTCCTCTCTCTCTCTCTCTCCCCTCAATCCTTCTCTCTTTTCCTTCTCTTTTCCTTTTTTTTTGTCAGATGACTGCAATATCCAATTTCAATTAGCTTATCTCTCCCACCTCCCTGTAATGGCTCTTGTCTTCTGTTATCACCTTTATTGGCTCACCTGCCTATCACTATGGAGACGGGCCTTGACGGGTGGCTACCAGAGTGTGGGTGGTGGACGTACAATGATAAATACTCACAGATACCGATTATATGATGACGATGTGAATGGTCGTCTCGTGTGTGTGTGTGTGTTACGTAAGGGATAATACACCCACATTTATGACACACATGCTTTTTCTTGTCCTTCACGTGCCACTGAATTGTGGACGCTCACTCACACAACATAAGACCTGCCAATCAAACACCATCCATGCGTTAGGGAAAAGAGGTCATTTTACTTTTCGCATGCTGCTATAATGTCCTATTAGCATGTGCTCTCAGATGAGCTCAGGTACGGGAGAGCCAAAGGGCTTGGATGTCATGTTTTACATACTGTATGGAGCAGGAATGTAAAGCATCCCACCCTCCCCCACTCCTCAGCCCTCCCCCCGCTCTTTGATCACCTAAATTAACCACCTAGGGATGTCTTACCCTCCTCTTTCTTTTAATGGCAACCGGCAACCAAGTGAGAGATGAGATTATTACGATGGTAAATATTGAAGTATGTCCAAAAAAAAAAAAAATCCACACTCTCAGCATCATTTATTGTTCTGATATTGAATTTCACAAATACTGAGACGGGGGGGAACAAGTGGTTGAAATGGGAGGAAGGAAGCCCAGACGAAGACGCCACCGCCGCCGACCAAAAAAATGAGACCAGGAAAAGAGGAAGAAAAAAAAGACAAGCAAAAGAAAAAGAGAGGAGGCAACAAAATGCTTCCTTGTGTCTTCTGGCGGTTTAGCTTTTGTTTGAAATGAAAATTCAGAGTGTTTGAGGGATTACAGTGGATTGGCAGGCCCATGGGAGCCAAGCAGTTATCTGTACACCAGTAATATGGAGTATGGTAATCATTGTAGTGTGTGTACATGTGTGTGTGTGTGTCTTCTATTATGAACTGATGAGTGGCAATTCAAACAAACACGCAATGTGGTCAGTTTTTCCCTTTGACCACATTTTCTCCTCCTTCACCTTCACCAGCGATGAAATTCCTCAAAATCTGATTTTCTTTTATTTTTCCCCCCATTTACACTTCTTGTCCTCTCCTTCAATGGGTCACCTCCTTTCCTCAACCCCACCCCCCCCATCCCACCCCTCCTCCTCCTCCTCCTGCGTCCATACATTCACCGCTCCATTCCTTCATTTTCCCTTCATCCCTGCCAGTGGGGCAGAAAAACCACCGCCACGCTCCATCGCTCTTGAGAGGCGGTAATTTTAGGTTTGTGTCCAACTTCAGATTAATGTCTGTATTTTGACTTGTAGTTTAGGAGCTGGGGGGGTGTCGCCCTCAGTGTGTGTGTGTGTGTGTGTGTGGTTTAGGGGCGCCACACCCTTCCGCTGACTGCTCGCTCACCTTGTCCATTAGGGGGGTCAGTGGGAGGTAATGTTGTGGTTGAAACATACCTGTGGGGCTGACCTGGCTACGAACATAAACATCGGCTTTACACAGACACACATCTGACACATTCCTCAGCACACACACACACATTTTCTCTTTAGATCCAATTGTTTTTCCAAATCATTTACTTTTCTGCCTGAGTTACTGTAACAAGATTGGAAAAAAAACATCAAAGGACAAAACGAAACGTCCTCTTACATAAACCAACAACCTAAAGTTTATATCCACTTTGTGCTGCATTACATGAGAAAATAGTGATGTCATCATCATACCAATAGAAAACCAAGCACTGGGACTCATCAACTTAAAAAGTTACGACCTATTACTGGTTTCAGTACATGGACTCCAGGATCGATCTTTCATTACACAGACTGCAAATACAAACAGCACTAGGTCACTAGAGTACTTTTTCATGTCAACGTTGGGTCAGTCTGTTGCTTTATAATCCCATTTTGCATTAATAAAAGTGGTTTAAGGGACATAAACAGACTGAGCACTGCAGATACAACAGCTTTTTCTCTTTCAGGATTGAATTGCATTTGCATTAAAGGTGATAAATTGCAATATATTTCAATAGTCAGGATTTGTGAAACATCCTTCTTTACGTTCACACTGTTTGGTCGGCTGATTTCAGTAGATTTACCGTTTGTTTCCTTGCCGCTGCCCTGTGACCTTTGCTGCTGTTTACCAATGAGAGACTGTATCCAACCAGAAAGAAACTGGACACACAAACTGTAAATTCTGCATCGGGGCATCCAGTCTATTTAGTCCCGAATCGTATTTATGCAACAACGCATTGCAAAAAAGTTTGTTGTCAGCACAACAACATTAAAGCTGCTCAACTCAAGACGGATACTAGCGTGTGTTTAGACACAAATACTAATGGAGACAAAAGAAACAGAGGAGGAGGAGGAGGAGGGATCACCTCCATGTCTGTGTACAGGACGAGTGATAGTGTTTTTAGAAGGAGACAGAGGCACTTCTGCTCTATGGGTGAGTTTATTTTAAAAAACTGTGCGTCCAACAAGACCTGGAAATGTCAGGGACGTGTGATCCCAACACAAATCTGCAGCGAATTGGAACAGTATTAAATTACAGTGCATTACAGGACATGGTGGTTGAACTAATTCTGATGGAGAAATTGCTTCTGTTATTACACTGAAGACATTTTTGTGAGCTCTCTGTCAGGCAGCAGGTTGTGTGTGTGTGTGTGTGTGTCTGTGTTGAGTATTATATGAATAAGGAAGATGAATGACAGAGAAAAGGGAAGAGAGGATTTTTGTGTTCATAAAATGTTCCTCAACAAAAGAGGAGAAGGTCATTAAAGGAGCTATTTGTGAGTTTAGCTACTGCTACGTGGCTAGCATTAGCATTAGCCACTAGAAAAACATCCGAGGAAGAGTGGAGGATGGTTCACTATGCAGGCTTTGGACGTTAAGCAGCGAGTGATGAGTCACAGCTTGTTTTTACAAGTTAAAAGGTCAGCGCTACTTTACGAACATCTCCACAGAGAGGTGACATCATTTAGTTGGCAACAACAAAAAGTGAAATACGTGCAGCTCCACAGGTTTCACAGTTATTTAAATAATCAAAGTTGCCTCACTGCAGCATTTAATACAACTGTGCATCAGGATGTGCAAAGGTCACATTAGGGAAACATATAGTAGGCTATATTACTGATTCAATAGGTCAAAAGAACCTATACAAAGAAACCCCCCACCTCTTCTATCAGGTCAATAAATGAAGTGAAACTTAGATGGAAAAATGCAGAAAGAAGCAGCTCTTACCTCCATCACAATGAAATGCACATATACACATATAGAGAGTCGACCTGAGGTCAAAGTATCACTGGTCATATAAAGTTGTATTAAGGTGCAGTGAAGTAAAAGTAAAGTCAAAAGAGAACAACATCAAGGACATTGACAAGCAGTGATAAAACATCAAGAGTCTTACGGCACTTTAATACAACTTTAATCACATTAAAATGAATAAAAGCAAAATAAATCATGTGCACAGCGCAGCGACGCAAAACCTGGGCTGATGTGGATGTATTTTTTTGGGTCAGGTTAGTTCACGTGGCCTCATTAATGCAACGACAATGACACAGTTAATGAACCCAACAATCACAAAAATGCTGAGTGTTTCCAGTATTTTACAGTGTAATTAGAGTCATTACACTGTAAAAAAATAACACTGTGTTCAAGTTCAGTCCAGGTCAGGGGACATACGTATAGTATATATATATGAAGTTACCATGACTACAGGTTAACAGGAAGTGGTCCCGTCCGTTCTGCCTTGACTTAAAATTCAACCAGATGTTTTTTGTTTGTTCTCCACAACATGAATAAACATCAATCATCGTCACTGTGCCACTAATTGGTTGATGAAGAGGCATCTGGTCTAGTGGCATTGTGAGCTAAATGTTATAATTAATTAAAGAAGCACCCAACTTACCTGGGCCCCACCCACCTCTAAACCCCCAACACACACACACGCACACACAGAGAGAGCTATTTGATCTATGGCAGGAATGTGCGACTGCACCGCAGTGACTAGGATTAAAATCATTAAAGCTGCAGTTTAGACTAATTTGCTAATTACAGGGCTTGTTTTTTTTTGGAGGCAGGGTTTGTGTGTGAGTGTATGAGTGTGTGTGTGTGTGTGTGAATGTGACACACACCAATCGTGAAGTTTCTTTGGATGAATGAGATCTGACATCGTCTGCACTGATGTTCAGACCAGTGACCGTCGTTTTTACTGCAGCTTTAAGTCAAGAATTATTAAATGAATCGATTAAAATCATAAAATATTGATGTTTTGTTAAGTAAAACTGTCAAATATGTAAGTAGAAGTGTGTGTGTGTGTGTGTGTGTGTGTGTGTGTGTGTGTGTGTGTGTGTGTGTGTGCTGCCAGCAGTGTGAACACAGGCCATCCTCTCTGCTCTCCCCTGGTCATTAGACGTGTGTCAGCGAACAGAGAGCTGATCAAAGAGTGTGTGTGTTTGTGTGTGTGTGTGTGTGTGTGTGCTGGTGGGCCATGGACCTGTCTCTAATTGGCTGGGGAGGAAACTTGTAATGAAAGGCTATTAGCCCGGCCAGGAGCCTTGGAGCAGCCAGGCGCACACCAACAGAAATTGCTTTTTTGGGGGGAGTTAATGGACAGTTTTCTTTTCCTTTTCTCTTTTTCAACTTTTCCAAAAAGAAAAGAAAAAGAAACAAAATCAAAGGTTTGAAATGTGTGATGAAGGATCCTGGATTTTCCATCTCTGATTTTATTCTTCACTTGAGCCGGAATAATTCCTTTTTTTATACATTTTATTTTATTGCTCTAACTACTCCAAAAGAAAAAGCAGAGTTGAAGTGGTGGATGAATGAACTTGACCCCGTGTGTCTGTGTGTGTGTGTTTTTTCCTGCACCTTTTTTCCTGGATCGTCATAAAAGAGGCTACGGAGACGAAGGTCACCTACCTCACGCTGCCTTTGTCACTTTGCCAGGCAAAAGACAAAAACCCCTGCAGCAGACGGCGGGAGAGGAAGAAAGAAAGAAAGAAAGAAAGAAGTAAAGAAAGAGGGGAGGAAAGGCTGCTCTTCTTCTTCGTCCCTTCTTTTCTCGCTCTGTCTGGCCTGGCTTTTGTTCGCCACTCCAGAGTTATATATCATGTACGCGATGCATGAAGTTCACCTTGTCAGAGAAACCCAACACAACCCTGTTGCCGCCGGTCACTGAGAGTGTGTGTGTAAGTGTGTGTGTGTCAGTGTGTGGAGGAGGTAGGTGGGGGGGGGGTTGGCCGATTATGGAATGCATAATACAGCTCAGGTGTGAGGCAAACCTGTCATCACCCCCATTGCTGAGATTGCACATGACCCTTTTGATTCCAACTTTCTTTATTTTACACTTACCTTTTTCCTCCTCCTCCCTTTGACCGCGTCTACATGCATGTAATCTGTGTTGATAGAAAGCTCCGGAGAGATCTTCACGGCCCCCCCCACACCCCCACCCCTCCTCACCTCTACCACCTAGTGAAGAAGTTAAAGTGCCTCTGCCAGGCTTCGCCCAGGGTTAGCCTGACAAAGTGCTGGCCTACGCCTCCACACACACACACTCACACACACACTCCTTCTCATCTCCATTCAAAAGTGGCCTGGATTCTTCTTCACACTCCATTCTCACTTATCCTTGCATTTTGTCCAGGCAATCTTTGAAAAAAAAAAAAAAAATCATTTTTTTTTTTTTTAATCTGAAAGTCTTCTCCTGGTAGATTTAAAAGACATAAGGATGAAAGAGTTGGCTTTAAAATCTATCCACTTCCCATACGCTCAGGAGAAGATGTGAATTCAAGCACTGCGGTGTCCTGGAGTATACACACACAGACACACACACAAAAAAAAGAAGAAGAAGAAGAAGAGAGGAAATTGTCATGACAAAAGTTGTATCGCTTTGATAATGCTCGATACGACGCGCGTTATGAATTTACACCACAAAAGGCTGTGATTTGCACTTTGTGAAGAGGACGGAGGTCGAGGATCAAAGATCACAATGTGTCGGTCATGGAGCACAGAGCAGCTCTGACCACAGCATATACACTGATTTTAGCTTCTAGCAGCACAGAGCTGATGACAGAGGCGTTGTTCGGCTAAAAACTTGACTTTCTACCTCAGATAATCCCCAACAAGTTTGTAACTCAATTCTGCATTTATACCCGTTTAACACCTCGAAAACAAACAAACTGGGACACAGCTTTAGCTACACGCTAATCTAACAAGCTAAAAATGCAGTATTTAGCTTGTTAGCATGCTAACACTGCTTCTTTCTTCCCATTTTCCCTTCATTGGTGAAAAAAAAGTGCATCGCTAATATGGATCATCGGGTCACAAGGCTGCAGAGTTGGACTGTCTGTGCATATTGATCCCATTGATGGAGGATTTATTAGTTAAACTCTTTAGCCCTGCACCATAACACAGGGATAACACAACAAGCTAACGCAAAGTAAAAAATGATGCTAATGAACGTGCATTAACAAGCTTGTTGGCTTCTTTTCCTATTTTTTGCTCCACGTACTAGAATAGTTATCATTCAAACGACTTTATAACCTTTAGATATGGATTATACAAAACTCTTATTGATTGATTTATTGATAAGGAACAAGTTGTTAAACTTCATTGTCCTGCTCTTTATGTCTTCAGCAGGGATTTACAGTGTAACCTGAGTAGAGACGTCACAAGCAGCACTCATCATACACTCCCTGACAGTATTAGCATACACAAATGCATACACAAACACACACACACACACACACTCATATGACGCACCGAGTACAGTGAGGCGGCCGCACAAACAGCTCGACAATAACACCAGCGATTCTCCTTCAGAAATCTAGCCACCGAGGCCCGGCCTTTCAGATGGAAATATGTTTGTGTGTCATCCCGCTGCACAAAAGAGGGGGAGGGAGGGGAGACGGGTGGTTGTGGTGGTGGTGGTGGGGGGGGGGAGTATGAGAACGGGGGTCCGACCAGTGATTACCTCTTAAATACATATGGATGCGGCCCTTTGAATGGCGGCCTATTGAGCGGGAGATTGGGTTAAATTAGATGTTAATCATTTCCGTTCTCCTGTTGGTGAACCGATAAGGGCTTCAGGACCACCCCTCCACATGAGATACGCTTGGAAAAAAACACACACACACACACACATATACACACACATCCACACACACACCTCTTTCCCCTTTTTTATGGTAATGCAGGGAGTGTGCCTCCCCATTTAGATTTTTGACTCACTCTCTGTGTCCCTTAGAGAAACGCCGATCGTTCGCTCACTGCATTTAATAACAAAGAGCAAGAGGGAGATAAGTTGTGCAGCTCAGACTGAAAGCAGCCTAGAAACACATTTACTTTCTTCAGCGAGGTTGAAATAGCCCAAGTTAAACCCGTATAGTGGGGGAAGAGAAGAAGAAGAAGAAGAAGAAGAAGAGGAGGGAGAGATGAGGAGGAGGAGGAGGAGGGAGGAGGGAGGCACGAAAAAAAAAATCATAACCAACTCCCTCTCTTTCAAAAGAGAGAAAATAAGACGGCGGTGAAAAGTGTTGTATGAAATCCTTCAACTTCTGAAAGACTCACGGACAGAGATGATTGTGCACTGGGATCCTGTTGCCTCATTCAAGGCACAATCGAGAGCTTTTTGCCCGAGAGATGACATATTTATGTATTGGGGACGAATAAGCATAATCTAACCATATTGTGTACCGTTCAGCTGAATATAAAGTCGTTATATTAGCCTCCAAAATATGGGTGTGGCCTGCTGGAGCCAGTGCAGATATGGATGTGGGATTATAAGACATCATTACACCCCTGAGATGAACTAAAAGTATGTTCACTCTGTGTCACAATAGCTTCTCTGTTGCTAATATTCTTGTGTCTGCAAGGGGTTATTGTTAAATATATATATATCTGCAGAGTGCACACTTGGACGGGTGGCGTTTTATTTTGAAATATAAAAAAAAGAAAAGGCTCTAATGATGGCAATGAAAGTCAGACACATGTTTGTGTGCCAGTTTGGAAATATGATGTTTTCACCACTCTTGTGCACAATGAAGCCAGATCAGATGGAAAAAAAAAATTTACAAGCTCTATTGGAAGTTCCACTGGAGGTCTTTGTCGCCCAGGCAGCAGATGGTAACGTGCGGTGGGGGGGTGGGGGGGTGAGGGGGTGAGGAGGGGGGGAGAAGAGATACCGACTTGAAAGGCCTGTGTTGGTCTTTTAAGGTGACTGTTGCAACATACACTACTGTACGCGTGCGAAACCGCAGATGAAACCGTGTGTGAAAACGCAGGTGCATGGCAAAAGTCAACGAACCCAGCACCCCCTCACTGCCTCCTGCCTCCTCCCTCCCGCTCCTCCTCCTCCTCCTGCTGCTGCTGCTGCACCACCCGGTGTTTTACCATCAATAAATCATCACCACCTTCATCACCTCAGAGACAAACACTGTAATTACAGTAAACAGAACAAGACGGCTCACGATGTGCGTTTAACAAACTGCAAATTAGGTCAGAGTGAAGTGGGAGAGAGAGAAAGAGGAGAAACTGCAGAAAGGTCAGAGGTTATTAACTGAACGGATCAGGATGTTCAAAAATAACAACATTGTCAGAGTTGCTTCACAGCACAAGATATTTTCTTCCAGACAAACTTTATGATCTCTTCTCTTCTTTACAACAAAAACAATGTTATTGTTCAGTTACAGTGACTTTGCCAGAAATAAATCTGAATATTCAATGTTCCAGGTTCTTAACTGTGATCAATTGCTGCTTTTTTTCTCTTGTCCTACGTGATAATAAACAGAATATTGATCACGACTGTGATTAGTGTTTGAATCTGTCTTCTCATGTTTTACAGACTGAATGATATATATGACGTCTACACAGTTGTTTGGACACTTCATTAAAAAGTTGCTCCCAGCGTGAGACTGACTCGTGATCTAAACTCTTATACATATGAACGTGCGAAGTTCAAGCTTCCTAGGCTACATTTTACTCTATAAAGTGATTTGATTGGATGACTCTGGGCCTTCTCACTCCACGTATCGCTCCGCTCTACTCTATAAAACCGTTAATTAACATTAAATCAATAGTCATTATCTTAACCCCCTAACCCTTTACCCAATGATGTGGTCGTTAGGAGGGGATGCACACCATAAGAGGTGTGCTCTTATGACATCACACCAGGGAAATGTTTATGCGTTACTTAGCAACACTGTGGTGTGTGGTGTCATGGCCGAATAACTGATGAATTAAATATGGTACGATATATGATGCAATGTCACGCTGGAGGCGTGGGCCAGTTTCCCCAGCGACGGGATCAGAAACAGGAAGTTCTGCTGCGCAAACCGTCACAAAGCTCCTCTGTCATGATGTCGTTTGTTTACGGTAATTACGCTCAGGTATCGCTGCTAATTTGACAAAGATGTATCGCCACACTGAGCCCCTCAGTGTCTACCATCGAGATCCCTCCTCTGTGTGTGTGTGTGTGTGTGTGTGTGTGTGTGTGTGTGTGTGTGTGTGTGTGTGTGTGTGTGTGTGTGTGTGTGTGTGTGTGTTTTTCCCCTCCACCAGCTCTTTTCTCTGTGACTTCATGCACCGCAGTTTGACTGTTTCAGGTCAGAGGAAAAGAGATAAGAAGAAGTGATTTTTCTTACCTTGGTCACCCCCCACCACCCCCACCCACTGCCTCCACCCTCCCACCACCTCATTCTCTCTCTCTCTCTCTCTCCTGCAGCCCTTCAGACAGACAGAGTGACAGGCCTCCAGTGTAAGCCTTTATTTACATTAGCCGTAATACTACAGGTGATCAAAACAACATGGTCGTCTCCCACGATTAGCCCGCTAAATGCTAGATGTGTTATGACAAGCTGACTCCCACTACCACCCAACACACACACACACACACACACACACATATTCTCACACACTTAATCAGTATCTCAGTGCAGGCCAAGGTGTTATCTGGAAACGTACGTACACATGTCATGGGGCGTTTTGAGTTTAATCTAACGCCTTTTAGAAAATCATCTATCTCTTTATGGTTAATTGTAACTTGTTTTTTCTGCTCAAAATCACTGATATGCACGAGTTGATTTTTTTTTTTCTCTATGAGTCACTTAAGCTTCTTATGAACCGTTTCATCTCAGTTTTTAAATGTGTTTCTAAACTGTTGATCCGCCGGAGCGCCGCAGTCAGACGCAGAGAAAATATGATGGCTATCAGCGCCTCAGTTTTCTGCTGCTGATCAATGCCTGGTCATAATAATATTATTATTATTATGATTATTAATAATAAAAATAACTGATTTTAACCAATAGAGGGTAAAAAACATGAAAAGGTGTTTTCATGTTTGGCTAAAGACAAATAAAAAAAGGAATGAATCAGTGAAATTAAAGGAAAGAAGAAAAAGCACGAGCCAATAAAGACGGACACTTCTGAAGCTCGTATGACAAGATACCGAATTTCAATTTGAGTTTGCGGAGGCGAGGAGGAGAAAGGCGATGTTGTGAGCCTTTGATACCCTGCCGAACGGAGTCCCTCCCCAGCTGTGCTGGCTAATTTGTTCCCTCGGTCCTATCTCGCCCCCTCCCAGTCTCCGTTTAGCATTATTAATCAAATTACACCCACTAAACTTTCTTTTTCTTGTCTTATTGAAATTGTCTTCCCCTCTCCTTCTTTTTTTTCCCCCTCGCTCTCTTCCTCTACTTTCTTCTCGAGCGTTTCTTGAGCATGTCTCTTCATGTTCCCTCTCGCTGCCGGTTCAGGCTTCGCTGGGGAAAGAGTGAAAAGCAGAGGACTTGTCATTCAGAAACAGTGGCATCAGGTTAATGATTTAATTTTTTCAATTAAGATAAAGAAACACTCTCCCTCCTGACCTGCGGGGCAGCACTGAACATCAAAGCACCACTGCTCTTAATTGTTTTTGTACTCAAGAATAAAAATTCAAAAGAGTTTGTGTCGGTCTGTGTGTGTGTGTGTGTGTGTGTGTGTGTGCATGTGCATGTGTGTGAGTGTCAATGTGCCTTTTTTCCCCAGCCAGCATCTACACCCCAACAGTGGCCTGATCATTTGAATCCTCCCATTCCCACCCCAGTATTAGCCCATGATATGCCATTTACACCAGCGCTCCCAGCTCAGCCCCCCCCACCCACCCACCCCACACCCCCATCCTCCTCCGCCAACCACCACCACCTCATGCCTCTACGTATATAGGGACGGCGGCGTGCGGCTGCAGTTCAAAGTTCTCGCCCATACGTTCAATTAAAAAACAACCTTATTAAAACCATTTATAAGCTCACACACTGCACATGGCTATCACGTCGCAGTATCTTTTGCCCCCCCCCCCCCCCCACCCCCACCCCACCACCTCCATCCTCCACCCTCCCACCCCCTCTTGCACTCGGCTTTGTCTTTGCCGCCTGGAAGTTGAAGGCTACTCTCGTGTATGAAATTACCTTTTTGCCAGATGAAAGTCATTAGGAAAACCATTTGAATATGCTAATTCTGGCCAGATTAAAAGCTGCTGATGAGTGTGGATGTAGAGCGGCTGTGTGTATGTGTGTGTGTGAGGTATGGTGGGGTGGGGGGCACACTTTTCTTATTATTATTATTTTAAGTGCATTATATTTCATGAGCACTTTTGCACTCGGCTTTCTAGGTTTGTTTTTGCACAAACAGGCGAGGAGACGAGGGCGGCGTGTCGGATCAAAAGCGAGTAAACAAACAGTAATTAATAGATTTGTACTTTTTTATTATTGAAAATGTTTCATCAGCTGTCAATCATTCATCTGGTGCTGCAGCGACAGACGCCGAGTGTGTGCACTAGAGTTTAAATCCAGTCAGATCCGTTTTACATCCAGGTTTCTGACACATCTAGACCACGATGATGATGATGATGATGATGGTGATGATGATGATGGTTTTAGCAGTGTAGCAGCAGCAGCAGCAGGAGCAGTGTGTGGCTCACACTGAGGATGATGATGCGTGAGCTGCTGGGAGCCGTCGGTCTCGGCTCTCTCGGTGTGTAGCCTAGCATTGCCCCCTACTGAAACCTGACTCCTCCATCCATCCACTCTCCACTGCCTCCTCTCTCTCTCTCTTCTTTTTCTTTTTTCTCTCCTCCACCACTTTTCTTTTCCACTCAGCTCCGTCTTAATCTTCATCACACATGATGAGATGACTAATATATAGATTTTCATGTCGGTGAGGTTTGGATTCGAGGGGGAAGAAAAGAGAAAAGGAGGAAAGGGGAGGGGGGGAAAAAAAGATGGAGGGATTTTTTTTTCTGGGCGAAGCAGACGGAGGGTGAAGTGGTTTCCTCCAGAGTTCAAGGGGTGAACAGAGGATACACATGCATGTTCACACGCTCCTAAACACACACGCACACACAGGAAGTGTCGACGCTCCCTGGACAATTACAGCACTCCACCAAGGAACAGGTCCCCCACTTTCTCTCTCTTTTTCCCTGCCTGTCTCTACCTCTCTCGCCCCCGTCACACACACTTTTGGAATCAGTGAATCTATATTTAAAAATGAGATAATGAAGTGTTTTAATTGGCTGTGAATTCTCCCACAATAACGGCCTCAATCCTTCTCAGACGAATCCTTGACGTACAACTTGATGAGATTGTATGCGTGTATGAGTGTGTGTGTGTGTGTGTGTGTGTGTAAATGTGCGTGTGTGTTGCCGGTGTCGGGGCGGCTCCCGGGGCTTTTGGGAGCCAGTGGCTGCTGCTGGTTAAATCCTCAAAGTGGCCTGGCCGCTCCTTGCCAAAGCTGCCCGCCTCAGTCCAGAAGTAATCCACAGCAAATTCCTTCAGCCTCAGTATCACAGGCCTGCGCTGTGGAAAAGACGCGCTGCCAGGGGACCCGGCGTGCACGTGTGCACCAGTGTGTGTTTGGGCGCGTGCGTTATGTTATGTGTATGTGTGTGTGTGCAGTGTGCAGTGTGTGTCGTCGTCTTTCTGATTCCCGAGCATGAACAGCGTGACAGGGCGAATATGTGCGCATGTTTGCTTGTATGTATAGAGCTGCGTGTACTTGCATGCTGATGTGCATGGGAAGCTGTGTATGTTTGTGTGTGTTTGCGCGTGTGTGTGTGTGTTGGGAGACGGAGCCCAGCCAGCTGACATTCAGACTTGCTTTCTTGCCTCTCTTCCTGGCCGCTCTCCCAGCCAGCGGTTTGTTGGCGGCCCAGGAGAAGGAGGAGGCACTCCATTCGCCTGGTTAAACATCCCCGTGTGCTCGTCCCCCGGTGATGAAACATTTGTTTCTTTACGAGGGGGTTAACGGACACGGGGAAGGAAGGAGGGAGGGTGTGTGTGTGTATGTACATGTGTGGAAAAAAGAGGAAGTGAGAGGCGATCTGTTCAAAAGCTGCTTCACCAATTCAGCCTTCTTCTTTTTCCTCTTGATCACCTGTAACACAATTCCCACTTTTTGTCTTGTTGGTCTGGACTCTTCTGCAGCAGATATGGGAGGTAAGGGGGGGGGGGGAAGAGGGAGGGAGGCTGCAACTGCAACTGCAACTTGATGGACAGCGAAGTGCAGGACGGGCCAAGACCTGCGTCTTCAGTTTACATACGTGTCACGCATGTTCAGCATCAACTGAAACAGAGACACACTTTCTCCACCACATGATGTAACCACACTGTGCTGGAGTCAGTTTGACACTTTTGTCTCTCTTTCTTTTTTTTTTTTTTTTGGTTGAAAGTGCGTTTGCAGATAGTTGCTACGGACGACTGTGCAAACTTTTCAGCTCGTATTCTCGTTGACGATGCAGAAGCTGAAGCAGATTCCTGTGTCTCCGTCCTCCACTCGGCCCCGATGTCACCAGTAAAATCCACTTTGGTGGTGCAGAGAAGAACCGAGCACAATGTAATAAAGTGTATATTGACATTTAATGAGCTGTCGGTGTCCCACCCCACCCCATCCCTCCTCCTTCTCTTCCTCTCTCTGTTGGACTTAAGCTGTTTGGTGGTGGTGGTGGTGGTGCTGGTGGTGTGGGGGGGGGGGATCTTTGAAGTTAAAAACAAGCAACCTGGACATTATTGAATCCTATTTAGAAGGGCCTGGATTGAGAAAGCCTTAAAGACAGGCAGGAAAAGCAACGCTCGGGCTTCTGTGCCTTTTAATGTTCACAGCATCCCGCTGCCTTTCATGTCCGTGCTATCTGGAATTAATTGCTTTTTCAAAGTCGGTGTGTGTTCGTTTTTCACTCGCGTGCACGGGAAGAACACGTGTGTGCGTTTGATTGTGAGTGTGCACATTTGTCTTTATTTGTTTACCTTTTTTTAAGTTGTATTGTGTCAAATGTACAGGAAAACGCTCAAGTCGCTTTTTCGTCATGTAACCAGATCACGTTTTTTTTTTTTTTTCCTTCCCATTCCTGTATTTGATGTAAATTACCAAATCCTTTAGACTTCCCATTTCAATTGTCAGGTCATATGCGCAGAGGAGGAGGAGGGGGGTGGGGGCCTGAATGACCGCAGCACCTCATGACAGTCCCACTGGGAGGCAGAGTCAGCAATCAAAAGTCTAAAAGGAGGCTAAAAGGAGAACAACTTCAACCCAAACAGAGTCTGGTGAGAACCAGAAAAGCCCGCGCCGCTCCCTCAGACCGTCCATTTTCACCATTTTTGTATAAAATGTCAGCTAATGCAGTGCGGGGCTGGCGCCAGCAGTGTGTATGGCTGTACGTTGGTACTGTCGGTAATGTGTTTATATAACATCCCTCACATTCCACGCTAAGAGCCTTCAACTCTCCCAAGTTCATTCAAGCAGCACGTACACACACACAGAGAAAACTACACAGAGCACATGCAAACACACTTTAAAGTCATCTACGTGCACACACACACACACACTCCCATTCTCAAATATCCGTTGTGGCATTGCAGAGGGGATCCCAACACGCAACAGCGGTCGCTCTGGGGGCTGCAGAGGACGGAGTAGTTTAGTTTCTGAAGACATCCATCATCGGGAGGCAGGGCCGTCAGAGCCCGAGCGCTTAGGGCCTCATTCTCTGATACCATTACTGCATTACTGTTCCTGTGCTCAGCGCTGTCACTGAAGGGCAGCGGAGGAAGGCAGGCTATAGCCGCGTTAAAGAGATTTACTCCGACTGGGATAAAAACATGGAGGGTGAGTTGAGTTAAACTGGACTTATTCCTTTATCCAGACGCGCAGGGTTGTTTTTTTCCCCTTCCATCCTATTTTTACTGATGTGTGTGTTATTGATGAGTGTGTGAAAAAGGTGTGTGTGCATAAATATTTGCTTTTTTCTGAGCACAACACTGATTTAAGGTATGCAAAGGTGCAGTGTTGTGCAAGTGGTCAAAACACACCTTTAACTGTGTTTTGGTGCATTTTTTTAAAGGATTTTCTATCAATCGAATGACAGAAAACTTCCTATATTAGTTACAAGTTTCAAATGTTTGGTTGCAGTAGAAAACGTCCATTGCACCAGTTTGCAACACACCGTCCAACACACCTGTGGTCTGTAGCTCCACAGACACAGAGCCAAGTCACCGCAGCAGCAGCAGCAGTGACCAGCTCAGCACCAAGGAAATGGGGTGAAACCCAAAATTATTTTTTGCACACCAGCAGCCGATGGTCGCAGCATAATAGGGCAGTTGTTCATCACACACACACACATCACATCTCCTGCATCTCATTCTCTGTTTCTCCAGGGTTCCCAGTAGGTGCACAGACCCATGTAAACAAAGCCTGTGATGGCATGTCTGCCAGAGAGGTGTGGAGCCGAGCTGGATGGAGAGCCGTGGCTCTTTGTGGCGCTGCCAGGCTCCGACACTCTTTGCCATCCTGCCAAAATTTCTTTTCCCGCCAAAGACACACCACCCTGCCCCCCCACCCCTCACCCTCCTTCTTACCACCACCCCCCGTTTTCACTCCCTTCGTCCTTGCCGGGCCTCCATCTGTTGCGCTGGAACCGACTTCTTCTTCTGCTTCTTTTGCCTTGGTGCATTTCGGCGCCATCTTCTTCAGGGTGGGGGGAGGTGGGGTGCAGTGGAGGCGTATGTCACCACAACACCCCCCCACCACCACCACCACCAAAAGTTCAAGAAAGCAGGGGGGGAAACAACAACCTCTGTCACTTCCTGGGGATAATCCCCCCCCCCCCCCCCTCGTCTGAAATGAACTTTAACTGAAAAATGTTTATTTTTCAAAGTGTATAAATATTTTTCAATAACCTGTCGCCATTCCCCCCCCCACCCCCCCCACCCCTCCCCACTTAATTCCCCATTGAGCTGTTGTGGTGATAAATAAAATAGAGCGGTTGACAATGAGAAGAGGAGGGGGGGGGGCGTCAGAGAGCATATGAGGAGAGGTGAGGTGGTGGTGATGGTGGCAGTGTGGGGGGGGGGTGAGGCGAGTCAAAAGGCATTGAGTTCCCTCAGCCATTGTGTGTGTTGACACCCTAATCCGCCACAGCAGCCATGCAGGTGTTGTGCAGCATTCAGGTCTTTGAGGCGGCTTTCAGCGCACGCCATGGCACCTCTGTATTCACCCTGATGTCTCTACAAGGAAACAGTGGATCAGTGTTTCAGCGACTCACCGTCAGCTGTCACGCAGCCACTGTGAGAAGCACATTTACAGCACAAAGATCCCCTTAGACTGTCTTTGTGTCAGCATTGTGCCGCGGCCCCCTTTTCTCCTCGGCAACCCATAATGACGACTGATTAAATCCCGGCGAGCTGTTTTCACGCGAATGCTAGGTGTCAGTCGAGCGGGGTGCACAGGTAAGCCCCGTCACCGCCGATGCTGCCGTGAACGAAAAGAGGGGGGAAGGAGATGAGGGCGGAGCTCAAAAAGTAAAGTATTTCTGATGGTTTTTTTTATTATCGTCATTATTGTTATTACCGTCACGCCGCCGAGGTGTCAACTACAGAGGAGGTGAGAGAGGCATATGAGAAAATATGTATCTGTTTATTCTATTATTCATAGTGTATCTTATTGTCACCCTGACACGTTGTGAATACGTGTCAGCCACTGGTTTGAGGTTTGTTTTTTTTCTCTCTCTCTTTTCCACGAGAGCTTACAAAATGGATGTGTTTACCTTTTCCCTGAAAGTGTCGCGCTGAATACCTGCGTGTCTGAGATGAGGCTTATTAAATTTGATGAGTTAAAAAAAAAAAAAAAAAAAAAAAAAAAACGTCTTAACGCTTTATCTCGCCTTTGTGTCGTCCCGTTTGGTATCTACCCAGAGCCAGACACTCTCCTCGGGATGCCAACGGTGGCGAGAAAGATAAACAGGCCCGTGTTTTCCTTCTTTTACCCCCTTTTCTCTCCCTCGTTTTATGATATGCAGTCATACGCCCATAGCCCTTGATAATTGTGTAGTCAGTCAGAAATCCTAAAATATGGGGGGGGGGGGGGGGGGGGCTCAGAGTTCGGCTGTATCTGTCTGTAAGGAGCGACAACATTGGAGCGTGTTCGGATGACGGGTTTTTTTGGATTTTGGCATTTCCTCCTTTCTTCTGAGGGTGAGGTGATGGATGTTTGAAGGTTTGATCTGACACGTTGCGTCTGAATACGTGGAATCAAAGCAACATGCAAAGGAAAGTGAGCAGACAGGTTTTATTTATGAGCAAATAAATAGAAAAAAAAAAAAAACGGAAACGGACTTTGGGGGGAAACACACCCATCCCTTCTTTCATTCTGCTCTACGCCTCAGAAACATTTCAGGCCCCAGATGGCGTTTGTCACAAAGATGATGTCGTTATCATTGTTGGAAGATTTGGAAAATATCAGCAATCTGTGCTCAGAATAAACACAGTGTGATGCTCACTGCTTTAAATGACTCATCTGTAAACACAGGTGTGTGTGTGTGTGTTTTGGGGTGTTTAACGATGTTATTTGTAGACAGGAGGCAGGAGTGGAGAGGATATCACGATGGAGAAGACGAGGAACGATCGTCTTCACCATCAGCCACCAGGAGGTTTCTGATCTTCAACCAAACACTAATTCAATCCTCCACAACTCAGCATCTGAACTTTATGCTGGGCTCTTTGCAGGATGCTCAAGTGAAAGGTAAAGTTTAAGCCCCTCAGTCGCAAAGGAATCATGAATATGACTTGTGTCCTTCAGGTTATTTGCATTGATTTCATGATCAATATTAGTCTGAAAAGCTTCAAAATCAGTTGTATATGTCATTAGGTGCAACAATTCAAAGTTACAGATGGGATCGATGTGTAAAAGTTGGATTGTGACGTATTTAAATGACGATTTTTAGTCAGAAAACACTAAAAATTGTT
The DNA here is from genome assembly GCA_021432705.1 of Caranx ignobilis. Taxonomy (NCBI): domain Eukaryota; kingdom Metazoa; phylum Chordata; class Actinopteri; order Carangiformes; family Carangidae; genus Caranx; species Caranx ignobilis. Next base: position 99,893 of record JAFHLA010000180.1, read on the forward strand.
TTGCCTGGTTTCAACCATCAAACTTACTCATTCTACAAAACCAGCAGCGAAGTCCAGAGCACATCAACTTATTCTTCTTTGACTTTTGAATCATAAAGACGGGTCATTTTTCTCCTTTCAGCATTTATACTTTTAAAAAAAAGGAGGATTTTTACTATCAAGTCGTTGCTTGTGCGGCTTTTACAAACATCCGAGTTTTTCTCTTCCCTCTGATTCACAGACACGTGCGTCTCTACTGTAAATCTAAGCAGCTTAAGCTCTGCAGATTGTTTCGATTAAAGATCAATTTCCAGGCTCCCAGTTAAGTTTTGCTGTGCGACGTTAAGGAAAAGGGAAAAAAAAAAAAAAAGTTGGACACAATGGACACGACAGTGAATTAGGACACAAACTTTTTGTTATTCAAAGCTAAATCCAAGGGCATTCAGACAGAGAGACAAAGTTACCCAGAGAGAGAGAGAGGGAGAGAGAGGGAGATCTGTGCTGTGTCAGCAGTGTGCTTAAACCAACTCCAAAGATTAATCACAGGAAAACACATACAGCACATACACACAAGTACTCCCTTTCACACACACACACACACACAAACGGGCGCACACGCAGGCATATACCCACAGTTGTATATCTCGCATTCCCAGCAGTTCAAAGTGTGGTTGGTTTGAAACAGATTAAAAACTGTCTATGAAGTGATGCATTGCAATTGTCATAGCAAGGGTGGGAGAGATCTTTTTTGCATAAAAATCCCCTCTTTCTTCCCACCGCTATCAGCAAAGAGATGGAGAACTCACTAATCCTGCTGTGGTCGCATTTGCATCGGTGGCAAATAAACAAAAGCACACCATTTTTCATCTCCAGCCTCTATATTAAAAAGGAGATGGCGGCGGCGGCAGCAGCGGGGTGAGGGAGGGGAGGGAGGGGATGAGAGGGAGAGGAGAGGATGGTGGGGTGTTGGAAAGAGAGGGGTGTGTGGGGGGGGGGTGGAGAATGAGAAAGAGGGGGTACCCAGGCAGACCCTTTGGTGTCAGAGATAGGCCTGCTGATGTTTGGTCTTGGTAAATGGAAACTACTGTGGCGTGGTCGCGGCATCACTCCACCTCCTTCCCTCCCTCCCTCCCTCCCTCCCTCCCCCTCCACCTCAGTCTGTAATTCCAGGTGGAGACATGGGAGAAGGAAGTGGTGATAGATGTGTATACATGATGGAGGAGGGAGGGAGGGAAGGAGGGAGGGAGGGGGTGATGAAGAGTAGATACAAGAGGGCCTCACCTGGAAGATGGAAGGAGGTTAAAAAAAAAAAAAAAATCTCAACTTGATCTTAAATATATTTTCTACATCAGAGAGGAGGCTCAAGTGAAGCCACAGTGGAGTGGAGGAGCTACATGCTAAGATGCTATGATGCTTCCCTTGCATAGACCACGACCTTCAAGTCAGTAACTGCCCCCTGACCACACATGAAACAAGGTGGTTTTGCTATTACTGTAAATCTGTAGCGAGAGCACCGACGCAGGCGCCGACTGGACCACAACAATGTCATGTCGGGCCACCCCCACACAGGGAAAACAAGAACACGTTATCCCCACCGCCCCCACGCCTCCAAAAGTGACTGTGAAATGTGTAATATGAAAAAAAAGTTGATCTTAAACTTACAAGACAAATGTATTGATATGAAATCACCCAGCAGATCTAAATACTACAGTTACAAACTACAATGCACTGCAGCAACTACCCCCAAACTTCATCTTCATCATCATCATCATCACCATCACTATCATCATTTCTGTCAACAACAGCCGGGAGTCACAATTTCACATCCAACGCTACCGGCTGCTGCTTCGTCTGATTTCCCCCCACATTGGAAACAATTTGTGGATTGGCTGTGGTTAAAACCTGCAGCACCCGCCGTCTTTCTTCCCCCTGACCCGTGAGAAAAGAGATTAGCTATTCAAGGCAGCAACAGAGTGACAATCGCCGCATCAGATCAATATTACTTATCTCTTCCCCCCTCCTCTACCTCTTCTACCTCCCTCTCTCTGCATTACACTCCTGGTACAGTAATACACCTGGAGGAACCAGTGAGTGTGTGGTGATTAGATTAGGCTTTTACTGTACTCAAGCATACACACACACACACACACTGATAAGAGAGATGCTGCTCTGCCTCTTTTCCAGCTGCCGTGTGAAGTGAAGAGGATAAAGACTACAAGGCCAGTGTGTTTGCGTTTGTTGCTCTGTGCAAAAAAAAAAAAAAAAAAAGGAGGAGGAACAGCCATAAGGTCACTGGTTACAACTGTCACACCCAACACTGTGGACGACGGTTGTTCCTTTTTCATCTGAATCAGACGGCAGTTCACTTTTAGTCGACAAGAAAACCCGGTCCTGCCATAGTGCGACACGTCTGCGGTATTCAAAAAGTAGAACAGATTTTATATTGTTGACGCCTGATCTAGAAATATTAAAAACATCGAGGGTCCTGATCCCAACTCCATCGGACACCAGGAACATCTTCATCAAAACACCAAATGTCGGATAATCACATGCAAAGATAAACCTTAGAAAGTCAATGGCAGGGACCAAAGAAGCTGTTGCTAAGACACTTAAAGGTCAAAAAGACATGAAGACAATCATCGGACAAGCGCGAATCACAATATGATGAATAGAGCTTTAAAAGTGTGACATAAGATGAGTTTGTTTTGTCAACTGTTGCGTCTTTAAGCCTCAACTTTACAGTCAACACTGATGGGAAGTCCTGATCTTTGAGTATCTGATAAACTGAACCTTGAGGTAAGAAACTCAACAATATCAGTCCATCAGTAAATGAAAGACCTTTCAGCGTTAAAACTAAACCTTTCCCATGAAGATGAACTTTTCTTAAATCTGTAAGTTGACAGAGACTTTAGCAAACAATCATTCAGCTGCCTTCATCGAGACAATCCAGGTAAGTGCATCTGCTAATTTTAAGTCCGTGTCCATCAAATGCTTCCTGAATTATTCGACAGACGTTTAAGTCTCTTAGGGTTTTTTTTTTCCTCTTCTACCTCTGTATCTCATAAATGCCTTCAGTCTGGCCCTGTGCTCGAGATGATTTTGGATGTGCAGCGGGAACAGGGCCGTGGGTTTTAGATGAACCGTGGTCTCTCCTCCTCAGCCTTGTAAATAATTAGAATTCCCCGGCTGACTGCGGTGCCTGGACACTTCCATAATTACATTGTCAGTGCAGTGGCTGATTAAGGCTGGGCTGTGAAGTATGGTATTAGCTGCACTGTGTCTGCATGTAGAATAGAATAGATGACCCGTAGCTACCCTCAGCCGCCTCTGCAGGGACTCGCACTGCGGCTGCATGAAACCGGATGGCGGCGGATTAGGTTACTGATCGTGACGATTCACAGAAGATCCTTGCTCACACACTGACATGGTTAAATATCATTTATCGGCCATGTTTTAAGATTTTCAAGGTTCTTCTATGAGGCTTGAATACACAAATAACATCATATGCCAATCATCAGTCTGTTCAATCTTAGACCATAGGACGTCTTGTATCTGCATTGTATTCAGGCAGCTCAGGTAAATAATGATTGAGGTTTACCGTCACCGTTTTGGAGTCATGAGTATCTCAAAGGTGTGTGTAGTCTAGAGCCATTTACCAAGTCATGATCAATGTTTTTGAAGCAGATGCCCTCGGGACTTAAGGCCTATATCAGAAAAAGATAAAGTGCAATGATTATAAACCTATCTCATCTGTCAGAATAAACAACTCTCTGGTTTCCAGGAGCAACAGGGAAGAGGAATAATCAGGTAAACATTGGATTAAATGCAGATCTATGGGTTTGAATGAGGTGTTGAGGAAGCTGAAGATGAATCAGGACGATTCCTGAGTTTCCAAGTCGAAGACAAACTATTGATGTAAGACTTGTCTGGTGTGTCATCCTCTCTCATTCTTCCTCCCTCCATCTCTCCGCTGTGGCTGCATCCATAAAGCAGAAATGGAGAAAAATGGTCATCTCAATAGCAGAGGCGACGATAAAGATGATGATGGATATTTACCTCTGACCACACTCGCTGATTTATCGCTGCTTAGCGACTAGATGATGGGTTCCTATATCATACATCTGATGGGTAAAGCTCCACTGTAGGCGAGTGTGAAGAGGAGGAGGAGGAGGAGAGGAGAGGACCCCCCCCTCCTCCCTCCTCCCTTCCCTCCCCCTCCTCCCTGCCTGCCTTTCCCCTGACCTTGCAGCTTTATGACTGCAGTAATGCGCTGCAGATGAAGAGAGGAGCAAATCCACCGGAGATAATAGACAAATCATCTCCACGAGGTGGTGGAATAAAAATCCCCAGACAAACAGACAGCCCTGTGTGCTCTTGGACACCCCTTTAAGGAACTCTAGTGTTGATAAGTAATTATCCCTGCCCAAAGGCATGATGGGATTCACAGAGGGAGAAAAACATTTGTACAATATGTTTGCAGTGCCGCGCGTACACTAAATCTTCAAAGATCGGATTGCGGATGGGAAAGAAAAAATCTGCGGATCAGTAATTAAATTAGTGATCACACATGCACAATTTTTATGAGTGTGACTCATAAATGCATATATGTATTCAATGCCACTTGTATGTACTTTGTGTATATGCATAATACCACTTAGGCCGGCTTGTATCATGTGGATTTTTCCATGAGTCTCTCCCTCCTCCCACTGCTGTGATCATCACTAGCAATCCACTCATGATCCACAGGAAAGAGTGGAGATCACCTCAGCACAGTGCACCTGTTGATTGAGACTAATGAAGCTGTGAATTGGGAGGAGAAGGAGTAGACGTAGAAAATCAGGGGAGAAACTGAGAACAAGTCAGTTTGATTTTAGCTGACAATGTGTTTTTCTATTCAAGGAAGTCACATGACTCACTCGTGTTCTTCACCTCTGCCCCGGTTTCCCTGCGCCGACCTCAGGTAGGAAAGGAGGAGTCGGGCCTACGTGCCTGCAGCAGCTGCAGGAATGCAAAGCATGAGGAGAAGCAGCTCAACTCGTGTCAAAGCTGCAGCTATGTGAGTGGGAGGAAGCTACTGTAGGTGATGCAGTGATATGCTGGGTCAATACCAGGTGTTAGAGTGATATCTCTTTAGCTTTATGGTTATGGCATCATTAAAAAGCCAAGCAAGATGCTCTCCTGTTTCCTGTAACACATGACGCTCAGGTCTCAGCCCATTGAGATTTTTTCTCTGCTTCCATAACCAACTATGATTTGTTAACTTCAATTGACTAAATCTACTCTGCAGTGTCTCTGTGTCCTCAGACAGTGACAACATGAGGACGTGACACGGTAGCTCATGAGGTGTTCACATGCTTCACACGTCAGAGTCTTGGCATCTCACCATCACATGTTGGGTGGAGTCAGAAAACACACAGATGTCATACCAGCGCTCGTCAGACTGACACTGTGGAGGGGTTAAAAGAACTAATGTGTCAGATCTTCATCTTCCTGCTGTGTCACTGGATTTCCAAATGTAATGTAGAAACTTCTGCCGTGGATCTACACACTCAATGTAAGCACATGGACTCTGACCTTGATCCAAGTGGCACAATCTCAGATTTTGCAGTGTGTAACACTAATAGTAAGAAAATTAGAGGAACTGAATGGAAGAAGCACTGTGCTGTGCATATGCAGCTGCTGCAGCACAACAGCAACTGCATTTCAAGGTGCAAAAAGTGGCTTTGTGACTCATAAACCTTTGTGCACAAAACCAAACACATCATTAATAATGATATTGATGTAGAACATGTAGACATGCTGTGGCTCGTCGTATTGGACAAACTTTCCCTGCTGATCGCTGCAATCTAATGTTTAATATAAATACCTTGTGTTTTCTTTGCAACTTTGCAAATAAACTTTGCAAACTCACCAAACCTGCAGTGACTTTTCTAAATTATTGTTGCTAAGCTGCATTCACAGTCAAACACACATGTAGCACACAAACAAAGAACTACAACAAAAACTTACCAACTAACCTTCCGTCCATGGGAAGCTGCCTCATGTTTGACCTGAGAGTGAGGCAGGTCAGGGGTGGAGGGGGGGAGGAGGAGAGTGTAAGAGGGAGGGAGGAGGGGAGGAGGCAAAGGTAGAGGAGCGGGTGTCAGGACGGAGCTCAAGGAGCAGTTAGAGAAAATAAACAGATGGGAGCTTTGAGGATATTCTATCTGAAGCTTAGTCCTGTTGAGTATAAATATGGTGGCGGGTAAGCCATGTAAATAGGCCTGTGTTTACCTGTCTGCACGGCCCAAATTAATCACCCATGCCGCCACGAGCCGGTGGGGGAGGGAGGGTGAGGGAGGGAGGCATGGGGAGGGGGGGGGGTTGTCGGGAGGGTGGGGAGTTAGAGGAGTGTAAACACGGCTAAAAGCTACTGGTTGGCACCGTTTTGTTTTGGTTAGGATACAGAGTGAGTGATTAGGCTACTCTGCTGTGATGAAGGGGTGGCAGGAGTGATGGAGGACCTGTGTGTGTGTGGGTGGGTGGGTGTGTGTGTGTGTGTGTGTGTGTGTGTGTGCGCTCGACTTTCCTGGATTTTTGAAATGTTTTGGTGATTTTGTAATATTTACGTTGCAGTTGCGATGAAGTTTTCTACTGAATTTTGTGCGAAAATAACCAACAGATTGATTAAAAAAAATGAAAATACACCCACACGTTGATCGTATTCCTTTATTCCTTTATGGACGAGGCTCATTCTCACTGACAGGAACAACCTGATCTATCACTCCGAAGCCACGTGTGCATCTATAGATTAGCACGACTGTGTTCAGCACTGCTGGGGAAGTTAAAAAAAAAAAAAAAAAAAATCATATACGACTTGTGTCCCCATTGTGCTGCACCTCTGCTGATAGAATAAGGAGTCAGATAAGATGTGGCGCGGTGAAAGGAAAGGCCGGGAGGGGGTCATAGCGTTTGTTCTGGATTTTCCCCATTATGTGATTTGGCATGCTGATGCCTTTCATTTCAATCATTAGAATTCAGCCGGGATCAGGAGGGCTTTCAGGTGCAGGAGAGGAGCCGCGTTTGGATTAGCAGTCCACGTAACCGCGGCAGGATAGACTCCAAACGAGGCTGATTATCATACCATTTCCTCACACCTGAAACGATTAATGCAGTTTTTTAACCTCTTCTTTAAAAAAAAAAAAACGAGGGGGGGGGTGGTTTAATTTAATATGTGCTTGGTGTTTAATCGTAAGCCCTGCGTTTTCGGGCTATACAGAATGATATTAGTGGTTTGAGAGCAGCGTAGGCCACCGTGACGCTGTTTGGTTTCTTTCAGTTTTGCAAATTCTGGTTCCTCTGAACCTTTTTGTGCCGCAAGTTTAGAAAGAAGTGAAAGGTACGGATTGAGAGTGAGGAAGATATCGTCCTATCAAGCAGGAAGAAGCTTTAACCCTCACATGAATGTGTGTGCGTATAAATCAAGTTGGAGAATCCATAGCTGCTTCCAAATCTTTTAAAAAGGTCAAATCAAGTGTATTAAAACTTAAAGTGAGCACATCCAAAGTGTCAATCATGATCGTTAAGTGAACAGGGAAACTTCAGCTATGCAAAGCTGCACAATGAGTACAGTGGGTTCAAGTTAAGACAGAGGTCGACCTGCAACATCATTGCCAGTCAAGTCAAGACTTAAGGATGTGACGATCAATGAAAGAAAAGTTGGGATACACACAATAATGGGAACTCTTGCAATGTGACTTGAAACTGCCTGAAACCTCCTAATGGACACTTTAGGAGTCAACTTAATAGCCATGCATTACCTGATTTCGCTGGATTTGTGAGTTGTGGGACTGATTTTGTGCATCTGTACTTTAATTTTCCATGTTTTGACCTCAACGTGTTTGTAAACAAGGGTCAAAGAGTCTTAAAGAAAGAGTATAATGAGTCCTACATTGTTTCCCCATCACTGCCAATGCTATAGGAGCTAATCCTAGCCCTTTTGTGTGGTTTCTTCTTTAACTTACTGACTGCTAAGATAAAATCACTGATAGATCTGATGGAGAAAACAATAAAATAGATCCTCCAGTGTATTTGTGTTGATTCTGCACAGGAACATGCTCCCGCAGGTGCAGCAGCAGCGTTGCCTCTCGTTCTGTCGGCCTGGTTTCAGACACACCACCACGTCAAGCCTCATAAATACAGTAAGCCAAGTAATTTCTGCCTCGCTGCAAACTTTTCGGATTCTGTGACTTTGCGGACGGCGTGAGCGGAGAAGAATGGGGCTGTTAGGACACGCGAGAGAGAAGTAATGCCTTTTAGTCTTTCTGACATGTTTGTCTTGGGCTAATTCCTCTCCAACACCACGACAGCCACGACCTACAAAGTCAAACGGCTCTGTCACACCACCTTTTATTCTGGCCCGGTCTATCTCTTCACTCTTCACAGGAGAAGGCCAAAGGGTTTTCCTTGGTTCCTGTAGTGTGAAATGCAAACTGTCATTAACCGGGAGGAGGGCAAGCGGAGGAGCTTACAGGGGAGCCATCAATACAGATGATGAGAGAGGGGAACAGAGAAAGCCTCTCCCTTCATTGTGTCTCAATAACTTTAAAAAGGAAACTAATCCATTCTGCTCTTAATTGCATGCCACGTCCCTCGATGTGTCTCCCCCCACCCCCACCCACCCATCTCTGCACAATGTGGACGAGGCAATATTTAAACAGACTTCCCAAGATTCCCATTTCAAACGCTGTAATGAGTTTTTAAATAACATAATGGTCTATATTATATTATACATTTTTAGCAGGAGGAGGTGAGGAGGAATAAGAAGGAGGAAAAAAAGAAGCTTTCCCTGTGAAAATGGGGGTTTGTCTTTTCAGGGTTGGGGGCTGAAGTGTAAAAAAGTGTGTGACAGCACAAGTGTGTATGTGCATCAACGCCAACAACACTTATGCAGGGGACATGAGATGTGAGGGGGGAGACAGTGCTCTGAGGATTAAGGTCTAATTTCTCCTGTTCTTTCATTGAGACTCTGCAATCCAACAGATTGATTGGGACTTTTAATTACACCGCAGTAATTATGGGCCAGATCTCGCATTTGAAAAGGAAGAATTAAAGTTCATTTTGCTTGGCTAATTATCAAAAGCTTGTCCTGATGTTCGCCTGCGAGTGAGTGTGTGTGAGTGCCCGGCCGAAGCTCCCCGAATGCCAACAGCGACGCAGGACCTCGGATCACAGATACCCAGTAATTAAGGCAAAAAAGGTTACTTCCAAAATAAAAAGATGAGCGAGGTTATTGAGGAGGAGGAGGGTGGAAAGAAGAGGAAGAAAAAAAAAACAGAGTCCTGATAGGGAAAATCGGATCCTGTCTTTCATTCCTCTAATTCTAATTCTACGGGATCTCGCGCCACTTTTTCTGTCACTATCAGCACTCGCAAATTACAACATTTCACATTCATCAGCCGCACTCGCAGGAGACGGCAGAACAGTAGCTCGCCTGGGTAATTGGGTTGATTTTTTTTTTTTTCTGTCCTCCCTCTTCCTCAATAAGTCCAGTCGTCCTCCATCCCTCCCTCGTCTCCCCTGTCCTCCCTCCCTCCCTCCCTCGGCCTCCCTCGTCCAGTCAAATCTGCACTTGCTGACATGCAGCACAGTAGCACTATGCTTCTAATTTTTACATTACATTGCATTAGCTTCACCAGGTTTAAGAGGAAACCAATACAGGAATCATTTTATGGTGTAAAGCAGGAGCTGCGATTTGGGCTCAGGAGTCAATCTGGCGCCTGGTGATGATGGTGGTGGAGTTAGCGGGTTGGCAGGCCTGATTAGACCGTCTTAGGCTGGGGAGTCATATATGTGCTATTTCGCTGATAGGCTGCGAATCTGGATTTCCTGCTCCAGTGCGCTCATGGAGCTAAACCCATCCAACCGAGGAGGGTAGGCAAAGTGGGGAAGGTGATTTCCTCCATCTCCTCCTGCCCGCCCGTGCACGCACACACACACGCACACACACACTTGAGCGCTCAGATTCACACACATGAACATCATCGCCTCGGCACAAACTCATGAAATCTATTTGAAAATGTCTGTGTGTGTGTGTGACAAAGAGCGAAATGTATTCATTGAAGGACTCTGGGGGGGAAAAGATCAAATTTACTGGACTGCGGTGGAGGCCTTGTCAAAAAAAAGAAAAAAAAAAATTAAAATTTTTTTTGAAATGTTTCAAAGTTGGTGTCCCGACGCGAGCTTGTGGTCATCCAACTGCCGCCATTTCACCAACCCCCCCCTCCTCTCTCTCTCTCTCTCCTTTCACTGTCTTTTCTCTGTCTTCTTTCAGTCTGTCTGTCTGTCATCCGAGCCTGCCCACCTGCATCCAAGACGATGCAGCAGCCCTTCGGACCATTTAGCGGGGACACAATTACGCAATTGTGCGAGCAGACAAATGCCGTGTAGGACAGTTGGGGACGGTGGAGGTGGGGTAACGCAATCTCCCCTCTACCCCCCCAACTCCCCTTACCCTCAACACCCCTTCTTCCATCCCTCCCTCCCTCCACCACACCTTCTCTTCCCCCCCTTCTCTCCCGCTCTGTCATCCCAGGCTTGTCCATCTCGGCCCGGGGAACAGTGGGGAAGCTGTGTGTGTCGGCTCTTCCCAACAATTACCTTCAATTACGGCTCACTGCAGTGTGGCCTAGTGAAAGGCTTAGCCATTAGGAGTCTCTCTCTCTCCCTCTCTTTCTCTCTCTTTCACTGTGTCTCTCTCACACTCTCTCTCTCTCCTCTCACTCAATTCTGGAGTCTGGCCAGGCTCCATGTGAAAACGACCCAAATAGCCCCCTGCTCACTTTACACGCCCCACAGCTCACTTTACGTGATCCAGCCCTGACCAGAATACCTCACTGCCACTCTGTTAATTCACATCTTTCACTCCACCCTCCTCCTCCTCCTCCTCCTCCTCCTCTCTCCTCCACCTGGTCTCTTCTTCTTCTTCTTCTCCTCCTCCTCACCACCCCTCCTCTTCACAGTCTTCCTTTCTTAGACCGTTCTCCTCCACCGGGACCTGATCCTGTTTGTGGTAGCTGGAGAGTTCAGGGGCAGCAAGGACAATGGGCATCCTGAGATGGGAAGCTCCCCTGGGGTTTAGGGTATACCGCAGCAGATACATAGACAGTGGGTTTACAGCTGGGGCTGCACTTTAGCCATCTGCAGGTCTCCATGCAGATCTGGGATCCCCCGCTTGATGTAATATTCCCTTAGTTTGACCTTCCTTTTTTTGTGGTTTTTGGTCTGTGAGGGGATCCAATCCATCTGGCTACTGTATCCAGTCAACTCGCCTTATCTGATCACCTCGGTGGGCCGGGTGCGAACACACAGCGCCTTATCTCCAGGTGTTGTATTTCTATTCCTAGAGATAATTAGCATAGCGTTTGTCCTAAACCCGCCATGCTACACACACAGCTTAGTGGGAAAAGGTATGTCTTATTTAGTATCTAGCGCCGACGCCGGGAACAATGCAGTGAGTGTAAGCCCAGTCTGAGCCGTCGGCAGCGAATCCCCCATTCGCTCGCCGCAGCCCTGGGCCGGCGGACAAGGAGGTTCGGCTCAGAACAGGACAGCTGTGCCTGGGATCACACTTCTCTGTTACAGAGGGGGCTGACCATGGCCCAAATGTAGCCCAAAAACCATCCCAGCAACCCCCCCACCTTCCTACTCTTCCTCCTCCTCCCTGCTTGCGTGCCCAGGAAACCCCTCCAGGGCTCCCCCGGCCGCATCCAAAACCTGGGCACCGCACTGCCGTTTGTGCCTCTCGCTTTCAAGGCCGGCCAAGAGCCTCTCCTCCTCCTCTCTGCTCGTTCTCAGCCGAGAGCCTCCCCCTGCCACCTGGCACAGCAGCTCGGCTCGCTGCTCCGAGTGTGTGTGTGTGTGTATGTGTGAATATATGTGTAAGTGTGTGCACGTACAGTCTGTTAGTGTGTGTTCGCATTCGAGGGTGTACCTTTGGCTCTGTGTTACGGTATATGCCTGCGCTTTTGTTTGAGTATTGTTCGAGTAGGTGTGTGTGTGCACGTTACAGCATTGTGCATGTTCATGACTGTGTGCATTTGTGTATATGTGTATATATGTGTGTGTGTGTGTGTGTGTGTGTGCGCTTAATACCCCCGTCCTCTCCGGCACCGGGGGCCCTTTCTAAAACGCGTCAGTGATTTTGGCTCCACAGCCTGCGACAACACGCTTGGTTTTCAGCACACCACCGGCAAGGCTTACCTCTCAGCCAGGGACGGCCAAGCAGACACTTTCCCTGGACAATCCCCCAGCCTTAGCCGACCCAACCCCCTCACAAACACACACACACACACACAAACACACAGACATATACACGGACACACACTCACAACCCTTCAGCATCCTCTTCCAAGCCTGCAGAAACACGGTAAAGGAATACTCTGACTGATCCAAGGGAGTGGCCCATTCCAGTTTCTCCTCGAGTCGAGATACCTTTATGATCACAATGATGTGTGTGTGTGTGTGCATGTGTGTGTATGGTGTATGATGTGCTGCAAAGACTTTCTCACCGTCTCATGTGGAAATATGGCTGCTGGCTGTTGGAGGATCTGAAAACATAAAGGCAGGAGGGGTGTGTGTGTGGGGGGGGGGGGGGGGTTTAATTTATTTCCTTTTAATTTGAGTCAAATTTTGCAACTACCTCAATGTGACAGCTGCAAATACGCAGTCGATCAATTGTGAGAGAGATATCAAATATTAGACTGTGCCTCCTGTCTTCTCCTTTCAACTCGGTACCATCAATATCGCAGCTCTGCCAGGCCTGTCACTGCGCTGATTTACTGCTGTTTTGCCTAATACACTGTAATGACTCTGGTTATAAAGACTCACAGACACTAACCACGAACAAACACACACACACACACAATGCTCATTTTCAACCTGCGAAGCTTAAGTGAGCAACAACGGCGGGAGTCGATTAATGTCGCCCTGTCTGTTCCAAAGACAAACAAACTCACCGATCAGTTGATCTGAGGAGAAAGAAGCCGCTACCGTGTCTAGACGCAGCCCATAAATCAGCCGTTTTCACATTAATACTGCCAATGACAAAGCTACCTATTAATCATAACGCAGCATGTGTAAATTTCATCATCACACAGAGTAAACAAAGCGAATAGGATTCATCCAATTTGAGATGTTAGAGAAGCGTCTGCTTGACCTGCGGCGGAGATGATCCAGAGTTTTTCTGACTGTGTCATTGCCATAACATGAGTCATATACTGTATGCAATGCGTACCCCCTCAGGTCATACACACACACACACACACATATATAGAGACACACAAACCTGCTGTTGTTTGCCAATTTAACAGAAAACATTACACGTTCCTTTTGGAAAGGTTTCTTCAAGCTGTTGTTTATCTGTGTGGAAATATCCTCTTAAGTATTACAAAACACTCCCAGCAGCTGCCAATAAATCCAGAAACTCGACCTACAAAAAAAAAATAAAATAAAGAAAAAAAAAATGATGTGATGGTGGTTTGTTTTTGTACAAGTGTGTCAGTGTGTGTTGCCTTTTCTTTCTTGGTCCCGTTCCAACCTCGCCGCCTGACACTGATTTTTTGAGGTTTGTGATAAGCAGCAAAGTCAGGAAAGTTGAGATGAGAATCTTCTCTCTGTTCTTATTTGTGCTGTTGTTTCAGCCATGTCAGATAGTGTAAACACACTGCAACAACTGTGATACAACTCAGGGGTTATCAGATCTGTAATTGTCTGTGTCTCTTTTGAGAAAGCGCACCGCTGATTCTTCGGGTAATATCTACAAACATAATCCGCAGTCGACTTGACGTGCTTAAACTGGCTCCTCTGTCTCAGAGTGGGAGCGCCTACACAAGTGTGTATGCCCCAAAAAAAAAAAAAAAAAAAACACCACACACACATACACAAACACAACACAAATACAATACACTCCATGGAAAATGTTTATTTCCACGTGTGTGTGTGAGTGTGTGTGTGCCACTGAGTGCGATGTGTGCAGCACATGCATCACACCACTACTGATAAGATTTGAGCTGTTTTTCTAATTAGTAGTTGCTGGAATTGTGATCATTATTTTCCCCTCAAATAAATGATACAGCCTCCTGCAAATAGTAGCGTCTAATCAGTTTGTAATTAATGCTGCAGGATTTCTCTCACTGCCTGCTGCTTCCACTTCCCATTAAAACTTAAAAAATAAATAAATAAAAGTAAGGTGTTGCCTTTATATGCTCTTAACTGGAGGTATTAAAGTGTCATTGCTGGTTTCAGAGTGAAACTAACTACACATTTAACTGGGTTGCCAGCACAGGATAGAAGAGTACATTTCAGCTTTTCTTCTGCACAAGCAAAAACAATGAGGCACATCAGAGGCCTTAAATGTAACACAGTGTTACCGTATCAAGGTACGTTGTAAATAAAGGCTCTAAAAGTTGTTTATATGTAGTATTAGAAAAACAAAGATCTCATACCTGCAGCCAGGCTGCAGAATCAGAGCAGAGTTTTACACAGAACGGATGTTAGTAGTTGATCTGTGGTTGTTATGAACCGTTTCACAGAATTCCTGGATCTCGTCGAAAACACATGTTTTGATTCACGGTTCCTAGAGAATGGAGAGCACTGTTGTTGGTGAACGCTGGACTGTTCCTCCAACTCCGACATCAGGTTTATATTTTTTTCGGTTTTTAGTGAAATGTTCTCCACAACAGTTGGATAGAGTGCCATTAAATGTGGTGCAGACTCCTGCTTGTAGTAAGTTCCCTCAACTCTTCATCTGGTGCCATCATCAGATCAACTGCAATTTGTAGCTGAGATTTTGAAGAATCACACCACTTCTATTAGTTGGCTAGAACGATGCTAAAATTAAACAACTAACAAAACTAACAAACTAAATGAGATCACAAACATACAGGTGACCTCCTGTGCAGCACCTTGCAACTTCAGCAGAGGGTATCAGCTAATAATGTTAACAGCAATAGCTACCAAAAAAAAAAAAAAAAAAGGTTGCTTTTTTGACATGTTCCCAACTCATCTGATTTTTATTTGGACATTCAAACTCACAAATGAATCGGAGCAGAAACAACAGACAACAGAAACATGTGTTCCACCAAAGTCTCAGCCAGGTGCAGCAACTCTTTCTTCAGAAATCCATTCAAGCTTTGGACTTAAATGAGTTCTCAGCTTGTCTCAGATAGAGGATAATTTTTTGAAACATCTGCCGCTTGATTGTAAAGTCAGGTATGAAGAGTGAGTCATCACCTGAGGCAACCGTAGTGCGAGATCACAACTCCAAAGTCGAGCTCGTCTTTACGAGGAGGTGGATCTGTCAGAAAATATACGAACAACTGAGCTGCACAAGCTTCCACAAGCTCCTTCTGTCTCTGAGCCGAGCAGTCAGTCAGTCAGTCTGTGGATAAGGATCTGGATGAGCTCAGGTGATTACACTCTTTAGGCCAATGCTAATTGTAAGGTCTCTGCTCTAAGTACTGTAAAAGTATTAATTAAAGTGCGCCATTAATCAAGGCCTTTGGCAGGTGAACGGAGGGGAACACATCGGGGAGGACGGATTGAGGGGAAAGAAGAAAGGAAGATTTTCTCAGAAGCAGTGAAGACTGCTACTTTTCTCTTTCACTTCCTCTGTGGGCGTGAGGGTGGAAGTGGGTGTGATGAGAAAAAAGCTACTGAGCCTTGAAGATGGAGGTGATGATGGGGTCAAAAGGTCATGAAAGCAATATCGGAGGCCAGAGGTTCAAATGTTACTCAAATGTTATCGTTGTGATGGAATACGACTTGTAATACAAGTACTAAATGACAGCACTAAAGTTTTTGAATAAACCGGTCACTATCAGATTTTACCATCTCCTCTTTCCAGTCAAACAGAAGCCAAGTCTGCATCCAGTTCTGAAGAGGAGCTGGATATAGTTTGACATGTTGTGATACAAGATGTGAGCCTGGGCTCCAGTTCAGACACCAACATGATATGTTTGATACCTCAGTTAGTTTGGATGTTTTTACAGAAACATCGTTTAACCAAAGACACCGAACTTCTCAAATTCTCAGTCCTGTTTAAACACAAACAGGTGACAAGAGGTGCTCAAGGAGACAGTTTGGTTTCAAAATACGTCTTTTTTATTACTAAGATGCATCATGCAAATCACCACACATCTCATTTTCTTTCTGCATCCTACTTTGTGCTGTGACCAACAACAGGAGCAAGATACATGGAAGTACAAAATTCAGACAATGCACATGTTTCTGATCAGTTTTAGATTCTATTCTGAGAGTGGATAAAGTTTGGTTATGGCTGCAGTTACTGTGCAGTGTAAGAAATGGTAACTGAGGTCAGCTGTCCTACAGGTTCATCCACCACCTTTTTACACTACTTCCTAAAATCTCCGAATGTGAGAGTACATTTCCAGGGCCCGTCTGTTTGGCCTCTTTCCTTTGTATACAGCTATGACAGTCTTTAGGTGAAGTGCCTCATTCTTCCCTTTATTCCAAGCAAACCAGACTTACCGTACCTGAGCAGCAGTTGGCCGTGATGTAGAATTAAATATCAAGGGATTATAAAGAGAAGCAAAAAAAAAAAATATTACAAAGAAAATTAGGTTTTACTTGAACCTCCGTAATTAACTTGCAGAGCTTTAATGTTTGCCAGTTGAGCTGACGGTCATCTGTTGATTCACTTTCCTCTTATTTACCTAAGTTTACCTCCAGTACCAAAGCTTACGCACTAACCCCCCCAACTCATGAATAACACATGTTTGTTCTTCAGGAATAAGTGCAGCGCTACAACCTTTATGAAACCGCTATAATTTGTCCAAACAGAGCCGTGTTTGGACATGGAAAATGTTCATACAGCAGTATTCAAACGCCGCCCCCCCACCCCAACCATCCCACCACCCAGACTTAAAAGTTGAAATTATACACTGCTTCTTATTAAAAGCTCAGATTATTGCCTTGAGCCTTAATTTATACATATGCATGTATTTAAGCTCTAAATATGCAGACGGACGGTGCAGGAGAGAGCAGCAGTGAAATCCTATTATATCCTACCTGTTAGATGTAGAGTAGTAAGCCCTCTGACTCCCAGCAGAATGGGACTGGAGAGACAAAAGGCATCAGTGCTAAACGACTGAGGTGATTTTAATCACATGCTCTTAGAGAAAGAAAGAGTGAAGAAAAAATAACATCTGAAAACCAATTCACCGAACAAAGGCCTGAGTGTTCCCTTGTGGCGGGATCGAAGAGGGAAAGAGGACGAGTGAAAGAATGAAAGCGGAGGAATGGGGTTTTATCACGGTTTTGAGTTAGTGAACTAAAGGTTGGGGCTTGGAGAGGAGACAGGGAGGGGAGGTGGGATAGGGAGAGAATTAGAAACCCCCACCTCCCCCAACCCTCCTTGTCTAGTCAGCCAGGATATTTAATTTGTATCTCTTTCTCCCGATCTCATCCATAAACCTGATGAACATCATTTTCATGTCTGTTCCCACTCTCTCTTCTTTCCCGGACCTGTCATTTGCAAAATGGCTGCTGAGGGCTGGAGGATGATGCTCAATTTGTAGAGCGTCTCAAACGTCAAAGAGGCTGTGAGAGACAGCGGGGGGGTCAGGGTCGTGCTCAGGTTTCCCTAATGGCTGCGCTGGGATCAGACCCCCTGTTCTGATTGGTCCGTTGGATGATTTTCTGGGCTCAGGGCCCAGCCAGGACCCCATCAAGTCTTTGTCCCGTGACAAAACAGGTAAAGAAGAGGAAGCGCTGTCCAGAAAGGAGGGCTCACGAAAGGAAAAGGGGGTGGGGACTGGACACGTTGGAGGTGAACGTGCTTCAGTGGTCAGACAGTGGGAGTGTTGTGCTGTTCACGCTGGACCAGAGAGGAATATTCACAGTCAGCAAAAAGCTGAAAAAGAAAGATTAATGAAACAAAATGGCTTCAGAGAACAAGTCACAGTTGTGCTGAAACAATCTGTCTCTTGGGAAAGATGCACTGTGTAACAAGTTCAGTTTCTGCTGTCCAATTTCAAAGGTTCCTTCAAACGTGGCCCAGAAATACCTCAAAGGATCCAACTTGTGGATGCCTCGTAGCCCAAACCAAAGAGAAAAGTTACCAAAGTTGTCAGGTTAGGTGATGGTAGGTGACACAAGTCAGGCTTTGTGATGCAACAGTAATGGTGAGTACATGCAAGACCGACTCCTTTCAATCTGACCTTTGCGATCTATGACTACGAAGGAATCGGGACACGTATTGTTTTCCTCTCTCCCCATGTACTGGCTCTCTGCACTGATACTGTCAAACCATTGGTTAAAGGCCAATAATCCAACTAATGCAACGTCTTAGTACACACCCAATCAGATAACAAAGACTAATTCAGAAATTTAAATTCACAAAGGGCAATGCTGGGTAAAGAGCTGGAAAAAGCAGGGAACAGTGCTGACCCCTACAGACTTTCAGGGGCCCCAAAGGTCCCTCTATATTTAGTGTGCAACTCTTCTTTTGCAATAATTTGGTTACCTGCAAATTTCTTTATGGGTGCAAACAACTTCTGAAGTGTTGACTGAAATGATAAGAGCCTTAAAAAGTAGCATAACACTTGTTTTAGCTTCAACACAAAGTCCACTCATTCCCAGACCTGGGGCATCATTCGGGGTACATGCTTATGATCTACCCAGGGCATGACTACAGGTCTTCATCCAAATTCTGACAAATTATCTAACAAAAAACTGTCTAATATCACAATCATGATGTATATAGAGTTACCCCTTGTTTCTGTAACATCTTGTGCTTGTAGAAGAACCTGGATACAACATGTACCGCCAGTTTCCTGCAATCCAATAATCCAGATTTTTCCCTTTTAGATCCTCTGCAAACTACAACTGATTCACTGCATGTTTCCAGTGCAACCTGCAGTCTGAAGAGAGAGAAATAAGACGCTAATGGCTGGTTCTGAAATGAAAGCAGGTGCATGAAAAGCCAGCGAACCTACAAACGAGACATCACAGAAGAGTGTGTGAAGCCTTTTTGTCTTTCATGTAAAATCAGGTTGAAAGTGAGATGATTCCTTTGATAAATCACTGTAAGACCTAAACATACACTCACCTCCCACACACTGTCCTTATTCTGCTGCTCACACAGGTAAGACCAACTACGTTTTTTTTTTCTTCTTACAGTTTAATGGCGCGGAGCAGAGTCGCAGCTGCGTAATTGTTCATGGTCAGAAACTTTGAAAATGAAGACAATTATTTCCAGTAGCCGAGTAGAGAAGACGTGGTAAAAAAAAAAATTCAGCCCCCTGAAACCAAAATCTCATTAATCTTGTCTAATGTACAATTTAGCTCAAATGTAGGTTGGCTATGGGTCCATGAAACAGGCGTCTATACAGTGTGATTGTACTGTAGCTGAGAGGAGGAGTGGATGGTCCGTTAGTGAGGCAGTTCAGCGCAGCGCAGATGAAGGTGCATTAACTCTTTTTTTTCATTACTGTTTAACTTATCCACGCTCTTTCACAATCCCTTTTTTACAAGGTCAATGTAAAATTAACTTGAAATGTATACCTCCTCCAGCAATCACTCCCCTCAATTCGGGAAAATTTCCTTTCATGCAGGAAATAGTGGGAGTGGAGAGGAAGAGCAGAAAAGACCCTCGCAAACCTAGCCCCCCCCCCACCACCCCTTTTCTTCTTCTTCTTCAACAAAAATCATACAATTCATGATGTTGATAATGTGGAGAGTTCTCACTTAATTAAACTTGTGCATGCAGTGCAAAGTTTAAAAAGAAAAAAAAATTACACTTATGTCATGCCGTGAAAGTGGGCAAATTATCAAATACAAATTAATTAGTGTTTTGAATCCGTGTTGGGAGCAATGAATTGCATTTAGAAAATTAAAAAGATATGACTGGCTCCTCACTCCGACTGCATGAGTATATAATTTATTCCTAGAATGCCCCCCCCCACCCCAAAAAAAAAAAAAAAAACATTACATAAACAGTGCTGCTACTTTATATATTAGAATATTGGGAGTGATTTTCATAATGGTTATCCCCTAGGACAATCCTCTACCAAATTCTAATTAAAATAAATATGGAAATGGGGACAAGTGAAACAGATAGACATCTTCGTTGGCATCCAGCGCGAGTGTCGCCACAGGTTACGCATGGCTTTGTCTCATTGCGTGAAGCGGGTTTTAGTCAAGACATGAATACAGTTTGCTTTGTCCGAGCCACGAGGAAGGTGGGAAAGAAAAAAAAACAACCAAAAAAAAAAAGGTCAAATAATCACAAGGTACGACCGGGTTGTCATGAAGCAACATGAATAATCATGAGCAACAAGAGGGCCGGGACGAGTCTTTGCACCTTTCAAGCCAGGCTGCTGTAACAGAAAAAAGTGATATGTCTATCATCTCTGACATTTCACTCAGGAGCATTTGAATATGAATGCGATAAAAAGGGGTTGAAGCAAACGCTCCGAGCCGGTGTTAGGACTTCCCTCGTGAAAAGGTGAGGATGTGCGGGGATTTTTTACTGCTCTGTCGGCTTCACCTAAAAGAGGCGGATGCGCCACACTCTGCCCACTCTTAACGACTTTAGAGCCTTATCTGGCCTCTCCATTGAATTCTCCTTCAGACATCTTGTTCATTAAATCCTTTCATATCCTTCTTTGCCATTCCACCGTCCCCGTCTCTCTACATTCTGTTGCTCTCAGAAGTTTAAGGTTTTGTAAGTGTGTGTGTGCGTGCATGAGTGTGAGCTCCGCCGCTTGCCTCGCCTCGCACCTACAGCACCATTATGCAGCGGTGAATGCCGGCGTGGTCGGGTAAGTGAGCAGCAGGAGGCTCGAATGGAGGAGACGAAGCTTTGAGTTAATTAACGGCACGTCGGCACAGCAGACATAATAGTACACCTCAGAAAAAGACTTGACATTGAGATGGACGGATAAGTCATTAATTGGTTTTCTTATTGGTACAATGGCAGCGGCAGAAAAGGAGGAAGGTCAAGGCGACTTTGACAGGGGACCACAACTATATTATGCGCGGGAGTGCGCGAGTATGAAAGGGGGGACAGATGCAAAGTCGATGGGAGATAAAGGAAAGCTGTGAAACAAAGTAATTACACCTGAGATGTGGATCCGGGCCACTGTATGGTGATGCAGGTCAGACCGGCCCTGGCTCCACAATCTCCAACCTGCGACACACTAGATTTGTCTTTACCCAACCTGGGTCTGCTTGTTCCTCCTCCACCTCCTCCTCCTTCTTTTCTTCTTCTTCTTTTTCTTCCTCCTCTTCCTCCTCGTTTCCTCTTGGGAGGAGGAGGAGGTGGAGTTGTGGAAGCGCGGTGGCACCCAGCTGAAACACATAATTCCAGCGCCGAGATGAACGCTGGCGATAGGGTGAGGAGGGGGAATACGGCGAGATAATTACGGGTGATACTCGTGATTGTGAACGCGGCAGTGTGAAAAGGTGGGCCGCAAGATAAAACACTCATCAGAGAGGCGGCGAGAGAGTGCTGGATAAACAAACGCAGGGAGAGATGGAACAAGGGGGAGAAAGGAGGGAGAGATAGAGGGTTAGGAGAATGGCAAGGTTAAAGGCAGCAAGATTAAGGTTATGCCATGCATAGGAACGGGATTCAGATAGTATTAAAAAATAAAAATGTGTCATGTTGCGTCTGCTAAATCAAGCGTGGGGTCAACGTGTTGTATCGAGCGCACAATCTGCAAACCATGACACTCTCCAGAGCGGTGAAATCTGGATTTTAATTTACTTGATACTCAAAGTGATGATGCAGGAGAAGAACAAGAAGAAGTAGGAGGAGGAAACCCCGGTTTGAATTTCACATCTCGACAAAAAAAAAAAAAAAAAAAAAAAAAAAAAAAAAATCGGATGCAAGGGGGAACATTTACATACTCCGACAGTTTAATCAAAGTTATTGGCTGGAGGAGAAGTCGAGTTCATCTGTGCAGATAAGACAACAGGCCATCAGTTAACAGAGGGAAGGAGGAGGAGGAGGAGGAGAAAAAAACCTTGAGATCCTCTGCAACAGTTTGATTTCCTCTGTACTTTTGGTTCAGTGCTATACGTTTGTTCGCAGTGAAATGGCTGCAGGGAGATAAGCACACATGTCAGAGCTATGGCCTTGTTTGATACTCGCGTATTAAGGATGGCGAGGCCGTGTCTCTGTCCACTCGTACAGGTGTACATGCTGCAGCAGCAGCAGCCGCAAGCTGCGATTTTTATCATCCGCGTCTTTCTTTCCTTCATTCTCTCCCTCTCTGTCATACTCGTACGCTCTTTTCCTCTTACGTGCATAGACAGGCGATAAGAGACACAGATAGCGCTTCATGGCATGAATGATAAGGAGCCACCACTCATGCGTCCCATCAGGGGAAAAAACAGCAAAAACCCAAATGAAGGCAGCCTTATCACGGACATCTGACACTTAATGCAACTCCATTTTGAAGTAATATGTGCTTCGTCCTGGCCCTAATGGATTTGAGATTTCAGGGCTTTTGAGTTTATTGATTCATTTTGTACACTTTGTCCTCTGAAGGATATTGCTGGCCGGGCCCGAGGTGCGTGCAGATGCAGCTGATACTGATATTATAAATGGGTTTTGGTTGGTTTTTTTTGTTTGTTTGTTTTTTTTAATGTGGTTCGATTTTTCAACTATTTCTCTTAGCCATTTTGACGAGTTTTTTTTTTACGTTTGCATGCGTGTGTGTTTGCGTTGTGTGTTTGTGTGTATGTGTGTCCTCTGACCTATGTGACATTTATCTGATCTGTCAGTCTTGTTGCACAACTTTTTTTCCCTCCTTATCAAGATCTTATGTTCTTTTTTTTTTGCAGACACTTGAAGTGACATGAAAAGGAAAAAAAAATCCCCGGACAACAAACACGTAGCACCGTAGGGTCATTAAATGTTTCAGATTTCATTCTATTTAAATAATTAGACTGCGATAAATAATGCACGGGGAGCAGCTAATGTGTTTTTTGACTTACAGTCTCGTCTTTCAGCCGTCAAACATTTCAAAGAGAAATGAAAATGGAGTGGAGAAGTCGACATCGTGTCTCCTTGGCTGCAACGTTTCCATTTTTCAGTCAAGATCATTATTTGCCTGTGAATGTATTTCACCAGATAAAAAAAAGAAGAAAAAATTAATTTATCAAACTGTCTTTAAATAAATGTATTTGTCACTGGCTTGTGTGCGGCGAGGCAGAACCATGATGCAGAATTTATTAAAACTCAGCCTCCTCTCTCATCCTTCCTCTGCAAATGCATTCATCTTTGTGACGAGGGGAATATGAGTGAGATCCCAATCATGGTTCAAGGTGCTTTATTGAGCTGTTTTAGGTGTGTTTTTTTTTTTTTTTTTTTTTAGGGTGAGTCCGTTTGACTACAATCAGGTGGGCTTTCAGAAATAAGTAATGGCATCGCCGGGAGATACTCTGTAGCCATTTCATATCTGAAATATACAGGTTATAAATCATTTTTTTCCTGCTGCTTTTAAATGTTTGATTTTTTTTTCCTCCTCCCATGCATTGACCTTAAAAGGGTGACGGGAGGTTGGAGATTGTGGTGTTATTAAAGAAATGTGACACAGGAGTGATGAAAAAGAATTACAAATGGATCCAACATTTTTTTTCTTTTGGTGACCTGTAGAAAGAGCTGAAGAAAAAAAAAACAGTTGGTGGAGTTTAAAGTTGTATGTGACTTTGTGATGTTCCTTCTTTTCATCCGTGATCCAAATGCACTATTACGGACCACCAATGTCTTCCTTAAGTGCTTGGCAAATGCATGCAGTGCTGGCCTACCTGTGTATTTATGTTTGTGCAGTGCTCTTGCTGCATGTGTTTGTATATCATACACCAGCTCAGTTTAAAAACGCTCCGTCTCCGTCCTCTATTTTTTTTTTTTTTTTTTTTTTTTTTGACTTTGGGGGTGGGGGGTTAGGGGAACTCAGATACAGATGTGCGCGGCTGCACAGAAAGGAGACTCAAACCCATCCAGACATTATCTCCCTCCGATCCGAGCCTTGAATGGTTGGATAAACAAGTCCCTTTTCCGAATTGTGTTTGGAGAGGGAATTGTGCCCGCCGTGCAGCCGCTGGGCCCATGGCTGGAGCTAAGAGAGTCCACTTTGTGCAACACACCAGGCGGATATGAAGAGCAGATGTCCTGTCTGCTGCCATCCAGCTCCAGACTTAAAGCTGCACACACGTCACTGAGGATGACTAGCTGGAAAGCGGAGCCCCTAAAGCTCCTAGAGTTTTTCTTTTCTTTTTTCTTTTTTTAATGCATGTCTATTTTTGGGAGGTGGTTGGCGGTTTGAGGAGATTTTGAAGGGAGAGCTTATTTGTTGCAGGCCCCCTTGTTTGCTGCAGCCAGGACTCCTTCTGACATGAGAGCTCACAGAGCCCCTAGTGGCCAGATAATACAAAAAAGCAAAGTGTATGGTTTCTCAGTGTCAAGACGTTATGATAACATCGTAAGGTCGGCAAAGTTTGCTGAAGATCGGTTTTGATTACAGCTGGGACATTTCTAAGAAACATCACCACACTTTTTTCTTTTTTTCCACTGAGAAACTTTGTGACTTAGTTTCACTGCTCAGCTAACTCAACTTTTTAAATTTTACAGAACTGAGACAAAATTACCCTCAACCCAGTTAAGAATCTCTTACACTTTTATAATTACCACAGACACCATCTTTTCTCTATGCTTAATTAGAAAGGTTTTCTGTCCATTTGCCTCCTTTTGTTTCACAGGACTGTCACCAATCCCCTCAGAGACTCTAAAGCTCCAAGTCCTTCCATCCCTCCATCCCACTGCTCATTTAAACTTTTTTCTTTTTTTTTTTAAGAATAATGCTGATTTTATCTCCGTCATAATTGCAGTATAATTATGGGAGGTAATTCTCCCATGGTGCGTGGCCAGGTCTGCTGCCACAGCGTGAGCAGAATCTGCTCGGAGGTTAAACTCCTGATTTGAAATTGAGAGGCAGAACGATGGGGAGGATAGGCCAGCGCCACAGAACCAACAGTTAGTTAATGGGGAGCACAAGAGTGTCTGACCTTGGAAAGTGCTCATCCCTTCATTTCTACGGGAGAAAACACATTTCCACATTGTTTGTAGCCAGTCGACTCAAAAGAAACAGCATTTAATCTTTGCCAACAGGGCCGGACCCAACGTCTTCAGGGCCTAAAGCCAGACTTGACACTCCCTCCCCACAAAGCCGACAGCAGTAATAACTAACAGTGAATTACATTTGCACCATAGAAGTTTTGAAGTTTCATTTTTTTTGTGATGATCTGAAATAAACTGTTATAAACGCAGTAAACCTGAATCTAACATAGGACTGACTATATTTTTCTAAATATTTGATTAAACCTTTCTTGTTCAAGTCAGTCATTCCTACACATTAAGTTCTTGTTGCATGGCAACTTTAAAAAATATGCTTCAAGCCCAGTCTAGGAGAATGAAAACAAAGGAAGATGAGCAGGTTGGTCCAGGAGGCCAATGCTAATGTTAGCATGCTAACACAGTCACAGTGCCTGCGTTTGTCACTTTCTTCATCATATTTTATAATTTGCTAATTAGTAGCTAAAACTAAAAGTAAACACAGAATAAACGTGAGCCTGATGTCATTAGCTTTGCAGGTATTTGTGCTACCATATTTAGCATGCTAGCAGAGGTCAACATATATAGCCTAGCTTAAAGCAGTGGAGGATGGTAGAGACAATCAGCTACTGCAGCACAAACACAAACTCAACCGCAACCAGAAAAGTCAGTCACAGGACTCAGAGCCTCCAGGGCCCTGGGGTGCCCCCCCACCAGTGCACCCACAGCATCTCACCCTGAGGCAACAGCATGGTTTAGAAACATGTGCACGAAACATGTGGTTGTTGTTTCGGTTGAACGTGTGCAGCAGGTCTCCAGCATGTTATCGTCATGGTGGCCTGGTGTTGTTCACGTGGAGTGGGTGGGGTGGGGTGGGGTGGGGGGCAGGAGTGCGGGTGGAAGGGATGATGACCACAGAGCCAGCAGCCAAGGTCGCAAAAGGAGACAGAGGGTAAAACCACACCCAGCAGCAGCGCACTCTCTGCAGGGGAGTGAGGCTGTGCGACCTCATCTACTCCATCCAGAGAGGTCGGAAAAGTGGTGCAACTGACTCTTGAAGAGTGTGTGGGTTCTCGTGCATGTTTTTCCTGCAAGGCAGTATGCTTTTTTTTTTTATGACTCTCAAAGAAACCTGCCGTTAATGAGGCTGCCCCTCTTCAATTTTTCTTTGTATTGATGACTTTGTAATTCTTAGAGAGGCTCTTGAACTCTGACATGTTTTGAATTCTCAGTGGTGCCCCTGAAACGGAACATTATTCATTCAGAAAGATCACGGTGAGAAACACAAAACAATCACATTCTCAGAATCTTACAGCATTGTCCTCTCACTATGACTCTCTTGCTCAAGTGTGCTGTCAGGCCCGGGCGCTGTGGAGGTGTGTGTGACGGCGTGTGTGAAGAACGGAGGCTGTCAGAGAGAGAAAGTAGCAGAGGATGAGGAAAGCGTTGAGGCAAAGGTGAGTATTCCCCCTCTTGTGTTCTTGAGCTTTTTTGTTCTAAGAAGCCGGCTGTGATCCCACATTGCCTTGTGTGTGTGTGTGTGTGATGAATTATTTTGTTTAGCTTCGCCGCAAAACCTACTCCCCTCCCCCTCACAGCCACACTTTGCGTCTCTTTGATCACATACCCACTGTGGGTGATCTGATACCTCTACAACGAGAGCAAAAAGTGGGGGGGAGAGAAAAGTAATGTGAAAGTCACCCATCAAACATCACACTTCGTCAGCTACTGACTTGCTCCCCTCCACGGCCTCTCTTGCCCCCACCTTGTTACAACCAGCCCTCATCCTCCTTTTGCCCTTTAATAAACAATACATCTGTGATTTCTCTTGAGAATACTGCCACGGCACTTTGCTGTATCTGAATTAGTCAAAGAAATAAGATTTTTGAGGCCAGAGGTGTTCAAACAGTTGGACTTTTTCTTCTTCTTCTGTAACCTACTTTGTGAATTCGCTCCCTCCAAGTCTTTCTGCATTGGATTTCTCCTTCAGAATGACACTCTAACTGGATGCCTGCAGAGTTGGAGAGCCATCTTTCTCTTGCGTCACATAATTAGAAATGCAAAGGTAAGCCTCGGGTTGTTAATAATTCAGTCTGCAAAAAAAAAAAAAAAAAAAAGTAACGGCAGGCTTTTGTTTCATAATGCATCTCTTGAGCGAACTTTAAATTGGGGGAAATTAGAGGAATAAATATGCGTCTGTTGTTTTTGTGCATTTTGAAAATCCCAGCCTGAAGCTGCAGCTACATCTTCAGGAGTGTGTCTTGTCTTGTGAGTGTGTGTGTGTGTGTGTTTTCTCAGTTTCTGTGAGAGCTGCAGTCATGGGGTTTTGCTGTGTACGAAGGTCAATAGCAATCTGAAGTTTCCCCCCGCACAGTGGTAAATACTTACAAGCTGTTGTGACTTTTGATCCCATGTGTTATATATACAGTACACGCACTCCTTCCTCTTTGCTGAAGTGGTATTACAAAGGCCAGGTGTTGGCTGGGAAGAAGAAGAAGAAAAAAAAAAAGAGAAAACGTCTGAGGGCAGGAAATCCCTGTTGACCTACTTTTAGCAGAGAGAGAAAGTGATGAAGAGCAAAGAGGGGAAGAGGAAGTCACTGTCATTCATGTTGCGCTTAATTATCGAAGGAAAGGGTCCTTTACAGATTTTTAATGGCGCGTGTTGAACACGGGGGATTAACCGTCCAATCAGCAGGTTACAAGTACAAACTAGTCTGGACACACACAAGTGAAAAAACACTGCACAGTACGGCTTTAAGATACACTTACTGTAGTGGCACTGCAGTAACTGGCTGATTGTATTATAATGAATGACAAATGTCAGTATCGGCAGAAATGGATGCACAGCACAGATGCAGCACTCTGGACAGGAAGACTTTGAATATCGACACACACACACACACAACCTCTTCCTCATGAAGCATATGAACACATTTCAATAACAGATATTGATTATGGATAGTATAATTCACAACACTCAGTCTCTGTAGTAAATATATAACATATCATATACACACTTCTTAAGCAAAGTGCATCGATCACAGTCGTATCAATATTAACACTAATATTGTCACATCTAGTTTGAAATTGTCAATATTATCAGCATTCAGTGGTAAAGTCACTGTGCTGTATCATTAATGTGTTCAACTGTGTCACCAGTGTTTAAGTTTTAGTTCCACAAATAGTCAGATATTGAACATCCATCGTAACCGTCACGTAACAAT
Source organism: Caranx ignobilis (assembly GCA_021432705.1). NCBI lineage: Eukaryota > Metazoa > Chordata > Actinopteri > Carangiformes > Carangidae > Caranx > Caranx ignobilis. The sequence continues at coordinate 128,218 of JAFHLA010000180.1, forward strand.
CAATAATCAATAGTTTACAGTGTGACATTTGTCTCTTTCTGCGATTACAATCGGGGTTTTCCTCCGTCACACTCGCTGAACTTCTCCAAACTGTGATAACAGCAAAAATGAATTTCAAAAAAGAAGAAGAAGGAGGAAATCACCATACACCTCACACACGTTTGAAGTTTCTGGAGGCACATGAACACAACGCAACACAACACAACACACAACACACAACAGAAACAAAAAGGAACAGTGGTGCTGATGAAGCACAGCGAGCAGTGAACGCAGCACAAACAAACGATCCGGGAGATTAAAATGTCACTTATCAACAGGAGGCTTTGAAGTTTTTCATAGCATCATTCTAGGTCACAGGGCAGCAGAGCTCAGGCTACACACACACACACACACGTATAAACACGTACGCTAAACATGATGGTAATGCAGCAGCTCCTTTAGTTTTGTGCGTTTCCAATTGAAATGAAAGGGTAAAGAGTCTGTTGTGTTTAGGGCCGTCACACACTGACACAAAATGACCTGGTAAAAGAACAATATCAACACACACACACACTTATATTCAACTCTACATATGTATAAACTACATTTTACAGCTGTGTTTGTACATAAACTTGACTGCCTGTTTTCATACTGTAAACTTTTATGTAAACAACATTATTTTCATAAATAAACGCTCAACATACTTAGATTTTTTCATTAAAATGCAGTTTGCATTTAGTAAAATACTTATAGTCGTATTTGATCGTTTCCGACACGGACGTCTTTGACTTGTCGCTATCGCCGTGCTAAAACCGACAATTTCACATTTGTGCAGGTGGTTTTTCAGATTGTGAGCCGCAATACTGTGTTTTCATGCAAATACGTTAAAAGATAAAGTGATGTGTGATGTGCTGAGAGACTTTATCTTTTACAGTTCGATTCATCAAAACGTCCTGAAAAACCCTGGGTTTAGTCACAGTCGTGTTTCTATTCGTCCCGATCAGGTTTGATTTGTTTTTGATTAAATTAGATTAAAATTCAGTCAAGATTTTCGTCACAAACGTTCTCGTTGTTACACAAATGAATGTGCAGGCCCGCCACACACACACACACACACCTCCTCTCACAGGGCAGCCTGTCAGTCAGCTGAGGGAGACTAAAGACCAGAGATGTGTATCAGACATTTCTCCAGTCAAGCATTACGTCTGACCTGGTCGGTGAATACCCACCCTGCTTTGGCCGTCTACCCCACCAACCCCCTCATCTAGTGCCCGCATCCACCCCCCTTCTTTATACCTCACCCACCTCCCTCCCTCCCTGCCTCTCTCTCTCCCTCCACATCCTCACCCCGACTTCGTTATCTGCCTGTTTGGGGATGCTCTTTGTGCTCCGCGGCGAAAAGGCTGGAACTTGAGAAAGTCCACGTTTGTGTCCCGGCTTGAATGGAGCTTTAAGATGCACTTTCACCACTTTCTTGTTGGTAGGATGAAAAAGCATCCTCCTCACCCTTCTCACTCACCCCCCCCCCCCCCCCCCCCTCAACCAACCACCCACCCACTCTTTGTCCTTTGCACATAGCAAGCAGCACTAGCGTCCATGTGAATCATGTAGTTTCACATAAGTTAGACGATGATAATATCCTGACGCTGTGGTATCGGTGGAGAAGCGGCTATATCTGCTGCGACTTACTAAAGGCCAAACTTTTCTTTTTTCTCACAGCTTCTTGCACCAACACTGTGTGTGTGTGTGTGTGTGTGTGTGTGTGTGTGTGTGTGAGTTTCTCCTCACGCAATGTGTGCATCTTGTGATGTGTGATATATTAATAAACATGCTCCTAAAAGTGAATTTCGTGAAAGTCCTCAAAGGAAAAAAACAAAGAAACGCGTCTGTTTCATCTCATATTTTTGTGGTTGCCAACACGTCAAAGTTGTTCTTGCCATGGAAGCATAAGAAAACAACTAAACAACTGCAGAAATGTCACAAAAATGTTTTGTCACATGCTGGAAAAAAAAAAAAAACATAATTTTAAATACTGCAAGCAAAATTTGCTATTTTTTCCCACACTGAGTGTTTGCATGTGTGTGTGCATGTATTTGATACAGCAGGTGGTTATTTCACAAGTGTGTGTGTGTGTGTGTGTGTGTGTGTGTGTGTGTGTGTATGTAGTGGAAAATGATGAGGAGATAAGATGATCAGGGGCTTGATTGTGAGATAACAGTTTGCGGTCCGATGTTACTTCACACAGGGGCTGCCCGAACTCTACACAACACAACACAACAGGGGGGAAAGAAAGCAAGAAAGAAAGAAAGAAAGAAAAAAGAAGAAAGATGAAGAAAAAGGAGGAAAAAACAGAGCAGAGGGGAGAAACAGAGAATATTTAGTGTTGTGCAGTTAAAACAAATAAATGAGAGTGAAGTCACTCTAAGAGGGCGTAAAGATTCACATTTCCACAGCGCGACTGGAGGCTGATATGCCTCCTCTTTTTTGTCGTCGCGTCGCACATGCAGGACCGCATTCCTCAGCCCGAGATAATTAAGGGTGAAAAATCCTTGTCATTGCAGGGGGAAGCTCTTTAGGTACCAATTCACCCTGATGAATAAAACCCTAATTAATCCACTTAATCTGCTGCATGAGATTATTCCCATTTTCACAACCATGCACTGTACACTGCCTGTCCTGAATAATAAAAAGGTCCAAGAAAGAAAAGAATATATATATGTATTTATAGATATAGTGCAGTGGAGGTGGAGGGGGGGGGTGTCCCATCCAAACTTATGTGATAAGGTCTTGATCTCTCTATTATTGTGCCCTCAGTTTTACAGCCAGTGCTATACTGCTGAAAGTGCACCATAAAAAAAAGAAGACGACGACAACGACGGCATGAAAGGGCAAGAGAGCAACAGTAATCATACTTGTCTTAGAAGACCTTGTGGCGGCATTGTGCTGCCCTCCATCGTATGTCTGCAGCCATTTTTCATAATAGCAGTAAATATGACAAGCTGGGGGTCGTACCACCTCCCTGATTTATAACTCATTCTTAATACAACTCTGAGTCATTGAAGTTTTTATGACGGATTTGCACTAAAAAGAAAACATATTTCTTATCCTGCATCGTCTGTTGAAGGTGTAGAAATGTTGTTATCTATTCCTGATTTGCAGAATTGAATTATAATGAATAATAATACAAATAATTATAATAAAAAGAAAAACATCAGCTTAAATTTCTTTCTTTTCTTTTTTCTTTTTTGAGAACAGGTGTTGCACAAAAAAAGAAAAAAACCCATAAAAAGTTACACAGGAAATCGATGCAAAAAACACTACCAGCCACGCACACACACACACTCCTGCAAATCACATTCTAGGTATGAAGCTGTGATGTAAAATGTGACTAGTTCCAGTGATTTTTTTCAGATCAAATGGAGAATTCATAGAAAACATGCAAAGTGCCTGTGCTCTCGCCGCCTGCCCCCGCACTCCTATGCTTAGTCACACACAGGCAGACATGTATACTGTCTGTAGGTAACGTAGAAAGTGAGAAGCAACTAGTGTTTCGGTGATTGTGTGTGCATGTGTAAGTGTGTGTGTGTGTGTGTGTGGTTGCTCTGGTGTTTTCTGGTGTGTTTTAGGTTACAGCTCGCCCTCCAACGAGCACAGATCACTTGCCTTGTCATCAGGCACCATTATATGGCTCCCTCTCAGGCTCCTTAAAGTCTGTTCCTTCAACGCACACACGCACACACACACACACACACATTAACACAGCACTGTATTCAATTCAAACTGTTTACTGGAGTGGGCACAGCAGCAGCAGCAGCAGCAGCAGCAGCAGCATGTTGGTGCAGCGGCTGCAGCTCCACAGCTTATTTTATTTATTTTGCATTAAATCAGAATTTTTCCGTGTCGACGTCCGGCAAGCAGCTTATAACTTTGAATCGCATTAAAGCGTGTTTATCGATACAGTTTTGGCCCTGTGAATTATTAAAAAGGGATGGATGGCTCTGCTGATATGAGCTTAATCACTCATTATAATCCACGGTGGATAAAATATTCACCAGCGCTCATAAAGGGACCGGGCCTTGTAAAAAGACCTTATCACCCCGTATCCGGGAAATCGATATTCACACTGCATCTGATAAGCAAATATGTATTAAAACAAAAAAAAAAAGAGAGAGAAAGATAGCGAGAGATAGAAAGAGACAGTGTTGTTTGAAATGCTGCGCACACACTCATACACTCACACACACACATACAGGCTTTAGTTTACAACAAAATAAAACAGGAGGAGGCTGATTATCAGAAGTTGAACAGAAAGAAAGGAGATAAAAGAACGAATTCAAACTATATTTGACAGATAATCTTCCTCTCATCTCAGACTGAGATGCAACGTTTTTTAAATGCCACTAAGAAGCAGCGTTACAGTGTCGGGGAGTACGCCTGTTACTGTATCTATTAATATTGAGTGTACGGGCCGCGCGCTGCTGGATCTTATCAGCCTGCTGTAAACATATTTTTGTGTTTTGTGTGTGTGTGTTGTGTGTGTTTGTCGTGGTGGCGATAAAGAGATGGGCGACGCTCCAGCAGTGGAGAGGGAGAGAAGGAGAGAGGGAGAGAGGGAGACGGTCTCACTCTTTCTCTTTCTCTCTCAGGTTACTAAGGCTTGTCACCGTCGCCATGAAAAAAAAACTCCTGTAAAAAAAATAAATTTAAAAAACTTAACATTTTTTCCCATAATGCACCATTTTTCATGCACTTTTTCTGAATGGGCTCCGATCCTGCAGTTTTCTATCTAACAAGCATCTTCTGCAGTAAACATGTTGCTGTTGAGCTGATACTGATGTGACAAGGAAGAGATAGTAAATAAATAAATAAATAATAAGACTGTCAAAATAAAAGTTGGGCTGATGTGAGAACATATATCTTTGCGTTACAGCCCTGTTGTTTATCTGCTTGGGTTTTTTTTTTTTTTATGAGACTTGTCCTAATTGTGTAAGAGCTGCCGCCTCTGCAACTGATCTCCATCTGTTGCTGGGTTTTTTGAACACAGCACAATTTCTCCAAACCTGTAACCGTGAACTGAGAACAGTAAAAAAAATCTATTTGTTTTTTTTTTCTGCTGTTGCACATTTCTGTGTTTGTACTTTAGATTTAAAGAGGAGTGACACCTCTAAATGCTGTAAAATGTCAGAGGACGTGTTGCACATTTCTATATCTAAGTTTTTGGCTAAAAGTGAAATTCGTCACGTTCATATCTGCGTCAGATGAGTGCACCACTTTGACTTTTTTTTGGTTACACTCTGGGTTTGATTAGGACAAAAAGACACACACACACAGATGGGGAGATTTGTGAAGTTTAGCAGCGTCTGTCTGTTGTACGTGAAGTGAAATTTGGCCTCTTCAAGTGTCACATGTGAGTTGCTCCAACTCTCCACCTGTTTTAAACACTGCAGTCAAACTTAAAGAGTTGGTTTCTGTCCCGGAGCTGAAAGCTGCAATCTGAAGAGACGCTCAGCTCCAACGCTGCAGAGGAGACTCTGGGGTCATGCCAACATGATCCCTCTCTCTCTCTCTCTCTCTCTCTGTCCGTTGTTTCCTCGCCTCCTCACGTCTCGCCAGCTCTCACAGCTTACCTAAACCACATGAGGAGCCTAAGAGATGGTGACCTTATATGGCAGCCTTCAGAGAAACTCAAGGACGTGAACACTTAGAGATAAACCTCCTCTCTCTCTCTTTCTCTCTCTCTCTCACTTTATCTTATCTCTGAAATCTGATGTTTTTGCTATTTATTTTCTGTTCTGTTCTTCAGCTGTTAATGAGACCAAGTGTGTAAGAACGGTGAGATGGTATCAGGTTGGTGGGGCATTTTATTGTTGCACTCGACTGGAAAAAGTCCAAGTGCGAGCTCCGTTTGAGAAGATAAACGTCTTCACCCGCACCAGGCCAGGTGACTCTGGTCAGTCCGACTTAACTCAACATTTTAGCTTCTTTCTTTCTTTTCTTTTTTTTTTTAACCTCCTAATCAGACAAACTCAGCAGAACGCAGGGCTGTTTGAGTCGATGGTTGTTTTGAGTTTTTGCATGAATCATCAAACCGGATTCTGAAAATTAACAAATAGGAAGAGGAAGGGGGGAGTTCCCACTATTTCTACACTAACATGAAAAACGTCTGAATGCTTAACATGCAACAGTAAGTGATGCAACTGCACACATATCACAGAATCACCAGGAGTGAGAGGAGTGTAAAAGTGCACGTATATGTTTGTGTGTGTGTGTGTGTGTGTGTGAGTAAATGCGTGTGTGTTTGCAGTGGCACATATCTTATCACCGGTGCAGATTAAGCCTCTGCCTACGATAAGCTCCGACGACAAACAGGAGGACGGCGGCGCATGGAGCCCAGATGGGCGATTAGAGGGGCCACCGTGGCACAAGGGGAGGGACAGGGGGGGGAGCAGTGCAGGGGGAGGTGGTGTGGCGGTTGAGAGCGACGACCCCCCGTTTGTACGATAACTAACCCCGCCGCCATTATCGCACTGCTCCCTGGCCTTCTCATAAGCACCAGAGATTTGACATCTACACTAAGTTGACATGTCTCAGGCCATATCTGCCAAAGCGAAGCTCAGGTGTGATAAGAGCCGGGCTGAGCTCTCAGCACCTGTTGAGTCCATGTTTATCACCGTCTTATTGTCTCCGTCGTTCAGACTACAATCGGACTCATTTCAGCTCAGTTCTTTGCATAACAAAAGGCTTCAATTCTACACAAATCGCACAGTTGTTCAACTGATTGTAAAAGAAAACAACTTATTTTTAACTTAACTTCCAAATTTAAATATTCTAGTGTGAAATCTCTTCATGATCAGCATCACAATCAAAGTCGGTTTGACATTTGAAACCACCTGAAACCACCAATGGAATAAAAAACATGATGCCCACACTTGGAAAGAAACAAAACAACCTCACCATTTTAACTCTGAGTGTGAGTGTGTGTGTGTGTGTGAGAGAGAGAGAGAGAGACAGGCAGTGATAAGGTGAATGTTTTTCTTTTACCTGGAATAGGACATGAGACTATTTAAAGCCTCAGAAGAAGAGTGAGAGGGGTGTGATGCAAAGCTGAACTGATTCATGTTCTAAGAAGAAAAACGTGAGGTTGTGTGTTAAAAAGGTCATTTGATCCAAATGTGGTGGCGTGGTACAAAGTGAAAATGTTGTTGCTTTTATGACTTTCAACAGAAATCTGTTGACACAGCTCCATCTCTAACTTGTCTGTGCATCAGTAACTGTCTTTATTTAGCAACTATCGTCATGTATATTTACAGGATATAATGTAGATTTGTCATATTTATGTTTAGTTTACGGCTGTTTTCTGTTGAAACTTCTATTTTCTATTAAAACCTAAGGACCAAGTGCTGAGGGGAAATAATTAATGTTAATTTTTACAGGAGCAGATGAGTGTAATTACCATTCATTAGTGCCATCTAGTGCCCACTACCCCAATACAGGGCATTTTTCCTCAACTAGAGCCTCCACAAAACACCCACAACATAAATTCCCACTGATGAAGAAGACACTTTCCCATGACACACTTCAAAATACCAGCAGTGTTTCGGTGTGTGTTCTCCGTTTACCCACCCTTCTCTTTTCCTGACCCTTTGATAGTGATAGTGAACACATATTGTGTGATAGAGACGGCATATCTTAATTGGCTGCTGCGTGTTATCGGCCCCTGTTTGATAAGCTCCTTTGTCTTGTCCATCGTCAGATAGCCAGCGCTGATGAGGAGAAGGAAAGGGTGGTTGGGGGGGTGGGGTGGTTCGTCATGTCATCCCAGGACTAGTTCAGGTTTTATTCCAGAGATGAGTGAGAGGGGGGGTGAGATCTCAAGGTTGCAGGCACACAGGTAACACTACTAAACACTGACTCTGGCGGCAGCAGCAGCAGCAGCAGCAGCAGCAGCAGCCGTACTCGGAGTACGCATCAGTGACAAAGTGAGGTCTCATAGCTTGGGCTGTATTGATAACCATCTTCTCAGAGATTGGACCGAGACACACCACTCTTAGGGTTTGGGTGATAAGAGATAGAAGCCACAGACAGATGATAAAAAAAAGAAAGGAAGGAATAGAAGAAAAAAAAGAAATTAGAAAGCTACTTTCTCATCTGTGTGTTTTGTTTGTGGCAGCTATGATAAGGAACAGAAGCAAACATCCCACACCCTTGTTGGTACATGAATGGAGCACCTGTGGGTGAGAGTGGGTTACAACACGTCCAATCATCAGCACACATCGATTCTCAAAAGGCAAAAGAAACACAGCTGTATAATACTATTTTCATATTCTGTCCATTTTGAGTCATTCTGCTGCCAGCACTGGGCCCACAATGACTCGGAGCAGATGGAGGCTCCGGCTAATCGATGCCTTCATTTATTTATTGTTTAGTCATGCAACAATAGGCAGCGACCCCAAATTTTCCAGGTGCAAATTGAGAGATTCATTTTGCCGTCGTCTATGTCTTGAGATGTTGTGATGATGTGTCTTTGTTGCCAATACCGATACCAATCATCTATGTTTGAGATCGGCTGATACCGATTATTTCTGGCGTTCATATCACATGTTATATCTTTGTAAAAGTTACCCATACACCAGATACCATAGTATTAACCACAGGTGATCAATGACTAGAAACATAAACACCCATTTGCCGATTATGTTTTTTTTTTTTTTTTTTTTTTTTTTTTTTTTATAAAAGTCAGCCAATAATGATTGTAGACCGATCAATCGGGGCATCCCTAAAGATGCACAGCTACACAGGAATTAGACCAGACCTCAACCTCGTGTGTAAACGTAAAGTCTTCTGCTGCTCCCTCTTCTTCTTCTGTATCAGTGCTGTGTACACAAGATAAAACCAGGTGACTCAGTAGGTTTGTTTTTAAAATTCGTGGAAGAGAAATCCGTGCTACTACGCCTAAAATGAGGAGGTGGGCCTGCAACCTTAAGAGCAGCAGCAGCAGAAGAAGAAGAAGAAGCAGCAGCAGCAGGAAAATGGAAACGTGTAGGTGAGATGTGAAAAACAGCATCACTTTCAAGTTCTCTGTGAAAAGTCGTGCCAGTCATTTTTACTTCTTGCTGTGACCTGGTAGTTTCCTCACTATTCATGTGGTTGAAACAGGAAACAAAACAGTGGCGAACACACTGCCACAGATCGCTGCTCAAGAGCGACTTCATTAGGAAGAATTGGTGTTCAATCAGCTGCAACGCGCAAAGAAAAAACAACAAACGTGTACAAAAGTGTTAACACTAATAAGTTCAGATGAGGCGCAACGTGTGTGAGTGTAAAGTGTCACCAGGACAACGCTGCTCTTCAATACGGCTGTAAGTGTTTACCTGTGATGCTGCAGGTTGCACACTTTCTGTCACATCCTGTTTTATTGTTGAGCATATTTTTGGTTTTAACGATGAGAAACAGGTGAGGACTTTGTTGTTGAAGCAACATCTCGCATGTCATATATTCACATTTTTGGTTGATTTAACCAGAGTCATGTGATATTTGCCATGTGAATATATGAATTTAACATGATACCAAGTTGTACAACTATAAAATACGCAAAGTTTCAAGTGGAGATGAACACTTTTTATGTAACCCGACAACGTTTAAGCTGTTTGAATACATTAACTTCTGCTTATTAAACCATTTCCTATTGACGTACATCCTGTAATGACGGAGCGGTTTTCTCTTCGTCTCTCCTGTTACGTTTAACCCAGAGACTTGTGCATTGAAATCGAGTTTTTAAAGCATGTGCTCGTCGATTTTGTTTTCAGTTACATGATGAAAGTATCAATCTGTGAAAGTTGATCTGATGTTAAATGAAACCATTAGCGGGTCTCGAGGAAGGAATTTCGTTTTTAATCTAAAAAATTACAACACCGGGTATTTTTGTAGTGAAAGGAAAACAGCTAAGTACAATTTTGAAGTACTTCCTACAGTATTTCTACAATTCTGAGGTGTTACTTCACATTTATGATGCAGAGGCTGTGTATGACAAAGGTTTACATTTGAACAAGAAAATAGGACAATCTATAAAAGCCACTCTTGAAGATGAAAGTCGTGGTTAACAACGGTTTTGATTCACGACCCCCCCTTAGAAAAGAGCACATCGGGTTCCTCGGCGTCTTTCAAATGTCAATGAGTCGTTATCAGTTCCACTTTCCATAGAAACATTTCATCTCTAAACTTTTGAAACTGTCACAAAAATAAACACATTTGAAATCCCACCGAGCTGAAATATCCAGTAATTCATCAATCATCATCGTGTGTGTGTGTGTGTGAGTATGTGTGTGGTGGGGTGACCCGTGGATGTGTCAAAGTTTATCATCAAGATTTATCTTTGTCAGAAGATGTACAGTAATATATGAGTCACACCAGCCATTTTAGGCGATTGATAGATTAAGGTCATATTAAGTCAAAATCAGGAGATAAAACAGATGTTGTTTTACTAAGCATGATCTTAAAGCCTAAATTCAAGCTTGTGTTAAGTTAAATATCTGAGTGTTTCATTTTTGCATGTTCCAACCTACATGGGTTGAAAATGAGTCCTTTAGCAGTTGGTATCGTTTTGCTTGTAGCCTGCATTGGTTTCTTAAGGTTGTATTTCATCTCTGGACTTTGTTGCCTTTGGATCATGTTGTGCTTCGTTCAGATATTACCAAGGATCAAAGAAATAAGAATCAGTACAAAAGAAGGGCAGTTTTGGTAAAAGCGCTCATACCCCACCCCAGTGGGGGCAACAAGGGGGAGGAGGAGGGAGGTGGTAGGGGATGCCTGGGGCTCCCACCGCCTCTGCCTGGCTCTCCCAGAGGAGCAGCCATGGCGATGGTGATTATGTCACCACTTAGTGAACTAACTGACACTGATGGGTTTGAAATGCACTCTGTGTCCCAGCGGGCCCCTGTCCTCCCAGAGCCCCTCCTCCTCCTCCTTCTCCGCTCTGGCCCCCACCTCCGCCAACCCCATCCCCGGGTCTGTCAGGCCCCTCTGTGCTGGGTGTTGGGTTACCCCGGGAGTGACGGCAAGGCCAAGTTCAACAGCACAGCACAGCCAGCAGCTTTTCTGAAGAGCCTGTTTGAAGGAGAAGAGGAGATGGTGGGGGTGGCTTTTCTGACTCAATTCTAGACCCCTTCTGTTGCACTGCTACCCCCACCACCACCACCACCATAGTTTGCCTCAAAGACACACTGTGGCCCATTACTCATCTCGGAAGTAAAAATCATCAGAGAGAAAGTATTAGTAACAAACAAATAACTTGTTAGTGATAAAAGTGATCCACTGATACATATCTCATTGGTTAGCATACATGTTTTGGGGATATCAGCTAATTAGCTTAACACTACCATGTTGTGGGATAAAGTAAACTTAAATTCATGCTAGCTAACATCAATAAAATGCAGTAACTTAAGCTAGCTGCTATAAAATATTACTTCTAAAAGTGACAAAGGTCATAAATACTTTTACTACTGCAACAAATTCAGTGTTCAATGTTGTAAACGGCGCAAAAAGCTACAGTGAGTACTAAGTGCTAATTTGCAAATTAGCAATGCTAATTAACCCACTGAGGTTTGTCAGACATATCTATGAATCTTTGTGATAATACAATGCAGAAATGTGGTTGACATGATGTTAGAATCTGTAGACTCTCTTAACTGATTAAGTACTGTAGATCCAAAAATATTTTGTTATCCAATACTCACCCAACCACGGTCGGCTTCAAAGGGATTGCTTTCAAAACTTGAGTATTTCACACCTTTAACAGTTGTGGTCAGCTTGAATTCACCAAATGAATCACAAACAACAACTATGTGACCTGTTTTGACAAACACAGTGTTTGGGAAATTTTTTCGTCGACACCTTTTTGTAGCCAACATGAAAACGTGGTGACCACAGCCACTGTAAAGAAAAAAAAAAACAACAACAACAAAAGAAGAAGAAGAAGAAGAAGAGGAAAATCACAACCAAAGTGCCTTTGAAGATACAGAAAATTTGGGTTAGGATTCAGGTTAATTTCCTCAAAAGTGCGACCGTCACATGTTGGCAATGACAAAACAGTTTGGTTTTAGCTCAGCCTACTTGTGCCGACATTTCATTAAAGCTCATTTGCAGTGGAATGACTAAAGCGTGCAGGGGCACAGTCAACTTACAGCAACTTTGACCTACATTTGGCGACTTTCTTCATCGAAACACAAAAATGTCTAAGGTCTGATCGGTGCCATGATACCTGGAGACATCGAGACCTCTACACAACAGCTACGTTTCTTTAGTGACTGGTAGTAAGATTAAATCATTTTTAATGGACAGAAGCAACAGGAAAAACGTTGGATGATTTTATGTAACAGTGGTTTTTCAAACCATGTGCTTACATCAAATCCAGCCTACTTTCCTTTACAATTCACAAGTGGTTCAATAACAGCCCAGTACCACTGATACAAACATGGATTAGTCACTTAAATACATCAGAACAACATCTGGATCATCTTTCGACTTATAGAATGATTCATGAGTGTTACTCAAAGTTTCCTGCTCTTTTTAATTTGCATTTTTGCAAACACGACATCTATCTGAATGACTACCTTAGTGATTGCAAAGGCAGCTCCAGTTTGATTTCACCTGCAGCATAATGCAAGATATTATTATTATTTTTTTTATAATTACAGCTTTTTTAGCTCCGTCATTAAACCTCTTTCCCCTGAACTCACGGAGCCTCCTTCACTGAGAGCACAGGAAAGTAACACATGACATCGCGCAATTCATTTCAAAAGGAAACTTACATCTACTTCACTAACAAAGATAATTAGGACTTGTGAAGATATTTGGATAATTTTAGCATATGTTAAGTAGCGGGTACTTTGTTCTGCATTTGAACTGGAAGGTGACTGGCTGAGATAACAAAGTGAAGTCTGATTCCTCTCACAGATAACTAGCGTGAATGCACATCCTCATAAACCATGCTGATGTTGCATCAGCCGCCGAACTGTCATGAACAGACCGATGCTGAAGTTTTCCCTCTGTGGTTTCATTATGCAGGCCTTATACACAGTGCTATATATAGTGCTATAGTTTTGAAAGTGTTAACCAAAAAGAAGCAAGTTTGTTATCTTGGTTTCAGTCAATAAATGATTTTTGTTTCTGATGCGTTGGGTGAAAAGTGACAGAAAATGACTTCAGTGTCATGGGACCAAATGGCAACATCTCATGTTATTGTCAATTTCCACTAACCATTAGAAAATTGTGACAGGCCAATTATGAAGTCAGTCCACACCCTCGCCTCCTGCCCCCCCCCTCTCCCTCCTCATCATGTGCTGATATAGAGACATATGTGTTTAGTCTATTAAAAGAGACAGCCGGCGTGCTTTGGGGAGGTGACCCTGGGGCTGGATGACAGCTTCAGTTACACTAACACATGAGCTCTCCCCAAACCCCACCGCCGTCCACCCCAACACACACACACAAACCTCCTAAACTGCCAACTGAGCTGTGCTCCCTCACCTCCCCAACCTCCAACCTCGAACCCCTAACCTCCCATCTAGGTTGATGTGGCAAGGGAGCACCAGTAAGTATGTGTGTGTGTGAGAGAGAGAGAGAGAGTGTGTGTGTGTGTCTGGGAGCAGGAGAAGGGGCTAAATTGAAAATTAAACTACTGAGTAGCCAGTTACGTTGATGGCCACGTTGATAGGCGTCAATCACTCCCTCCCCTCTTTGCTCTCTCTCTCTCTTTTCGCAAGTCGTCCTCTTTCTCACTCTTTTTGCTGATTTAATTAAGTTTAGGAAATGATAGAATAACTGCATCCACCTGTGGCGGTTCACATTGTACTAATCTCTTCATTTAGCCGGCTAACCCCCAGTCTGCAGATAGCCGCATTCACACTGTGGCTGACCTCTCCTGCACACGACTCGCGGGGGGAAAAGCCTTCCCTGGGTTGACTCTGCGAAGATTTAGAAATGCTGCTTGCCATCTAAACAATTAGATTATGGTGGATAAAAATCTGAGTGTTTCCAAAAAAGCCGTGCGATGACAAGTTTCCACAAACTTTGGCCGTGCCTGCAAAAATGACAATATCATTTATAGATGTGATAATGCTAACAGACTCAAAGTGGTGTCTGGAGCAGATGTTGGAGGTATAATATATAATATAATCTTTTTAATCATGCTAACAGTCAGTTTCAATGGGTTGCCTGTCTACGGCATTATTATTATATGAAGGTGCAGAAATCATGGTAAACACCTCATGAACGTCTGGATTGCTTTAGCAGCAGCTCAGCCTCCTCGATCAATTGTCGATGTGAAACGGCTTTTTTCAGTGTTACCACTGGCTTTGACCACCAGGTCCATTTATTCTGGAGAGGAGGACACCTCTGGAGATAATTCTGGTGAGGCCAAAACCTGCTGAGTGTAGGAATCATAACCAGGAGAAGCTGAGTGTAATCATAGCAACGGTGCAGAAGACAAAAACTCCCCTGATCCCACACCATTTCATTTGCCTCTGAGACCGACAGCAGCAGAAATTACAGAGTGTGCATTTCTAGAGTAGAGATTTTTCTCCGCAGGTGACCACATAAACTCTTAACTCGGTTACATCATCCCATCGAGGTGACACCACTCGGTCCTGCAAGGACACACACAGAGGCCTGGGGCAAGTTTGGGAACTTTGGTGGTAACTGGTATGAGACATTTAGGTAGAGCGTTGAAGTGGAAGGTTCTCATGTCAAGCAGGGACTCCCCCCATGAATAGTTTCCTGCTATAGTGCCCTCAAGCAAGGCATTAACACCTCAAAGTGCTCCACTTATGTCTCCAGCTGCCAGCAGTGCAGCAGTGAAGCTGTATTGGAAAAGGGGGGGAAGTGGGTTTAAAAAGCAGTAACACTGTTGGCTTGAAATGGCAGCGAGAGCTAAATGAAAGATCTGCACTTCAATACCCAGGAATCATGTGAAGTGGCATCAGTTAACTGCACATGACAGCCTCGTATTCACTAACCGGGCTGGTGTGTGATCCAGTGATGATGAGTCCAGTTTTGTCTGGATGGAGTGCACACCCACGAGTTTTTAGGAGGCAATTTGGATGCAGCACAGAAGTTTTGTCATCACCTATGCAGGGAGAATACAGTGCCAGGCTTCGTACTGCAAACCAGAATGTGAAATATGAAAACAGTGTGAAGGCGTCCTAATCAGTAGTGGTGCTGTTGAGCTGATTAATAACTTAACAATATCATGATATTATGGAGAATATTTATTTCCGTGAGCCAAATGGACCTTATCAAGCTAATCTCACATATTAAGCTAATGAAATCATCTAATGAAATCATCTGAAGTCACCTTGGGCTTTGGGATCCTTCACTTTTCATCATTTTGACATTTTTTAAACATATTATTATTATTATCAGTTACATATTTTATCTGGTGATGCAACCTCAACTGTCAATCCAGAACATAGCTGCACTTTTACTTTTAAATCTTGCCCACTGCACTGCAGAACAAGACGAAGTGAATTGATCAAAACCATGGCAGCAACCTTTGATGTCAACAGTTAAAAGGAAGTAACAACTTGCTCTCAAATCTCTCAATAAAAGATAATTCCCCAGTGAACCATTCTTTATTGTTGTGTTTAATGCTCCTTATCATGTCCTGTTACATTAGCCGTTTGGTTGACAACGCATTACCCACTTTAAGCCCAGAGGTTAAACCCACTGAAGTTCCTTCCAAGTTGGTGCCACATGTGACGCACAGCATGATGGAGTGAAACAGAAAAGAGGAAAAGAAGAAAAAATAAGGAATGACAACAATGTGAATGAGAGAGAGAAGGGTAATGACAGCTCCACTTTGCAGAGACATCATGCATTTCTCGGGTATTTAAGCGCGAGGGGCTCGGAGGGCTTAGCATTTCCGTAAGGCTAAGGCCTGCGTTTTGACTGGGAGAGAAGAGACCAATTAGGCCATTAATGTGAGTGCTGACGGGTGGATTACTCCCCTGGCTCGCCTGCCCCTTTAAAAAACAGGCAGGAATAACAATAAAGCCAGTATTAACTCAGCTCTTAAAGGGACAGCTGGGGAGGGGAAAGGCAGGGAGTTCTCATCTCAAACATACTGTACGATGTAATTCTCATGGGTCTCGGCGTCACAGTCTAATGTCCTTCACAGCTGGCCTCACATGTTCGAAGCTGCCAAACAGGCTTTTTTACACTTCCTGGGCCCTTTGTTTGAACCTTGGACTTGGGACTGTGACACACCATTGTTCACTCACATAGGAAGTTTTGCATTTTCAATCAACACGCGGTACCTTGAAGTCTCAAGGTAAATGGGTTCCACAGTTGACCCAGCCACGCACCCGAGTACACAAGTTCACATGCATGCCCCTGAAGTGGACACAATTCAGATTCACACACTGCTGTAGGGTTCTGCTGTACTCCTGTATTTCCAGGTTTACAGTTACAGGCCAAAGGTCAAAGGTGAAAGGGGTCGTGGCACTGCACTGGTAACAATGATGCAGGTGTACTATTCAGATCCAGTCAGCTGCAGCACATGCCCCCCCCCCCCAGCCACTCAATTAAGAACACATATCAACAAACACACACACACACACACCGATGCATACATTCACATGCACTTGTGGTCATGACCACCCTTTGGACCCCATGTAGTTGGGGTATTCTCTTACGGAGCTGGGAATAGGAGCGAGGAATCCGAGCAGCGCTGCCGTCCCAGGGACAAAAGGCGGCGTGGCCCCGGGGCTCATGCTAAGGAAGCTCCAGCTTCGGCCCCTGGACCTCCAGGCCCTTGAGGAGCTCCCTGAAACTGCCAGGTGTTCAACAGGGGGGACTTTGTGGAGCTGCTGCTTCACACACTGGAATTAATGAAGTCAGAAACGTCTTGTTTTGTTGCTGGTTTGTTGCTCGGTGAGATTTTGGTGGATCTGAAAGGTTTTCACTTTTCATGTGTTGTTTTGCGTAACATAGTCAACAATAAATTACAGCATTGTAAACATGTAAACTTATTTTATACCTCAATTGCAACTAAGATTACCAATATGAATGTTATTGTATTGTATTGTAAGACAATGTATTGTCCATGTTTTCAACTGTCTTTTACAGCCTCCAACCAGCAGATATGACTTATTGCATTTTACACAGTATTGGGTTACGTTTCCATCTTCAGAACTGTGTGCACATTATCAATTCCTGAGTGAAAAACCAAAAAATACAAGAGAAGAGCCAAAATACCACAAGGTTTTTCCACTTGACTGTATCTATGATAGAAGAGGTAATAACTGCCGACTGACTAACTTCCTCCTGGTTCACGGCACCTGTGTTGTAAAGACACGTGCTGTCATGTCTAGAGTCTAAAGCCCCAAAAATGAAGAAGAACAAAAAGCGAAGGAGCAATTTAAATGTATAACACATGGGAATGTGGGATCATGAAAAAGAAAATCTATCAGAGTTATTGTAGCTTGATTGATCATGTAATCTTCTCTCACTTGTTAATTTTTTTTAAAACACAGTGGTAACTCAAGAGGGAGCTGTGAATTGGTACTGACCCACATCTCCTCTGGGTCGGTCCCACAGTCATCCAGAGGTAACGGGGTCATGTCACTCTGGCTGGTTCCCTCCATAGGATAAAGCTGAGGTACTGTAACAAGCAGGACAGATACTGTACAATATCTGCACCACCTGATATAACCTTTACACACACCTTCTTACTCCACACACACACACACACAGCGTCCACATATAAGATCAGTGGTTTAACAGAAAAATGGGATTTGAAACAGCTGTTATTAACTTGACTTAGAATTACAAATGTGGTGTCCAGTGCGAAGCTTTCTGGTTTCAGTGCAGTTCGTGCAGACTTTATAAACTCCCGTATATTAAAAATAAATTATATCCGCTATATTTCAAAAGCCCTGACTTCCTTCTCTCTGGTTCCAGGAAAACATATATCACAGCCGGTGTCCACAGCCAGAACCAACAGTGACTGTTTGCCCGTCTGGGCCAGACTGGACCCCCGCCCAGGTCACAGGTCAAACAATCTGTCCTAATCTGCTCTCTCTTTCTCCTACATCATCCTTCTGAGTTTTGTTTCTCGTTAATTATTTAAACAAGTTTCATGACTGAACAAAGGTCACCGGTCGTATTAATCCTGCATCAAACCTACATAAAGAAAAATATTAATGACTCAGACTAATGTCAGAGTTTATCCATGTGTCAGATACACCCCCCTCCAATGCCAGGAATGTGTGACAAACATTAAATATACTAATTTACATGCATGCACTCAATGTGGGCGGATTAATACCGTCTGTACATTAACAGATAAAGAGTGCAGTTTGGATTCAGTTATTCTGTGTGATAGTCATCTATGGTTATCACAAGAATGAACGAAGACAAGCAAATTATGAACAGAAAAACAAACATTTCAAGGTAGTTTTAGTAGCGGTTCCGGGCCAACCTTAGGATCAGGCTACCGAAAGGTTATCAAGGTTCATGCTACGGGTTACAAGTGAAGGAATGAAGTTGAAGTTTTCCGCTTTAATCTTGACTTTGTAATAGTGATAGTGACACAGAAAAAACGTTGAAACCCTGACTACAAAGATTACCTTACGCATGTTTTTTCAAAGTTTTCCAAGTTCTGGATGTCTGCACCTGGTAGCAGTGGTATGATTAAAGTTAGGTCAAGGTTAGGACAAAGGAACATTTAGTGAAAGTCAAATTGTGACACTTTAATTGCAGGTCATTGGTGGGACAGAAACTTTTGGCTCTTTCCTCCCAACATGAAGAGCAGATCGTTTCCTGCAATGTTGATACGCAATCAAAAATGTGACACAGGTAAACATCCAACATAAAGATAATTCCTCAGATTCTTGGCTTCAGAAAAACTTGAATAAAAAACGTCTGCAAAGGTTTTAGTTGGTGACTTGGACACATGCGACATGGGTTGCAAGAGCGTACTCATGGATCACAAATTAAAAACCAGCTTCTTTCTTTGAGGTTGTTCTGCTTGTTGGACAATTTCTGGATGGTAGAGAAAGTTTTCCAACCCTGTCAACAGGGTTAAACTGTTGGGAATAAGATAAACCTTTAGTGTCATCTTTGTAATCTGAGGGAGGTTCCTAGCACCCCTGGCCTAACGTGAAGGTACGGTACGTCTGGCATGGTACAAATCCCTGATTCCAGTCTGAAAACACAGACTTGGTAACCCCTAAACTTCACTCTCTGCTCGTGTCCTTAAAAAGGCACCAGTCCTCGATCCACTTTATCCGAGAGAGTTATGGCTCTCCTGCTAACACCTGGCTCCGCTAGCGTGTCATATCTCGGCTAATCATATTAGGGTAATCGCTCCCAGATCAGCACATCCACGCTGACCCCCACACGACCCCGTGACCCGGCCAGGGAACCCTCACATGGGGATCAGACCGTGAACTTATCTCCCTCAAAACCTGACCACACCCTCACTGTTGCTTAGAGAGGGACACAAGCACGGGGAGGAGAGACGATTGGAGGGTGTATGGATATGACCAGATTCCTCTGGGGTGGGGGGGGGGGGACTGAAAATGGCTGTTATTTTATGAACTGGTGGCACTTTGGTTGAACCCTAAAAAAATCTTAGTGCAAGACAGTGACATAATGATTTGAGGACTGATCACGTCGGAGCCAAATACGAAGAACAATTATGCTGAATTCTTTTGGAAAGAAATCTAATCAAGCTGGCGTCTCTGTGGGTCTATTCGTGGCTCTGTAACCTGAAAGAATTTGAGAAACCCTGCCGTCTTTTCTCTCTTTCTCCTCACCTCACCTCGCTGCCTTCCTCATTTTCTCTCTGTCATCTGTCAGGCAGCTCAGTTCTTGGCACTCGTACCACCTGCTCAGGACCCGCTGGATTTCTCTCCTGCAAAAAGAGCTTTGCACTGTGCCACAGCCAAGGTGGCTCACATCTGCCAGCCTGTTTCCCTTTTTCTCTACGTTTAGCTCAGCCGTTGTCTTTCCACTCCACACTTGCTTTTTCCTCTTATCTACGAAGATCTCTCTTTAGTGTACATTTATATGCATTTCTCAGTTTCCTGTTTATCTATCAGTTTCAGATGATTGTCTTTCATCTCCCAAGCCTGAGCCTTGCTCTTCAGATGAACCTGCTCTTAACTGACAACTGTTCCATTAGTGCTGAAAGAAACTATTTGGGGCTTAATGGTGAATCTGATGTTTAATATTCAAAATTGGAAAAACAAACTAAATCTCATGTGTTAAGGGACAGCACCTACGGATTATTGACACTATTGATTACTGGAATGGGGCGATGTGTTTCCGATTCAGTTTCCAAACCACAAGATGCGGTCTTCAATGCTCTATAAGCGAGACCTCCATGTGTTCTTTGATTATAAAGCAGGGGCAGATACTATATTTATAAAACCAGCCATCAGGAGTTCCTGTAACTTTGTGATGTCACAATAAAGCAATTCTTGCTCTCTGCTCGCCTGAAGCCACCGTGCAACTTTGCAGGATTTGGTTTCTCTGACCATTTTTACCAGACAGCCACTCAGAAGAGAGGCCCAGAGCCTAGAGCTGCAGAGAGAAGATGTGGCTTTTCATAACACTTCAAATAAAACACAGGGGGAGTTTAACATAGGGGACCTTTCAAGGACGACTTCAATTATTGATAGCTGCTTATTTGTTTTCTGTCAATTGACTAATAATCATTTTGCCTGTAATTTAATTATTTATTTTCATTAAATAAAAAAAAATCAAACTCTAATCAGACATGTTCAAATGCAGCACTATTTCTGCTTAGTTTCTCCTTTTCAAATTATTAACTCTGACTTAACCGCTGTGCTAATAAACATTCGAGCATCAAAATGAGCACTCTGCAGCAGTCAGCTGATTTTGGCTGTCTGTGCCACGGCACTGTGTGGACAGATCCTGCCAAGCCAAACACAACACAGGCAACGACCAGCGAGAGCCTTCATTCATTTAGGAGCCGAGTACACCGCCGTGGCCCCCGCTGCCTCCCCCTCTTCCTCTTTTCTCCTCCCCTCGTTTTCGCTGTCGTTCACTGTCCCAGTGTGCAATGAGGGGGCTGGGGGGGAGAGATGTGAGGGAGGAGGGAGGATGGGGTAGGGGAGTTGTGGGGGGAGGGGGGTCAGGCGGCGGTTACTCAAATACAGTGAGCTTAGCCTCTCCACACTGTCCATTAACTATCAAAACATGTGTGAGCGCAGGCCAGGATGAGAGCGCCGTGCTCTGGCTGCCATTGTTTTTCTGCCTGTGTTAACTTTTTATTTTAAGCTTTATTTATACAGGGGAAAGTTGAGCAAGCAACATGTACTTTTCCAGCAAAAAGCCTCATATTCATGACACATACATGAACACGTACAGTGCATTAACACACACACTTGGCAGCTTTACTGGGGCAATTAAAGGTTAGTGATTTATGGTACTATAACTTCAATACCGATCAATACTACCGAGAAAATCAAGTATTTTATATTTAAATGACTTGTTTTAACTTAATCTCTTACGATCTACTTATGAAGAGCAGAGAATACTCACCCTCCTGTGATTCAACGTGCCTTGCTTAAGGACACGTTGACATGTAGACATGAGGACCAAACAGCCGACCCCGCAGTCAGTGGATGACGCACTCCACCTCCTGAACAACACCTCTGTCTTGTGTTGTATTTTTATTAGTTGTTACGAGGCAGATTTCATTTGAAGATATTTAAATTTATTTGATGTTGGTAGCAGAGATAAAGACAGGAAAAACAAGTAGACAGACAGGTCTGATGCAACCAAGGTTCCCGTTAATAATCACACTGATAATGTTTGTGGTTGCATGGTGTCATCCACCATTAAGACTTGAGTTAAAGTTTAGTAGATGTATGATCATTTCCGCCTCACAGAATAGAAAACTAAAAGTGGGCGAGCGACTTCTTTAAGCTGAACTCAACCTTAAAAGAATATTTTTTTATTTCATTACGTGTTTGTTTTATGCAGACTCTTTCCTTCAATCCCCTCACAATGTAAAACCCCTAATTCCTAACAATCGATTGTTTGTGGATAATTCAAAACTCATAAAGCAGCTCTCTGCTGTCCTCAAAGTTTGGTGAATCAGTCCAGACACTGTGTTTGAGTTATTTAGTGAGACACAGGACAGTTTTTCTCTGAGTGGTCAGGCCAGTACTTCAACTGTGGCGACCCTGATGAATCTCTTAATACAAACAATGAATTCTGTGTCCTGCAAGAGCTGCAGTTTTGACCCACATACGTTAAGGAAGTACTTCCGCCCTAAATTACTAACTTGTAGAGTTTTGTCACTGTGGCTACGTTACCTGGGTCTGAATTCGAGCTGGTACAAAGTCTGTCTGAATAGATAAAAGAGTCTATACGCATGAGATGGATATGCTTATCTGTCTCCTCAGCCCCTCGACCCCGGTGGCCATAATACTAAACATGGCAAATGGCAGCCATTTGTCTCCATGAGAGGACTAATGGAGAACTACGGACCGTGGGCACTGACAGGTTTATACTGCTGATATTCTGCCATTCCTTTGACTGCATTAGCGTTTTCAACACCAGACTTTTAAATCTTTTTTATGAACGGCATAAAATGTCAGATCTGACCAATACATCTCTATATGAGCCCTCTAAAGTTCCTTTTTCTCTGTGTGCAGACAGACATGCCGTGCTCCCTGCGCTGTCCCCACTTCCGATCTCTCTAATGTTTTTCAGTCATAATAAATCTGGCCCTGACTTTCTAAAGCAAACAATGCTGTGGGGACTGAGTCCTCCAATAACACTTTGTCAGTTCCAATCAGGCCTGAAATATGACTCAACTGTCTGTGCCTCCCCCTGCTCAAAGTCCTCCCCTCCACCCCCATTTCCTCTCGCTTGCCCTTTCTCCCTCTGATATCCCTTCCTTAGGCCTTGCAAAGCTCTTACACTTCTTTCCTGACCCATCCAACAGTCCTTTTCCCAGTGCAGTTATTAATATCTGCAGGCAGCTGAATTACCCCGGTTTGATAAATAAACACGACAGACAAGTATGTAGACACCCCAAAAATGCAATCCACGTGTTTGTTGAATGTCTCACTCTGAAACCATGATCATTAATATGCTGCTACAACTGCCTCCAGTCTTTCAAGGAGCTCTTTCCACAAGATTTCAAAATCTGGCTGCGGATTGACTCCCAAAGGCGCTTGGTGGAATAGAAGTCAAGTTACTTTCCAAACCAACCATGTCCTGCCATTGATCTTGCTTTGTGCATTCATGTGAAGGAAACGGCTTTCCCCGAACTGTTGCCACAAAGTTGGAAACGCTCTATTGTCGTGGACTCCATTTATTCTTCATGGGGAGTTCAGATGACCACCAGCTATCAAAAAAAGCTGAGTTTCTCTCCTAAATGAATCCAAGAAGCATTGAAAATGGACTGAAATCCACTTGTATAAACTATCTCTGGTGGTGGTGGAGTTGGATCCATTCTTGCTAAATGTAATGTGAAAATGTGAAAATGACACTGTTTTTCTCCAAGATAATTTTACTCCGTCCAAGTGTAAGTATGTGGTGGAGGTAGCCACCAATAGCACAAGAGTAATAAGTTGCTATTTTAAAATAGTTGTGAAAGCAACAGAAGAGGTAGATCAGTAAATTCAACAGTCAGTTCAGTCATACAGAAGTTGTAACTATTTTTATCTGATCTCCTGTCAGTAAACGCCACCACTGAACGATGTGTAAAGGTCACTGCCTGGTGTCACTGACAACCTTAAAAGACAAGAAAACTTACCATAAAACAATAAAACTTAATGTGCATAACCACCGTGGACCATTGATTGGAGTGGAGCAACACTGATTTGCATTTCATTCAGGAAAACCAAGATGGATACAACCCAGGACATGTATTTAGTGTAAAAGTGAAAATAAATTCTTCATCCTGATACTTTGAGTTTTGTAATCAGATTAGATTTCACTTTCTTGGATACACTTAGCTTTTGACATCTAATAGCAAACCAATGCAAGATGGATGCGTGAAATGAAAAAGAGAATGCGGGGGGGGGGGGGGGGGGGGGGTGTTTGGGGTCTGCAGTGAGCTGTAAATCAAGATCCCTCAAAGTCCCACTTAAGATCCAGCAAGTGGAACTTTGGGATCAAACCATGAAACTACACTCAGTGCATGATTTGACGATCCATAACAGTGATCTGTAGCGGAGTTCCTCTCCATTGGCAGGTAAAGAAAATAATCTTCCTTGGAAATTTCAATTGCCTTGAACACTTCTACCTTTGTAGCTACACTTGAACGAGCCGACCCTGTATTTTATTTGTTGCGCTTTCTTTTTAGTGCGTTAGCCCACGGCCATGCTAATCAGAGCTGCTACACCCCCCCGAGCCCAACCCCACCATCCCACACAGAGACTGAGGGAAGCCATCAGTAGCGATGCCCGGTCAACCACAGAGCGAGCATGTTCTCTTCACGCATGATTAACGCTGTTGAGAACGGGGGATAGACCACCTCAAAGAGAGAACTGCCCCGACTTCAAAGTCTCACCACTGAGAAAGAGACTCTGTCCCTGTGTGTGCAACCCCCTCCAACCCCCCCATCCTCTGCACATACACACATACACACACACCCTCCCTTAAAACCTAATATAACATGGCCTCAACTACCCTTGTAAACACACATGCATGCACACACACTCATACACGGAAATGTAAAGAGTGCTTTGGGGAGGGTTTTAACTGGTCTTATTGGTGAATGATTGACTGGTGGTGATGGAGTGCAACCCTGCTCCCTCTTTTACCATTTCAGTGCGAATATCAGCTCACGTCAAACTGTCTAAACTTTACTTTCTGATCAAATACATTCTCTGTTTGCACAACAAGATCGGACAGATATGGAGCTGTACTTCTACAAAGTGAACCAAGCACTGAACAACTCATTGGTGTGTTTGTATTTAAGCAACAAGAGCCAAGTTACGTTACCACACAGTCTGGGGTAACTTTATCCTAATGGTGACCAAAGATGGTATAACGACTGGGCACCAACAGCAATTGCCAGTATTGATATTTTTCAAGATAAGGTCAATTAAAAGTGCGTTGCTGTGGTTGCAATGCTGTCTCTTAGTAGCAAGAGTAGAACCACCAACAAAGGAAGATCTAACACTCATTGCAGACATTGGCAAATGAAAAAATCAAACTGACATATAAATGGACTAAATCTAAAATCACTGGTGCAGCCACAGGAAGACAATGCCCAGATTCTCCTACAGGCCAGGGAGATGAATGCACCCCGGTGTAATATAAATCTTTAAAGATGGTTTATCTTGAAAATAACCACGATAGAGCGTGCATCATAAATGTCCTTTCTGCTGAAAATCCTATAATCCAAGTACTTCACTGTTGACTGATGCTTAAAATGCCGTTAGAACTGCACACCTTGCAGTGATGCGTTACAAGAGGCTGATGACTCATAGCAATCTAAAAATTCAGAGTGCTACTGCTTGTTTAGTAATGTAGGAGAACAGGTAATAAATGAACAGGTGAGTCATTGTGGACACAGAGGTGACACCGACACTCAACATGTTTCATAAACCTTTGACAAATGAGTCACAGTAAAGTTTTTAGGTTGTTGCCTGATAACACATCCACGTCCCAAGAGGCCCGTATCAGCAAATGAACTGAGACACATAATTACTGAAACTTTGATAAATTTCCATCTCAACCACATGAATTAATGATGAGCATCTCATAATGAAGATGGCAGAAACACAGGTCAACTCACATTTCCTAGAAAGCTTTAACAAGTGAGGTATGTGAGCTGCTCTGTGCGAGTGAGTGTCAGTGTGTGAGTGTGTGTGGCATGAATGTGGAATTTGGCCTGAGGCGAAACGACTGACAGAGCTCCTGCTTGACAAAAAAAAAAAGCCCACACAAAAGGGACAGAGAGGAAAGAAAGGGAACATGGACGAGTGTTACACCTTTACCTGGCAGCAGAGAACTGCCATGATGCATCACCCATGACTCCATTTGAATAAATAAACAGCACAGGCTCTTTTGTATGTGGTCACGCTGCGTGAGTTTGTGTTGCCGTCCTCCTGTTATGGGCCTCTATCCAAACACAACTTCAGTTACTTACAATTTTCTGTTAAGCTTGTGGGATTATTACTGGATGTACAGGTCAGACATGTAATGTATCCTTCACCGTTTCTCCAGGAAATGTTTTGTAGACGTCCTAATACTGAGGAAGCTTTTTAAGTGTGTCTCAACAGGAGGTTATGTCAACCAGCCGACGTGTCGGGGCCATTTATTCCTGCCAAATCTAGAGCTTTTATGTGTATATTAAGCGTGTTGTATGCATATATATATATATATATATATATATATATATATATATATTATTTTTTATCTTTTTTTTTTTTTTTTTTTTTGGCCAAGCTGTAACATTTTCTTATACGGTTTTTAATGAGACAAACCTCCAACCACCCCAACTCACCCAGCACAGCACTTTCCTCACTCCACTCCCTCCTTTCAGCTCCCTTTTTGACATATAAGCTAAACATTCAAGCTCAGCCAATCACCTTCGAGCACTCCACTTCCTGGATTTTGACACTCCACCCAGTTCTGGCAGAGAGGATGGTGCTTACATAACCTCTCACCCCTCTAATGCATTAATTGAGGAGGGGGGAGTATGTGAGGGTCCATTTATTGTGATGGAGAGTGTTGGTAATTGCCCAGTGACCCACATGTTCTTTTTCACCATCGCCCCCTCGTGCCACCGAGACCCTGACCTTCTGCTTCCAAAGCTGCTGCCATATTGTGTTGTCGTCCCGCCTACGTGTGTGGACCTTCAGGAAAAGCTGAGAGCGATACTTTTGGACAAAAGGTGCAAATTTTGTGCTGCTAATATACTTTTATACTTTTTTGTGTCCATGCATACCCACTATTAAGACTTTTTTAGAAATTTTGAATGTGGGCTGAACAATATGTAGAAATGTATAGATTTTTAAGGCAGATACCAATATTGATATTTAAGGATCACAAAAATATACCAATGAGGATTCCTTACATTAGTTGTTATAAAATTGCGACTGAGTTATCCAGTGAGTGGACCATTTCACAGTTGGAAATTGTATCTGTATCTGAATCATCCATCTAAAACCCACAGAGGTCAGAGGCCTGTCTGAGCAGACATTTTCCATTTCATCTCCAAGTCTAAATTTGAACATGCTGGTTGTTTTTGTTTGGCTGCCGCAGGCGTACACATACCCAGCCGGTTCGCACAGGGATGTTTACGAGTTATGGTGAGGGCAGAAAACATGTGTCAATATTGATTATCATAACCCAGTCCCGCAGAGCCCCGTCGATCAATTAGCCGTCGGCCTCCGTCTCGATTCAGACATAGCAATAACAAACCTCTGAGAGGGGGAACTCACCCTTGCCAATTAATGACAGCTTTATTTTCCTTTGCACAGCATGGATGTTAACCACCAGTACGACACACATCTACACACACACACAAACACACACATGCATGTGTGATAGTATCAAGGAGGACAGAAGGGAACAATTGAAAGAGGAAAATCACGACAAGGAACTGAACTGTTGTATAAAGAATTGTTTATATTGGAGGCGTCAAACATTTTAACTGCAAAGATGTGAAGTCATCAACACACACACACACTTTCACTACATTCTACACAGTCACTCAATCCTATTATGAGTGTTGGCAGAGTGGTCCCATGTGGCCTACTCTTGAGGACAGCTCCCATGGGATCCAAAATGCATTAAGAAATTAATGTTCACCCTGGGATCCTTCCAAAACCCCAGACTTAACCTGTGACTGTGACTGTGTGTGTGTGTGTGTGTGTGTGTGTGTGTTTGAGTGTGTATGTGTAGAAAATGGGAGTCCAAATGAGTCAGGAGGTTGACCACTGAGGTCAGTAATTGATAGGCCCTCTTGTCGATCCCCCCACTTGGCGCCTTCTGTTGGCCAAAGACAACTGGCCTTAAATAGCAATCTAAAGCAAACACTCCTCACCATCATGACTCTTTCTCAAGTCAGAAATCAGTCATAAAAACGCTCTGGCGGAAGCACATTTAGGCTTTATGTGCCTCCTAATCTGGATGTACCAAATGATTGCTGCGCAGAAACAATAACAACAGAAAACAGAATGCCCGGTCCGACAACAGGAAGTTGACTCTCAGATACGATCTCTGGATTCTGGTTTGTAACAGTCAACATGGCAGCGCTAATAATAATGGGTGGCAGTAATTTGTAGCAGTAATATTTTAGGGACAGAAATTGGATTGATTGTGTTGTGTTTGTGTTGGCTGCTCAGCTGGGAATTTATGGGGTCACTGATTGTTGTTAATGGATATTTTTGAGAAAATAATAGCCATGTTTCTTGGCAAGGCCAAGGAAGTGAGGCTGTGGAGCAGAAGCAGTTTCATTTTTTGGCCTTTTTCTGATTGTATTGACGTCATAATAGACTGAGCTCATAGTGGCACTTACTTTTAATGACATAATTCTTAACATAAAATCTTGACCACTGGACTTTTAAAACTCATAATCACTGCAAATACTTACGTACTGATGACACAAACTGGTATTTAATTGACATATGACCATTTTTAGACTCGAACATATCTGCCTCTGCAACATCTGGACATGATCCAATATCTCGTCACTGAACAAAGACATAAAACACAACTTCTTTCAACGAATCTTCAGTATAAATTCTCTGTATACATCTGCATTAATAATATCTCTTGCTACAGCTCATGTTTTTCCTGGCACAGCTCGGCACACCTTATAGCGGAGTGGCTGCTGGAGGCCGCAGGTAGGTCAACACAACTCACTGACCGGGGGCTTGTACTGCTTTCCCCTTTAATCTACATCTTAACGCGGTTAATAGCTAACATACACATACATGCATATGTTTGCACAAACAACCTAGCACACATTTTGACATTCCCACAAGGAAACCAAAGCTGCCTCAGGAGTGACTGTCCGACAAAGACTCACAACACATCCCCCTCCATGTTCGTCTCGGTTTTTGTTAATCCAAGAATTGAGTTGTGATGCACCTAGAAAGTTGTCTTTAAAGCTCATATATTGTATGAATGTAGATGTGTAGTGTGATTATAAAGCAGCTCTAGGTTCTATATGAATACTTTGAAAGTATCAAAGCCTCAGTCCACAGAGAAATGCACACAGCCTGTATTCAGAAACTGAGCCTTAAAACCAGCCGTCAGGACTTCCTGTCACTGTGTGATGTCAAAAACACAAACATGAGATACAAACAGGGAGAGATCTTAATGGCAGGTGAGGAAAGTTCACATATTAATGAATAATAAATGACCAAGAACCAACTAAATGATCCATAGAAAGGCATCAAAACAAACACCAGGTGGCTTACAGCTCCCGCGTGTCATCAAGTGCATGTTCCCAAAATCCAGCTCCGAAAAATAGAAAAATTTGTGTACCGTCCTTTTCTTGTTCAGTCGGGCATTGTGTATCCAGACTAGAGTCAATGTTTGGAGCTTTAACAATGGTGGTGGAAGTGCAGTTAAGCTCCTGGACTCTCTCAGAAAAAAAACAAGCCTACATTACAGCTATTTCACACATTCAGAGGAGACCTGCACACACTCCACTGCTCCTCAAAGCAAGAGGAGCACAACTCTGAGCGGCAAGAAGTTGCACCCGTGTGAACGCAAATGTGGAGCTTTTAGAAATGGACTGCTTTCAAATTGGCCATTTGTGTGCATCTCTGTCTTCTTATTGACTCAAATCCTGACTGAAGGGGGAAAATAACACTCTGGCTTGTTCACATATTAAGAGTGAATTCTCTCGCATTGTGGTCAAACTGTGCAATTCAATCACAAGACGTGTACTTGCAAAGAAAAAAGGCAAATATCTTGTGAAAACTTAGCAGCTTGGACTGCTTCTGTATGTGTCTGTGTGCGTGTGGCCATATTTGCGTCTCTCTGCGGTCTGTTCATATTCTAATCAGTATGTTTCCTGCTTGCATTGATCAGGGCCCGATAACCACCACTCCTACATGGTGTCTCCTCAGCAGATGCAAGAGGCAGATAGAGGACTGAAAGAAAGAAACCAAATGAGAGGCTACAACGCTGCACAGGATGAGAAAATATATCTCTGAAACACACAGTTCAAATGCTTTTTACATGCTTTTTTCAGATTCACTTTTTTTTTATCAATCCGTGGCAATCGATGAATTGTGCACGTCTCAGATCAGAAATGAAAGGTAAGGCGGATATCAGTTTCCACATAAAGGTGACAGAAGGTGATACAGGTCCGCTGACGTCCGAATGATGGTAAATGATTCAGGCTACTTCCTGCTGATTGCTACACAAGAACAGAAACTTTCATTAATTCCTCATGCAAGTTGTTTTTGTGCATGACAGTCACCACAAACTGTTATTGAAGCCACAACCACCAGAGTTCTTGTTTTAATAATTTCACGGAATAAAATTGTGAAGTTTTTTGCTCTTTTGCTTTTTTTGCACCAAAAAGGTTCAAATCTTTATTAAAAACGCTGAAATCTTGCACCGAATGTTGCCTTTTCCTGTCAAAGTCCTTTTACGTCATGCATTTGTCTACAAGCCGTTTCAGAGACAAGACATGAGTCAAATTCAAGTAAATTTACGTACGTCTTTGAACATGTCTGAGTTTTTTTTTTTAACACACTGATTACCACTGCAAAACGGTAGCTTCTTTTTTGTCCATTCACATGTTGTTTCAGAGATTAGACATGACTAAAATTTTAAAACAAAAACCTCATTTTTGGAAAATAGTCAAAGTAAGAACAATGAAATCTATAATAAACTTTTTTTTGCACCCATTCACGTCACACAGGGTTGTGCATGTGTGGCTTCAGAGACGTGACATGAGTGCAACTCTCAGAGAAAGTCAGAAAACGTTGGCTGCCTCTGTCAAAAACCCTTTCCCCACTCACATGTGATTTTAATCTAAATAACCTGCAGTTTGTCCGTACAACTTCTCGCAAACGTCTAAATCAAGAAAATCGCAACACAGTGCTGCGACGATGGGAAACCGGAGCCCTGACAGCCGGAGTCTCAGCTGGGGTTTCTGAAAGGGAAAAATAGAAAGTCAAAGAGCTTTAGCTCCTTATCTGCTCAGGGCTCGCTAGCTGTGGGGCTTCATATGTATGTATGCTCATGTGAAGCCATTACATGGGGAGCAGGCACGCTAACATCTCTGCTGTACCAGAACGACTGACTATGTAATACTCTGCACCTCTTCCTGTTTCATATCGATTTCAATCAGTTTAGGCTAACATGTATCCCACACCTTTCACAATCACATCTGCACTGTGTACATACGCTTACATACATTATATTTGAATGCATATTCGTTCCACATAGGAGCCCCACCAGCAGTGTGCACAGCCACAGCACCACACTGGGTGTAATTTAATGAATCCAAACAGTATTTGTGATTTAAACACAAAAAAGAAAAAGCCAATAGAAGGTCTGCACCTTCTTATTGTAACGTTTTGTAGTTCACCCATTTAAAATGTGCTTATGAATGGTAATTTAACTTTCAAAAGAGCAGACACAAAACTAACAAACCTGACTTCAATGAGAGCCCATTTAACATGTTTGCACCATGTATTTTCATGCAGACTTCCAAACATGAAATTCTGTATTTTCTGCATTTCAAAGTGCCTGGTCTGACTGATTACTGTGTAAGCCAGGGGTTTGCATTTCCATGCCACCTTGTGTGACTTATCAAAAAAAAAATGTCAAAGATATTCATACATTTTATGTGTCACTTTATAGTTTGAATAAAATAAATGTAAAGTGTGTTTACAATTGCATTTGAATTTTTTTAAGGTTCTTACTTTAACTTTTTTTTTTTGCTCCCTTTTTTTTTCCTTATTTTGGGGCGCACCTTCAATATTCGATTTCCTTTCAAGTGCAGTCACCTATTTCCTATCTAGGTAATACATTTTCCACATCTGTAAAGTTTATTTTTGTAACTTTATTGGTTTCCCCCGGTGAGTCAGGTAGAGGAAGGGAAGTCATTACAGCTTAGTCCTCCAGCCTGCCTGCCTCCATCTACACAGCCAGGAGAAAAGTACAGAATGTCGACAGCTATCTCTCATATTTCATCAGGACGCTGTCTTCTCTGGAGACTCCATTTGTGTAGTAAACATCTTAAAAGGTTCCCTCGGCTCCCCTCTCCCTTTCTTCTCTGGCTATTTATTTATTTATTCTTTCACTCTCTCTCCCTCTCCTTTTTTTTTTTAGATTCAGTTCGTCTTATTTTTTAAACTGCTTGACTCCTAAAATACAGATATCACAGTTGGGGCCCCATGAGTTTTTGAAAAATGAGCATATTACTTCCTACATCTCCCTTTCCTTATTTTTTTTTCTTTTTTTTTGTCACAATAAATATTTCCATTTATATGCAAATTATTATCTACTGACCAAGAATGGATAAAAACTCGTCTTGTTTTCATTGTGGTGTGCAGAGCATGTGAGTGTGAAGGCGGGAAGTGTCGGGAGCTGGGAGAGCAGAGAGAGCAGCTCCTCATTTAAAGAGTAAATAATCTCCCATTGCATTCTATTATTTATACCCCTGGCTTGAAAGGGACTGTATTAACTTATAAGTTATAAGTAGTTAGAAGTTACTTACTTTAAACTGGGGGGGAGTAGAGAGCCGACGCTCTGCTTAGCTGACTTCCCCCAAATTGCTGACATAATTACATGAATGTAATTTTTTATGACTCACAGAAAATCTTGGCATTTTCACTGAAGCAGATAATTAGACTTGGAATAAAGCAGGGGCGGAATAATTAATACATCAAAACTAGATGAACTTTTTCTAATTATTTTTATTTAATCTCCATTCTAATTATTGTTCTAGTCGGCTGAGCGAGATTGCCTTTCTCATTCAGGGTGTGAAATGCACCCGTAGCGCTCAATCCTCACCCAGTGAAATATCAACTAAGCGTGGAGACGGGAAATCACAGGGTGCTCACCACTCTCTTCCCCCCTCTCTCCTCCTCTCTGATTGAACTGTAATTTAAATTTCTCCATTGCCAACAAACAATTTACATACACCTGCCAGACTCTTCTTATTTATTTATTTATTTATTTCCCCCTGACTTCTTCTTCCTCCTCCCCCGCACGTCCCCACCACCGCCGCCGCCACCGCCGCCACCACCTTCACCCTCTCTCTACGTCTCCAAATGTACGGCAATCAATATTTCTCCAGCTTTAAATGAGTTTGTTAATTAGTCTAATGTGGTTTGGATAGAGGTTGTGTTTCCCTCCCTATCTCTGCATTCAGGAGGAACGTTTGCGCAAAATAACTGGAGGAAACAAAGTGGGTGTATCTGTGGAAAGAGTTGCTGACCACAGAGTAAATTTTCCCACTTATCTCTGGTGTCACTCTACCAAGAAGCTGCCTCTGAAAAGGAATAGTACATCTGATAAGAGGTGCAGTTTAATGCTGATGTAAACATAATTAACACTCTGACACACAGCCGCACTCTGTGGGCACACACTCATAGGTAGATGCACAAACACAACCTCAGATCAGGTTGAGGATAAATTAAGTATTTTCCCGTAAAAGGTGAAAAAAATGAAATAAAATAAAAAGCACTTACGTGCAGACAAGCCTCCCATTCTTTGCGTTCTTTTGCGTAAAAATCAATGACACATTAACCCTCGTACATCAATATTAATTTTAAGGAGCCTTTTCCACAGAACACTTCTCCACATAATAACTCAGCAGCAGTTATTCTAAGTCACCTCAGTGAACGTAGGCCTGTTCGTGCAGGCTGTTTCACATTCTCTTTATATGTGTGCAGACATTTAGCACTGGATGGATCTGATGCTCAGATTGCATAAAGACACACAGAGCACAGTGGAAGAGGGGGCAACCAAGAGAGAGAGAGAGAGAGAGAGAGAGAGAGAGATTAGGAACTAATGCAAGTAAGCTAAATAAAATATTTTTCAAAAAAAAAAAAAAAAAACATTCATCACAAGCATGAAATTAAAATAATTCTTGCTCTCCCTCTATATCCACATTTCTTATTACAGTCTGTGTATTCACTAGATTAAAATTGCCGCTTGATTAATACACAAAACAAGATCAGATTTAATTAACATCAGATTTAATTGAGGCCCTACAATTCTTTCTCCACACTCGCAGTTCAGATAGAGACGATCGCAAGCTTCTATAATTAAACAAATGTAAATCTACACACACACAAAAAAAAGAAAGAAAACAGATTGATGTGCATCCCATGCAGGCAAATCTCCCCCATTTAAAACAAATATATTAAAGTTATTATTATTCCTTTATAAAGATTACAATTTTAACAGAGAAATAATTTGGGAATAATTTAATTAAAGAGATAATAAGGTTTGAATAAAGAGAAGGAATTCCTCT
This sequence comes from Caranx ignobilis, assembly GCA_021432705.1. NCBI lineage: Eukaryota > Metazoa > Chordata > Actinopteri > Carangiformes > Carangidae > Caranx > Caranx ignobilis. The sequence continues at coordinate 162,653 of JAFHLA010000180.1, forward strand.
ATATTTTGACCCTGTTTGAATAGATTTGATGACTGGGGTGTGTTTAATTTGCTCGATTCTTCCAACATCTATTTGTGAATATGCAGACAAACCTTAATCTAGATTAACAGCCATCAGAAAAAGGAGAGCTCATATCCTGTTTAATGAAATCATATTTGCTCGCACGCAGCCTTGAAAGCCTCTTAAAACTGCTCTATTTACATGGCTTCACATAGAGGAGCTGAAACACCACTTTTTACACTGTAATTCTCATCAGCCGCAGTCGAGACGGCGGCATCTCCTCTTTTTTTTTTTTTGAGCTACTGGGGTTTCACTTGTGTCAGATTGAGGGTGTCTGTCTGTTTTATTTTGTCATTTCACTGATGTGAGGCCCAGTTTCTTATTTCTTGTTTGTGAGAGTTGATATTCTGCTTGCGTTTAGTTGTGGTATCATGATCAAACCAGATAGTATTCTGTTATCGCTGTGTTGTATTATTTCTATGGGCCAATATTTTTGGTATTATCAATGTAATCTGGAGTATCTGCTAGGTGTGTGTGTGTGTGCGTGTGTGTGTGTGTGTGTGTGTGTGTGTGTTTACCCCCTGCTCTGCTTGGTGGGACACCATGTTTCAAGGCAGGATGGAAGGGAGAACCCAAAGCTGCAGGTCTGCAATAAGTACGTAGTGCCACCATGTGTCCGGTGGAGGAACTGCGGCCATTTGGTGTCAGAAGGAGGAGGAACCCGCATGTTTAGATCTCTTGCTTATCTAGTTTTGTTTGCGTGTTTGTTGCCGAGCTGTACGTGTCGTTCTGTGCATTTGCTCGAGAGCAGGACGGGTCAGATGAAGGAATGTGAGATGTTGCACTTGGCAGACAAAACAAGTTCCTTATCCCCTTGATGTGAAGAAGACCTCAGAGGATGTGGGCTGAGATGTGCTAAGATGAAAAGATGGTGCTCACAGAGACTACGTGCAACAGAGCCTGCTTTTAAACGCTTATTTAAGACACTGTTGTGTAAATCATCACACTATCATACAATGTTTAAAGCTTTACTTGCAAAAAAAAGAAGAGTTGAAGATGCAGTTGAAATATATAGTGTTTTGGGTTTTATTTCACTCACCTTGTGTGTGTGCATACGCATCCTGGCGGGGTGAGTTGCCTCCTGGCGCCACGGGGATGAGGGCTTCACGCTTGGGCTGGTAGTACCTGTGCGGGCGACCTGTGTGGCTTGTTTATGAATCAGCTTTTTTGTTCCGATTTTCCCCTCCACTTGTGTCTTTTTAGGACAGGTACCTGGAACCCAGCGAGGGAGGGAGGGGGGGAGAAGGAGTGAGAGAAGGTGGGCGGCGGCCCGCCACACCTCACCGTGAACCCCTCACCTGGAGATGACCCGCGGGGGTGTTTATAACCGTGGTTTATCTCCATGGCGATAAAGCCTCGTGCTGCGGCTGTGGAATGAAAACAGGTCGGCGGGCCAGACAGTCAGGAGTCGAGGATGTAACGTAACACACACCAACCCCAACCTGCTGAGTGGCCGAGGCAGTGGCCTGCATGACCGCCCCCCAGAACCTCTGAATTAAAAAAGGAAAGAAATCCCAAATCCCTTCACACACCACAGACTTATTTTATCAAAACTACACTGCTGCACTTTTTTATTTCCTCTTTAACAAGCATCAACTTTTAGTTGTTTTTTTTTTATGCATTTTCCTGAATCCTCTTCCATTAATCCAGCAGAAAGTGGCTGAAGTGATTTGATCAGTGTGTCTTTGAAAAACTTCCAGCTCAAGCAGCAACAGGTATTTGATTCGGCTATATTGTGACGAACATGAAGGGCAGGTGTATGATGCGTTTTAACAACAGCGGAGCTCAGTGGACCAGATCAATCTTGATTTGGTTAAGGAGACAGTAATAGTACTCGTTATACAGAACGGCAGCATTCAGACAATCACATATGAGGCTGTTTGAGGCTTTTTGACACTGTAATGTGGCTGCATGTGAAACACTAGATCATACTTTGAGTTGAACATGTGTTTTTGTTTGAATCTGTGACTGCAGATGTCAAGTAAAAGCAGAATGTGGTTGGATTTATGTAGAGAGTGTCATAAAATGGAAATAAAAGTAAACCCTTCATTCAAGTAGAGGCTACAGCTGTTAGACTTGAATAGATGTCTGTATAAAATACACCTTGTGCAAGTGAAAACAGACAGTCACAGTAATTCTCCAACAACCTTTTCTTTGTTTGGATCCTTCCTTATAGCGAGTAGCTCACCTGTGCTAACCACTCCCCAAGACACACACACCTACACACACATACACTCGAGCGTCTCAGGACATGGAGTCACCCATGAAGCACCAGTGTGTTTACACAGGAGCGCCGTTCAGCTGGAACACTCAACTATTCCAAGCATGTGTTACATTCAAGTGTTGGGCCATTGTGAGCTGGAGAGCCGCCTGTTGTTCGAGTGACTAATGTAAGAATGACACGAGCCAAGTGGGCTTAACTTGAAGTATACGAAGTTCGATGAATGCTCGCACACTTGGCAGTCGGAGCGCGGTGGCAAGCAGTCGGCAGCGGCGGCGGCAGTGGCAGAAGAGGCGATGGTGTTTCAGACTTTCATCAGGTTTAAATCGAGCAGGAGGAGAAACAAGTAGATTGAATTGGAGTGAGGCCTTCCTCCTCCTCCACCACCATCATCATCATCATCCACTCTTGTCTCTGCTGCATCATCCATAGGCACCGATCCCAGCCGCCCCCAAACTGCCAGTTCAATTACCCATCATGCCCTTGACCTTGGAGGTCAGCTTGCTTTGGAGGATGAAGCCTTAGATGTCCGGAGAGAGAAATAGAAAGTGAAAGGGGGGGGGGGGGCAGGGAAGGAGGGATTGAGAGTTAGAAGGGGTGAGGTGGAGAGATGGATTGTGGGGAAGGGTGAGAGCGAGATGGAGGGCGAGGGATAGTGTGTGTGTGTGTGTGTGAGTGAGTGAGAGAGAGAGGGAGGGAGAGAGGGAGGGGGGAGGTGGAGGGGGGGGAGAGAGGCCTCAGCCCTGCTCTCTCTTATCTCTTCAGCTTGGTGGAGTTTTAAATTATTCATTCCCTGCTGCTCCCGCCGACTTACACATCTCCATCACACGGCTGCCCGCATCCGCCCGGGGAACAGGCGGTCGCCACGGCAACCTTATCGCAGATCGCAGATTTCGGCTCCAGAAATGAAATAAAAGAGGAAATTGGCTGTATTAGCATAAGAGGAGTCAGCCCGGAGTTGAATACACACATCACCCCCCCCACCCCACCTCCACTCACCCCCCCCCCCCATCCTCCCACCACCACCACCGCCGCCCCCTCCAAAAGCTCACAGCAACACCCCGCCCCTGCCTCCTCTCCTTATCAGCCCTGTCTGATCGCTGCTCTCCCTTTCTATATTTTTTTTTCTAATTCCACTCTCCCTCACCCACCACCGCCGCCGCCGCTTCTGCCGCCGCCACCAACTCGCCCTCCAACCACACACACCCCTCTCCCTCCACCGTCGCTCTTTGTTCCTCCTTGCGCTTGGAGAAGAATGGGGTGAGTGGGTGGGAGAGAAAAATAGATGTGGTCGCCGTGACCTCTGACCTTTTCAGAGGGGAGTAAACAATAAGCAATAACCTGGGAGATGTGACTCTGGCAGCACTGCAGCGACTGACTGACAGCGCACTTTATTTCCTGTCCAATAGGACCTTTTTTCCCTCCTCATCATTTTATTATTGGTGTTTTCCCCCCCCCTCTTCTTTCTTTCTGTCCATCTTTCATTCTCAGTGCAGTCCCCTGGGATCTACCATCTCAATTTTTAGTGTATTGGGCACCGGTGTCTGACTCTGACCTTAAAAAAAGAAAGGTCTGAGATATTTGTTTGGCTTTCAGGTGAATGGATGTAACTTCCAGGCCTCGCCAGTGTAATCACTCTTTGCAAAAAAAAAAAAAAAAAAAAAAAGGCGCAGGTCCACATTAACATCCTCCATCAATACATAATCTCCTATAGCCATCAGCAGTCCTCCATCAATGTGAAGCCACAAAGGCCGGGGCACAATGCAAACTCTTTAGGAGACACCCATAAATGTGTTTCCCCCCTTAGCGCCTATTCTGCTGCCACTTAACCATTCGGTAACAAGTCGTCCCCATTTCCCTGCTCCCCACCCTTCTCTTCCCTCTTGCCTCCCTCCTTACCCTCCCTCCCTTCCCTAATTGAAGTTAAACAGCTGAGAAATAGCGACCATGTCCCCCCCAGATGGTTATAAATGTCAACATACGCTCCCTCTTAGATTGACACTTCCCTGGGGAAGAGTGCGTCTGCAAGTGTGTGTTTGTTATGGTAATCATTTTCCTCCCTCTCACATCTTTTGTGCAAATCAAACCAGTAGGGGGGCCAATAAGGGACAATAACGCCCACCGTGCTCGCTGGTGGCACTCTCTATTATCATCACCATCATTATGGCAACTTAGTTAAACGTTATTTTAAAGACGGCTGTGTTTTCTCCAGATCTCCAATGCCCACAGATTGAAAGAAAAAAAAAAAGCATGACTGAATCGATGAGGGATTAACTGCAGCATTCACTTTGTTCACTCACTCAGTCAGCCTCCCCCTCACTCTTCTCACTTCCTTTATTTCTCTTTTTGTTGATCAGAGCGTGTGGCCGCTTCAAAACTCCCAGCTTCACCAGAGGTTTTTGGCGGGGATCCGACCCAACCCGACCTGGTTTTGACCTTTCTATCAAAGGCCATAAAAACACAGTCTGACTGAGAGCACACTGACGACAACATGAATTCACAACCAGAGTCTAAAGTTTACACTTCGCTGAAAGTTTGTCGTTAGGCCCAATGAACTAAAATCTGTATTTGACACTGGGTGTTAATAACATGACACATGATACAGTAATATATAGGCACCTGTATATTGTCTTAAGGTTATCTTTTTGAACTATTTCAGCTTTGTTTCTGAGACGGGGCAGAAAGATATGCAAAAAATAATCATTTTGACAAATTTGACTCACGGTTATAGTGCAAATGTAATTTCTGTATTATAATTTGATTGAAAATGATGACAAGATGATTTTTCTTGGGGTTTATACAAAACAAGAGTGTTCTCTAACATCTCTGTGGCATGTTGTTGTTGTGACACATTTGACCTTTTAAAGAAAGGAATTACAGCTCCTGCAATTTGGATACTGCACTTGGCCGTATTGTAACTTCGATAATAATTTGATTAATTGAGCAGCTCTACTGAGAAATCCTGTTTTTGTTTTCCATCAGCGTGGTATGGACTGGTTCTAATTATTAGGATACTCAGGGGCATCAGTCACTATTCCCGCTGAGAAGAACCGTAATTCAGAAAGTTTTACTGTTGTATTCAGAAACAATTACACAACAGCAATAGCTGATAAATTCATCCAAACCGCACCACTTCTACTCCAAAGTTAAGTGCATTATGAAGTGATTTAATCTGCTCTCTCTTTAACTTTTAATGTACTTTTTGTACAGTTTTAATGGTGAAATTAATCCAACAATGGGCTGGGCAAATAATAAATAACCTACCAATAGAAATACATCTACTCTCTAACAGTCAGTGGTGAGTAGCCATAATGTAAGTACTTGTAATGAATAATGATGCACTCACTGGAAAAAACACCACTTAGCTCATCCATTGCTTCCGCCTTGTCTGGTATTTTCTTATATCAAGAACTTGTCCATGAAGACTTCGGTGATCTAAGTGCTCATGTTATCATAAACTGCATCATAGCTATTAGATCTGAAGTGGACAGCACTGATTGGCTTATATCCACACTAATAACAGGCCAAAAATGGCAAACCATTATGTCAATGCTGTCCCATAGGAAAACAATCAGTTGCATGGAAGTCTAATCTGATGCATTTCTCCCACTCTGAGCTCTCCGTCCCAACACACACAACACTGGGTAGGAAACTGTGGAGGAAGAGGATGGGGACAGGCGGCAAAGCTTCAGTGCACTCGGACTGTCCACCTCCACCGTCTCTAGAGCAAGCCAATATGAACAGAAAAAGGCTGATCGCATTGCTCGAAGGGGGTTGAAGTTGGCTGTAGGTCTGTAGTTCACATACACAATGAAGTAATGTTATTGTACGACAAAACAAACAAGAACTTCTGCAGACACCATCGCACAATCTTATCTATTCATTCGAGTCCAAAACTGAGCATTTGAAGATACAAAAAGTAGCTCCTTTCCCACGAAACAATCCAGATGTCTCTATTCTGCCGCCTTTTGTTCATCCATTCATCTGTTTCATCACAAGCGCCTTAATATTGGAACAATTCTGATTGCTTCTCCAGGCGTTATCTCCTGAAAGGCTTCTTTCCCTTTCGTCCTGCTCTCTAATTCCCGAAACCCTCCTCCTGTGTTTCCCCACTTCGTAGCATCGGGCCTGTTTATTCCCCAAGCTCTTAATCTGTTTTAAGTGGTGAATACTTTGGAACAGTGAAGAAAAAGGCCTTAACATGAAGACAGCCCAGGCATCCTGTGCCATGCTGCTATCCTTGGTGGTCTTCTAAAGCTCCCGCTCTCTCTGTTTCTCCATGTGATTGTGCCTAGTATGGTTGGAGGCTCATCGCAGCCTACATTTGATTTCACATGGGCTATAGAGACACTTAGCGCCTGTGGCTCTGTCCCTCCCACACACAGTCTGCTAGGAAGAGCTGTACCACTCACAATCCGATGTGTAGGTTTGCTGAGAAGCGCCTGTAGTGATGACAGTGTGTCTGTGTATGGAGAGTGTGTGTTTGTGAGAAAAGAGAGAGTGTGTGCTCGCTTGTAAAGTGCGCGTGTGCGAGTTCGATGCCAAGACCACACATCCAGTACAGTTTTTGTGGAATCATACACATAGAAATACACAGGATGTCAGCTAGTGGGTTGGTAATAGTAAGTGACAGGGTGAGACGGGAGACAATGATGATCCCTCACCGTCCTAAAATGGATCGGTGCTGCACCCCCCTTCCCACCCCGGTCCAACCCCTCCGTCCCACGCTTGTCCCTGCTCCCTGGCCCTGAGCAGATAACCGCAGCGGGACCACAACTGGGATGGGGAACGAATCTCAGAGGTGCGTCCCGTAACAGTGACACGCTGCTCTGGCCAAGGAAGTGTGGGCGCAAAGGGGCTGATACCCCACTGGTTTGTGGGTAGAGGCGTCACACTTGGTTCTAGCCGTCGGGGGTCGAGGCAGAAGGGGACGCTGTCTTTTCTTGTCCGTTCGGACGGTGTTGGTCACAGTGGATTTCCTGAGCAGGCTGGGGAGTAGTGCATGGTCCCACACCATGTTAAAGACAGTGGGACGGCAGCCATTTGTAGTCCTGTTTGGACAGGCGTCAGTGTGCGGTGGGCTGGTGATATGGACATTGGAACAAAGGGGATTGAGACAAATGTCAACAACAACAACAGCCCAGCCTGTGTTTGATTTGATGTAGTTTGCTTCAAGCCAAAGCAACTGCTTTTATTTTTACAGCATCAAAGAACAAAGCCCAACCAAGATGTCAGATGTAAAGTTCCTCTGCAGCAATGAGAAGACACTGAAACCCACAAAATGTACTTTCAACTGAAGTTGCTGATGGTAGAAGTGCCAGGCACCAATATCTTTTGAGATATCAAAATTGAACCTGTAAATTTAGAAATTACTTTGTCAAAGAACACAAACACATATTTTGACAAAAGTTAAAGACAATGAAACCAAGACTCCATGGTTTCTTAGCTGTTATCAAAGACTATGAGTTACAAATGGCATCAAACATCTGAGATACTTCACTGCAACAAAAGAAAGTATTAATGCTTCAAAAGGCTCTACTTAAAGTCAGACGTGCCTGCAAATGCACGGGGACAAATAAAAAAAAGAGTTTAGGATCTAAAATGTTAAACTGACAAGACCGAGAGTGGAGATAGTCATAAATACAGATAACATATGTAGTATCCTCAAGTGTAAGGTAATGCTCTTGGTAATGTCCATGGTTACAGTGTGTGTGTTTGTTGTTGTGCACGGATGCCCGTCTGATGCAAGAAAACAAGTGAGCAGGGCCCATAAATCGTGGCGCTATCAGTGGTCCGGTCTCGGCCACCCTTGTGTTCTTTTATTGAATGTTATTGTAGCTGGACGGCCCCGTGGTAGATATTTCCTGGTCAGAAATCAAGATCAAAGCCGAGGGGGTTGATGGGAGGAGGCAGGGTGGAGGGAGGGGTGACTGGAGGAGAGGAGGAGGATGCGAAGGAAACAATGACTGATGGACATTGGAGGAGAGGGGAAGAAGAGGGGATAAGAGTTGGAGTGGGTGGCCACTGGCACTGCTTTAAAGCTCCAGCAAAGAGTGAGTGGTGATATTCGACTTAAAGTGAAAACTGGGGGTGTGAGGAGAGATGTAATGTGGATTTAGGATCATCCTACAATGAAGGATGGAGACAATCTTGCTATCGTTTGCTTTGCTTTGCGATTGGTCAGATGAGGGTGTTATTTTTTCTTCCCTTTTTCTTTTTGGACAGTGTAGGAGTAAGAAAACACAGCCGAGATCAAAATATCACAACTTCTTCAAGTTATATCCACCAGAGGGAAATTACAAAAGATACAAACTTTATTATGGAACGATGAAACTGTGTTAGAGGTCTGCGACAGAGTGAGAATTCAGTGGGTGTATGTTTTATATGAAATCTTTTGGACAAGCATTGAATTTTATAAAAGTTTTAAACTCAGTGTGTTTGTTTTGCTTCAGTCGCTTCTCATGGGGTGCAAATTCTTACATGATTTGTAAAAATATAAATATATATTTTAGATTTTGACCCAGGCTGACCAAAGAAGATCAGAAAGAACAGCCAAAATGAAGGTTTTGTGGCATTTTCAAATCAGAGAACTCCAAATAAAACAAATGACAAGCATAACAACCCCCCTGCAAAAATAGCTGATATAATCTCATTACAAGATCACATCAATTTTTTATTTTTCAGAGACTGAAAAAAAGTGAAGGGGCTTATACATAAAAACGTCAGTTTTCAATAATATCCTTCCTTCAGCAACACACAGGTACTTGTGTAAACTTAAATATCTAGCATTTCTAAAGAGACACTGAAAGAATTATAGTCACAGTTGAGGCAAACAAATCAATTTTATGTCCCTACTATGGGCCAAGCTTCAAAAACACTAGATCCTAAACTTCCCATAACCTACACTAACTTTTTGTTAGATCCTCTTTGTTCTGCAAATGTATCCTTCAAGTTCAAGATCCACAGGCCTTTCCTCACAAGTTTAGACTCTCCAGGCCCAAACCAAGGCAACCCTAATGGCATCTCGTTCTCTGACACTGCTAGATCACATTTTACTAATGAGTAAAACCTTTACAGTACAGAGCATGGATTTTCTCAACTGCATTTATAGTACATGGAAATGGAATCAAAGGAAATCCGGTTTGTTTTCAACTGAGAGTAAGCTAGTGAGAGTAGTGGGAAGTGGTAACTCAGGAAATCAAATGATTTCTCGTTTAGTCTTGAACCCTCTGAATCCCCTCTGATCCACTCTTTCAAGGACTCTCTTAACGGAATCTCCGTTCGTGCACCCTCACCGTCTTTTTTACTCGGTACCTTTCAATACAAACAGGATGTAATACATTGTTAGTGAAGCCCAAGTGCATCTACACGTGGGCGTGATTTGTTGGACTTCCCTGTGGCCTCTCTCTCCTTGCCTTTAATTGCTGTGGGGATCGCAGGGCGGCAGGGACAGAATGGACTCCAGAGATTGTGGTTCCACCGCTGCTTCCCAAACTGGCTTTTCTCCCCATGCGTCGGCTCGCCAAGCACTCCCAAATTCCCCCATTTGCCACCCTCTCACCCCACACCTCGCCTGGGTAATGGAATCAAAAACAAGCGCCTCTCTGCAAAGATAGACACTCATTTCCAAGAGGAGGCTGGGCTGACTCTGCTGCTCTTTTAGTTATAAAGCGTGAATTGGCTGTAAAGGCCGGTACACCCATCATCTGACACCCACGTCTGGTCTTCTTACTTCTCTCCTGGTAATGTCACTCTTCCTTTTGCCTCCTATTAAATGTCTTCTCGTTATATCCCTTTTTTTCTAATCTCCTTGTCATTGGCTTCTTTTACTTTCAATCCTTTTCCACTGGCACCATTTCTTTTCTGTTGTTTTTTTCTTTTCCTTCACTTTATTTCCTTTTCTATCCACTGGTTTCTTCTCCTTTCCACTGAAATGAGTTCCTGTCCTCCCCATTGGCCTCCTCTCCTTTCCACTGGCTTCCTTTCCTTCATAACTTTCGTTCTATTCTTACCCTTTTATTCCTTACTGATGGCCTCCTTTTCTTCCCATTCAGTACACTTTCCTTTTCCTTCCTACCAAGTACCTTGCCTACTCTTCCCTTTCTGCCATCCTCTTTCCACTGGTTTTCCTTTCCTTTCCGCTGGCTTCCTTTACCCCTCCTCTAATCTCTGCAGAGCACTGGGAGCAGATAAGGCTTATTTAGTGTTTGGAGTTTTCCCCTCCGTCCTACTGGCACTAGAACATCTCCTACCAGGCCAAGGTAGATGAGGACAGCTGATACATAGCAGGAAGCTTTTTGTGTATGGAGGATTTGATCTCATCCTGATCCCAAACACAGAAACGCACACTCTTCTTACTCAGACTCACATGCACTCGGATCAGACGTGGGCTTCTTTTAGCCCACAGGCCACACGAGGTGAAGTGTTGGCGTATAGTCCGATTGCATATTTATTACAGAGCTGATCAATATGAAACTGGCCGTCTTTGCCTGAATTGATTCTTGTGACATTTTTGATCAGATTTCACCTGAGGATTTATGCATGTTATTCTTAGTAGCAGCAGCAGCAGCTGTCAAGTCCTATAATGGACTTGGGGCTGTATTAGATGATTACATATTCTCACAAGAAGTTCACAAGAAACTTCCTAGTGATTTTTCAAGCATTTAGTGTTTAGGTTTCATATTTCATGTTTAAAAATAACAAGATGACAATACTTTCTTGGTGTGAAAGAGTTGCTGTATAATACAATAATAATCAGCCATTACAGCCATAGTTTGCCTTCAGACACTTTGATTTAATATTATCTTCTTTAAACCATTTTTATTCAAGAAATCATTTTTCTGATAAAATCAATTTTAGTTTGATCTTTGTTAGGTCAACAAAAACATAAATCCAAGACAAGGGTGACAAGAGACTGCATCAAAAAGAAAGACCAATGTTCCCCCAACTGGCTTGTAAATATTGGCTGATTTTATCCAAAAAATATCTGCATACTATTGTTACCACTTGCCAAAAACCTTTACCTTTTTAATCCTGAATTGGCCCCATACAGGTCTAAGATGCACAACGAAGAGTAAAACAGCAGCTGCTCTGGTTACTGTGATTAGAGCAGTGTTTCAGTGATTTGGCAAGATGCTCTGGTGATAAACAAGTGATTATGTACATGATCCACTGCAGCCACCACCACCACCCCTCCTTCATCTGCTCCCTTCTCCTCCCAAAAGCCAACATGTTGGATCTGTGTGTCTCTGATCTGACGCTGCGATTCAGCCGAGGCTCTGGAGCCCGGCTACCTCAGGGAGGTCTACACAGATAAGCATTTAAAAACACTAATCTCCCAATCACTATCGCGCAAAAGATAACCGTCTGCTTGGGCAGTGATCAGCGTGGAGATTATGGATGTGATCTGGATCTGATCACTCCTCCTGGTGATACAGTATCAGATGGGTGTTTCAAATAGATTTCGGGAGTTCTGCTCCAAAACTGAAATTATCCAGCTTGTGGAGGGAAAAAAGAAAACTTAAGCATCATCTCATTGAGAAAAAAGTGGGAATACTGCCCGCTAATAACTTATTTCTGCAGCAGAAAACTCCACCTGCAGAAAGTGATGAATCAAAACAGACAAAAACAGTATTAGTGAGAGAATGAGTGTTGTATTTTGATTTGTCAAGTGGACAGAAAATTACTATAAATGAATCATAACTACTACCTAATTACTTCATGAGTCCTGGTTACGTAAATACACCATTTTTATTCCTTATCAACTCACTATACCAACAACTTGTCTGGGGCAAACCCTGCACAAGACCTGCCTGGGCTAAATCCTGTACTGATTGAAAGTCCATCACAAGGTAAACAAACATTCATGCTTACTTTCACACTGATCCACCTTACCTGCATGTCTTTTGATGGTGGGAAGAAGCTGCAGTACTTGGAGGGAAGCCACCCGGCATGTTTGAACCCAGAAGCTGCTCTGCACAAATTGCACAAGGATTGCCTATAAAACTGCAACACACTTTGCAGATTTTGTACATTTTGAGAATAAGACCCTTTAATTTTGTCTTTATTGATATTCTTATGTTCTATGTTTGGGTCTATGTCTTTGTTAGTGTGCACGGGGGGGGGGGGGATCAGTTGTTACAGTATAATCTGCACTTTCACACTGTACATAAAACTTAATTAATGGTTGTAGTTGGCTGGAGTCTACTCTGCAAGTGAGTTAAAGTAAAACCTGGAAGGACCTATCACATGGTTGATGATTTCAAGCACATGCATTAGTCAAAGGTCACCATTATTGACGCTGTAAATGTGCCTTTGCGCAGTCAGCCAATAGTAAATGGAATTTGTAGAGGAGTTGTTTATCGTCTCCATCTTGTGTTGTACTTTAATGTACAGCCAGACCACCCACCACTCATTGTTCTGCTCAGTAAACCTACATCAGACCGGTCAACAATACTAACCCACCGTAGTGTGTTCCTGAATATCATCTATTCTCTGTTTTACATTTGTCGTCATTTAGACTTCGTGTCAGAAGGAGACGGCCCTCTATTCAAAATACGGCAGTAAATGAAATGAACAGTGAAATGATGTTTAACCACAAAAATGAACAAATTTCCATGTTATTTTGTGGGAAAAAAAAGCATGAACTGGGTCTTTTCCTTTAAAAAGGTCAAAGCAAAATTACATCAGTTTGATGTTATTTAGTTTGCTATATGCTATGATTTGTGCCATAGAGACTCATGTCAGGTGGAGAAATTGATTCGAGGTGTGTTTTTCCTCCTCTACATGCTTGATTCAGTCATTTTTCAGCCCGTCTCTTTGCCATTATGGGTCATGCTGTACCGCTGCTCTGATCCGTACAGTGGATACAGGCGCCTTGTTTTGGTTGGTCCACAGGTAAGCGTCAACCAAGCGAAAGGGCCCTCCAAAAAAGGCCTTTCTCATCTTTCTACCTGAGCGTGGCGTAACCGCGGCACAGACAAAACACCAAATCCAAAGCTGATCGACATCAAAGCCGCCACTCCTCCATCATCCCTCTGTTCTCTGCCATCGGTTCTTTCACACCCCGTTCCCACAAAGCCGGCTCCACCCAACTGTTTCTACGTCCTTTCCCTGACCTTGTATAGCTCTTTTTATCCACTGATTATCAACGGCCGTAGCTGTTTTACCCCCCTCATCTTCTCTCGCTTTGCTCATCCCTCTTTTACTCTCAGTGTGTGGGCTGCTGCTCAACAGGAGGTCGTCCACAGGTAACTCGGCGGAGCGGCCCCGCAATGCTAATCCACGGGAAAGCAGAGGAAGAAGAAAGAGGGAGAAGCAGAAGAGAGGAAATGGGATTAGGGTGGGGTTTGTGGGTCTAACAACACCAACACCACAACCATCATCACCATCATCATCACCATCATCATCATCGCAGCCTTAATCAAGCCCAGTTACATCTCAAACCAGCCTTGAATGTTTGCCGCTCGTAATAATGTGCACCTTCTGTCTAATTTGGCCATTATTCAGGCCTGTCAGACCGCAATTATTTAGAGCTTATCTCTCTCGCACACGAGATGACGCGTTTGTCACGCTTTTGGTCCACGCACAAACACACACACACATACACACACACACACAGGGCAGGCAAGGCGCTTTAGAAATTCCATTGATGACTGCCTGCGATATCAACGCCCCCCCACCCTCCCCTCTCTCTCCAACCCCCCCCCCCCCCCCTCATCATTACTGCATTGATTACCTTGGTTGGCTTATCATCTACACATATTCAATCTCATCAGGAGGAGCCACACACATGCACGCTGCATATTGTTTACGCACAGATAGAGATTGCATTGTTGTTTATCCCCGGAGTTTGTTTATTCTATTGGCTGATTTGTGTTTAGTAATGTCATCTATCCCCCCTCTGGACTTGGAGCCAAGCAGTGGAAAAGAAAAAGGAACACAATCTCTCCATTCAGATTGGCTGAGAATAGGACGCATGATATTGGGTTTCTATGATCTTTTGTGAGCCGTAATTTGATGCCACGCAAAGTGTTTAGCGGAACAAATATAGAAACGTTGTTAAATTATATCATAAATTAGTGATCAGGAGGAAGCGACAGAGGGAGGGAGACGCAGATATGTATGTATTTACTGCAGTGATTGGGTTACATTTGCCATAACAAGACCAATGTTCCACATACTGAGTTTTGTTTTTTTTTCTTTCCCCCCCCCCGACATCCCAATTTAGTAAGTGTTATTTGGAGAACAAACCAGCCATGTAAAGTACAGAAGTTGGAGTAATGATGTTTTTTAGGCAATAAAGCCAATGGATGTGGCTGTCATTAAAGCATCTTTACAATTGCAAAACAATTCTTATCAACTGGGAAATGCTACATTTTCCGAGGATGAGGAAATGAGGCAGTGAACAAAACTAGCCATCAGATAGCGCGCCTCCTTAATTCTCTCATCCCCTGTTAAATAATATCATTATCATTGCCTAATGACGATGGTGCAGCAGTGCTTATGGAATAAGCCGATTAGGACAGAGACAAACAGCATGGGGCCAGGAAGCACGGCGAGGCCATTTACCACTTCATACAGGACAAATGAGTGTGTCCCTACCATCTTTCCTTCTCTCATTCCCTTTTTCAATCTCCCACCCCCTCCCTCCCTCCACACACACTCACTCCGCTTCCATCTATTTCATTTCTTCCTCTTTTTTTTTTTTTAAACACCAGGCCATCATGAAGTATTTGATTTCCTCTCCTCCCTCCTCTGCCTCCTTCCCTCTCTCCCTTCCACCTCCTCCTCCTCCTCCTCCTCCTCTCCACCACCACCACCACCGCCGCTGCCGCCGCCGCCCCCTTCTCCTTTGTGCGGAGGTAATCGTAGATGCAAAGGGAAGGGGGCCGCGGGGCTCTTATCAGCCCATAACATCTGTTGGCGTGTCAGGTGATGAGATGGAGCGCTCGCGGCCTGCCGGCGGCCTGGACGGCTCCTTTAATGCAGAGAGGGGAGTGTGCAAACAAACAGCGGCTGATAGGGTCTATGCTTGTCACAATCGCTCAGGACCATGATCTATCTTCCCCCTGCCTTTTCGCTCTCTCTCTTTCTTTCCCCTCTCTCCCTCTCTGTCTCCATCTTCCCCTCTCCTACTTGAGTGCCCATGTTCTTCTTCACTTTCCCCAAAGACCTTTTCCCTGGCTCTCCCCTGTTTCTGTTTTAAATCAAATCCCTCCCGCCTAACGTTCATTAACTTTCTATCATTTAGCCTTTTGGTTTGTTTGTTTGTTTGTTTTTTTTTTAATGTTTGTGTCGTGATTATGGATGTGTGCGTTCAGGTTGTAATGGTTTTTGGGAGAGGAAAAGGAAGTGGATGTCTGACAGTGAGATGTAGTAGATAAGATGGTCAGTGGGACTATCAGTGTAGACTTACAGTAGCCTTATCAGGAGCTGTGCATGCTCAAAGAAAATGTCTCGGCCTTATCAACATGCTCATTTCCACAATCATCATCAGCAGCATCAACAGTGCCAGCACCATCACTGGGAGCACTGTCATTATCATCATCAACAACATCATCATCATCATCATCGTATCCATCATCATCAGTGTCATTATTAACAGTATTGGCTTTGTGATGAGGAAAACCATCAGGATCATTATCATCATTATCAAGGTCATACATTTTCCCATCATTTCTGCTCAATCTGACTTATAAAGACAGAGACATACAGAATACGAAACTAAAAGTCACTGGTGCAACAACTCGGCTATTGTAACACAATGTACTGGACATGGATATGATTTGAAAATGTTAAAGGCCCCTGTTTACAGTATGTGTGAGATGTGGTGTATTTGTCAGACACTGTACAGCACTGCATGGGTTGTGTCATTAAAAACAGCAATATGATTTTGATTGGTTCATCAGCACATCACTGAATTTACTGCAAACCGACTGCCACACTCAAATCCTAATGTCCTTCAATCCTGTCACCTGAGTCAGGGTCACAGGGGTCGTGTGCCTCTCCCAGCATGCAGTGGGTGGGCTGCCCCAACAGTATAATATTGGACCAACGCACAGCAATGAACAGTTATATATGTTTAAAGTCGTTAATTCAGTTCAGATATGTCACAGCAGCCCCATCAGGCCTTTATGTCGTCTTCCCTGGAAATGTGATTTGAGGACTTTGTGAGGCTTCATTTTCTATTCAGGCATTTCACATGAGCAAAACTGTGTGTGAAGGATTCAAAATGTGGGACATCCTCACAGGTCTTAAAATATAACATGTGGGTAATCTTCTCTAAATAAGAAAAAAATCAAGTTGTGTCATTTATATGAACACACACACACACGCACACACACACACACACACAGGCATTAATTATAGCTGGTTAGCTCCAACCACATGAGCTCATCAGGTTAAATTTGTCACATTAGCTTCGAAACATCTGTTTATCACTTGTCCAGTATAAAACACTTAAGTGCAGTGTTTCTTTAGCAGCTGATATGAAAGGGGGAAAAAAAACAGTGAAAAGTACGTTTCTTCCACTAAGCCACAGTGTATTTCGAAACAAAATGATAACTGAATCAAATTGGAAGTTTAACCCACAGCCAGCAGAAACCCTCTGCTCTCTATCCCATCCCAAACCAAATAGGATTTCATCCCCATGTCTAAGTGCTTTGCAGGGACTACATCAGCCCTCTGTGCTGAACTGTACTGCTTCGTCTGAAGCTACACAACTATAATGTCATTGTCAGATGGCTTGTGGCAGCAAGATCAATAGTTAGTAATTCCTAGGCTGGGGGTCTGAGAGTCCTCGCCCTGCCCTCTCTGTCTGCCACCCCCCCCCACACACCCAAAGCTAGAATGTCCTCTAATGGAGCAGGCCAGATCTAATCACGGCAGTAATTGAAGTTTACTTTGAAGCTTTCAATCTAGGAGAATATTTAAAGACAAAGCCACCATGAAACACTATCTACTGTCCCAGGCCTGATGTGATCTGGATCTAGTGGCCTCTTCAATAATAGATGAGAGTCTCAAACATACTTTAATCCCTCCTATCGTCACGTTTGTGCATCAGATTTAACGTGATTCAAGATTCAAGGGCCTGGCCATCGTAGGCTTTTTCAAGGCCAATGCTAATGCGGATGTTATAGTTTAAGACTAATGGAGGCGTAAATACATATTTAACTTCTTCAGGGTCAGTAAATCAGTTTTAGACAAACAAATACATAAAGACCAATAAAATCATTTGGGTTTGTTACAATCATTGCCTGACAAATGTCTGACATTAAATACTGCATTGTGAGTTTATAAAGCACTGGAAAAATGTAGACGTGGATATAATAGCAGTGTCAATGACAAACAACACACACAGATGCCATCAATGTCAAAGATGAAGGAACTTTCTTACCATAACTAAAGCAACAAATTCCTTACAACTCCTCCTTTGGTGGTATAATTTGCAGATGCAGACCTCTGTAGCTTTATCAATGCCTGCAGTTGGCACACAATTGATGGAGGTTACAGGTGGAGGTTATGGTATATGCAACATGAACAACAGCAGCAAAAGTTTGCAAAAAGATTCAACCACGCTGACCACAGTGCATGTCAACTACAAGAAAGCATGATCCTGCACAAACAGCAACAGCAACACCCCAGCCACAGCCACAGCCACCACAAGGAGGTAAGTTACAATTAATAACAAATGCAATAAAAAAAAACACACACACACACACAGCTGCACAGCAACAGGAATTATCAGCCAGCAGATGCCAAAACAACTACAAGCAGATCTGTGACACAGCAATAAAACTGCCACAAGCCTCGGCAGCAACAGAGCGTACTAATATTATTAAGCACACAAACACAAACTGAACAGGCCAGAAGAAAATCCACACATGTACACACTCACACACACACACACACACACAGAGAAGACGAATTGGAGAAAGCAGCACTTGCCTTGGCAAAGTGAGGCAGTGACTGGTAATAAAAGTGACAAGTGAAGCCTTAGAGGAAGAGCCAGTGTGGTGTCAAGCAAGGGCTGAATCATTTGGACATAATTTTACCATTTTACAAACACAGCCTCAAATTGTAACACATCCCTTAAATTACACTCCAAGCCTGTAGAGAATACAAATACACAGCATTCAAGGTGTTCAAAGCACATAACTGCCTGTAATTTGTGATTTTTTTTTTTTTTTTTTTTTTTGGTCCGTTCTGGCTGCTTCACCTATGAACAGGACATGTTCCTTAATGTGTCTGAATCCAATAAGCCTCAGAGTATTTAGGTCTAAAATATTGAAGACATGCTTCTAGAAGAGATTCTCATCGTCTATAACCGATGCTGGAAGAGCATGTGTGAAGGTCACAAAGTTGAAAAGTAGCAGCACAAACACAATTATTTTTCCACAAAGCGTTACTGAAGGAGGCAGAGTTGCAGTTCATGAGCAGCGGTATTATCAACAAGTGTTTGAGTTTGAGAACGACAGCATCAGCCAGCACACAAAGCACACTGCGCAATGCATAAATCAACAGTATGAAAAGCATCATAGTGCACATGACAAACAGCCAATAACGCAATACATTATAATTATTTACAATAAACAGCAGCGAGCAGACAAAAGTAAAACACAAAAGCAGACACCAGCATCAGCAGCTTCATAGCAATTTGCAACACAAAACAGCAACTGAGCAGCACCATATGCAACACATACAGTATGTATAGTAGGAAAAAGCAGCACTTACCTTCCCGCAGTGAAGCAGTGGTCTCAGACACACACATGGGCCTCAAGCTTGAAGGGAGCATTTGAGTCCCAGATGTTATGAACCACTGATAAGCAGCAGGTGAAGACCAGCACATGGATATGAGTGTATGGTTGGCAGTGAGTGTGAGTGAATGTAGCAGTAGTGGCAAAGCACAGAGTAGCGCTGAAGCAATGGTATGCCATTTTTGTGTATGGCAGAAGAGCGGCCATGTTTACATCCTTAATACCAGCATAGAACAAACCACAGCAAAACAGCGGACAAAGTGCAGCAAAACCATTTCACCTCATTACACTCAAAACATGATGATTATTCACATTGACCTTTTAAAATCAACAGCTTGACATGAACCACACACCAAGCTACAACCAAGACCAAAAAAAAAAGAGGAAATGAAAATGCCACAAAAACAACATGCCAACACAGCAAAACCATTTCCACTCATTACACTCAAACAAGATGGTTATGCATATTGATCCTTTAAAACACAACAGCCTGACACAAAGCACATAATACAACCAAGAGAACAAACACCCTAACCTAAGAAACAGCAATGAAATGCCACAGAAAACAACATATCAACACAGCAAAAGTGGAAATTAGCAACCAGCCAAGGCCAAGGTATCAACAACAGCAAGCAGCTAGCTTCGACACAACACACAGCAGCATTAGCTGTTGCTAGCCAAACACACAAGAAGCAGCTAAACAGAGCAAAATTCACCAACTTCCAGCATGAATTAAAAAAAAAAATGCACTTACTTTGCTGAAGTGAAGCTTGTCTTGGTGGGAAGAATCTTTTTGAGGCCCAGAGTGCAACCAGTAGGACAGGGGACTGATGGGATGGACAAATGCAGCAAAAACAATTCAACTCATTACAATGAAACACGATGGTTATTGATATTGACTCTTTAAATCAACAGCTTGATATGAACCACATATGAAGCTTACAACCAAGAGAAAAACAAGCGATAAATCCACAATAAACCACAATGAAATGCCACAAAAAGCCACATACCAACACAGCAAAAGCAGAAATTAGCAACCAGCCAAGGCCAAGATATCAGCAGCAGCAAGCAGCTAGCTTCGACATAACACACAGCAGCATTAGCAGTTGCTAGCCAAACACACAAGCAAGCAGTTTAGCTAAACAGAGCAACATACATCAACTCCCAGCATGAATTTAAAAAAAAAAAAAAAAAAAAAAAAAAAGAGCCAATGAAATGCCACAAAAAGCCACATACCAACACAGCAAAAGCAGAAATTAGCAACCAGCCAAGGCCAAGATATCAGCAGCAAGCAGCTAGCTTCAACACAACACACAGCAGCATTAGCTGTTGCTAGCCAAACACACAAGAAACAGCTAAGCTAAACAGAGCAACATACATCAACTCCCAACATGAATTAAAAAACAAAAAAAAATGTGCTTACCTTGCTGAAGTGAAGCTCGTCTTGGTGGGAAGAATCTTTTTAGGGCCCAGAGTGCGACCAGCAGGACTGGGGACTGATGGGATGGACAAATGCAGCAAAAACAATTCAACTCATTACACTGAAACACGATGGTTATTGATATTGACTCTTTATATCAACAGCTTGATATGAACCACATATGAAGCTTACAACCAAGAGAAAAACAAGCGATAAATCCACAATAAACACCAATGAAATGCCACAAAAAGCCACATACCAATACAGCAAAAGCAGAAATTAGCAACCAGCCAAGGCCAAGATATCAGCAGCAAGCAGCTAGCTTCGACATAACACACAGCAGCATTAGCAATTGCTAGCCAAACACACAAGAAGCAGCTAAGCTAAACAGAGCAACATACATCAACTCCCAGCATGAATTTAAAAAAAAAAAAAAAAAAAAAAGAGCCAATGAAATGCCACAAAAAGCCACATACCAACACAGCAAAAGCAGAAATTAGCAACCAGCCAAGGCCAAGATATCGGCAACAGCAAGCAGCTAGCTTCAACACAACACACAGCAGCATTAGCTGTTGCTAGCCAAACACACAAGAAACAGCTAAGCTAAACAGAGCAACATACATCAACTCCCAACATGAATTAAAAAACAAAAAAAAATGTGCTTACCTTGCTGAAGTGAAGCTCGTCTTGGTGGGAAGAATCTTTTTAGGGCCCAGAGTGCGACCAGTAGGACAGGGGACTGATGGGATGGACAAATGCAGCAAAAACAATTCAACTCATTAAACTGAAACACGATGGTTATTGATATTGACTCTTTAAATCAACAGCTTGATATGAACCACATATGAAGCTTACAACCAAGGGAAAAACAAGCGATAAATCCACAATAAACACCAATGAAATGCCACAAAAAGCCACATACCAACACAGCAAAAGCAGAAATTAGCAACCAGCCAAGGCCAAGATATCAGCAGCAGCAAGCAGCTAGCTTCGACATAACACACAGCAGCATTAGCAGTTGCTAGCCAAACACACAAGAAGCAGTTTAGCTAAACAGAGCAACATACATCAACTCCCAGCATGAATTTAAATAAATAAAAAAAAGGGCCAATGAAATGCCACAAAAAGCCACATACCAACGAAGCAAAAGCAGAAATTAGCAACCAGCCAAGGCCAAGATATCAACAGCAGCAAGCAGCTAGCTTCGACACAACACACAGCAGCATTAGCAGTTGCTAGCCAAACACACAAGAAGCAGCTAAGCCAAACAGAGCAAAATACACCAACTCCAAGCGTGAATTAAAAAAAAATAATAATAAAAAACTCCCAACTCCCAACATAAATGTTAGCAAAAGTTGCACTTACTTTGCTGAAGTGAAGCGCGTCTTGGCGGGAAGAATCTTTCTGGGACCCGAAGTGCGACCGGTAGGACAGAGGACTGATGTGGCGGACAACCAGGGCCGGGCTCCTCCTCGTCGACGTCCACACGAAACCACACGACATGTTAGCTTCTTCATTTTCTTCTTCTTTTTTTTAACTTTCTGGTGTTATCTAATGGCGGTTTGCTTGCTAGCATGTTATCTTAAATGGCACGGAACCGCTCGTACCTGTCGACGAGTCAGCCATTATCTCGTCAGAGCTCGGGGACAGGTGCGCGCGATGGAGGCCGCGTCGACCAAAGCGATGGGCGGGATTTTCAGAACTTTTAAGAAAAAACCGCCAAACGTTGTCATGTGACTTCCGCTTCCGTTTAGTCGAAATAAAGTAATTATGATATTAAATGGCTGTTTTAATATCATACTAAAATCGATAGAAAGAAAATGAGATTAGAGGACACATTTAATGATAACAGAGGGGGGTTTAAAGCAGTAGATGATTTTAAATACAATATATAAAAAGTATTTTTTCTTACATGAAAGTCACTGTACATTGAAAGTCATATGATGGATGTTTCTATATATTCTGCAGATTATAAAGCCACGTGTGTAATTTTGGGCTGTATAACAACTTTTATGAGACCTTTAGTGACCTTAAGTTTAAGATGCTGACCCTGTAACTGCTTCCTTCACTGCCTTCTGTTCAGTTATGACCAGTGACCTCTGTTGCATGTTGTACTTTCATAAGTATGTTATGGTCTTGCACTGCACTTGACAGTAAACTTTTGCTTTAACTCTACTTTGATTGCTGTTAATTGGCTAAGTTGTGTCTAATCAGTGCGTTGTGGCAGATGCAGGTTGTGTCAGTGGTTGCAGTTGCATCGGTGGCATCTGTCCTGGCAGTGGCTCTCTGATTGATAGGCCTGAGCACAGAGGGGCAGTGGGAGATGAAGAGAGGTCTGATAGCGGGCCGCTAGATACTCCCTGATTCACTGTGTGTCAGATACTGATAACACCGAGACTCAGAGAGAGAAAGGCAGAGAGAGTCTGTGAGGGAAGCAGGAAGAGAAATAAGGGCATAAATGAATACTTGGAAGGGGAGAGGAAGGAAGAGAGAGGGTGGGTGGGTGGGGGGGGAGAGATGCTTTAGATGTCACGTCTGTAGACAGTGTGGAGTATGGGATTGTGGCCGGCAGCTTATTTCATCACACTGACAAATCGAGGTGTGAGGCCCATTGCTCTCGACTTCACGTTGTCAGGGGGACAAGCCTCCTCACAACATGATCTTCCTCCTTCGTCTCTCCTTTTCAACTCTCCATCACTCTTTCTCATCTGTTTTTCCTCTGCGTCTCTGTAAGTGTGTGTGAGCATGTGTGTGTGTATGTGTGTGTGTGTCCTTGTCCTGGTTTTTATTAATAACTATCTGTGGGAGATGAAATAAAGGCAGTGTGTTTTTTATGTGGCTGGCGTTGTCACAGTGCTGTCATTGTAATGTATGTCTTCCGATAGCACTTTGAGGGAAAAAAAATGGAGTGCACCTTCCTCTCCTCTTTCTGCAGCTTCAGTGTATCAATAGCATCACTCACATCTCGCCCCACCTCCCCCCACACACACTTTCTTCTTTCTCTCTCTCTTCTGTCGCAATCTATCCACTTTCCCATTTTTTTTTCTCAGATGCCCCAACCTTATCTATCCATTTTATCTCCCTCCAGTTTTCGGCGCCATTTCTCCTCTTCTTCGCCTGTCGCTCATCCTGGTGTCACCAGGTTTTCTGTCGCCAAGGGGGGAGGAAGGCAGAAGGTTTTCTGGAGGGAGCCGACTCAAGTCAGGAGGTCAGCGATGACACACATGTGCACACAGATGTACCGTGTGCTGCAGCTGATGGTCACGAGTCATTTGGTTTTGAAAAAGAGTTGAATATTTTGGACACATACCTGTCCATCAGGACGGTGATGCCATTCAGACGTCTGACTGATGCTCTGAATGCATGAGGCAGCATTCCCCACATGACTGCCATAGCTGAGGGGGTCACATGCTCATCAGACACACGCAACACCTGCATGAGGTACAGTAGCCTACATATAAGTGACGTGACCTCGTGGGTTCAGCCTCATGACTCTTACTGTACCTGTGTGTCATCAGTTCGACCCCTGTGTGACTCTCCCTGTCTGGATGAGGCGTCTGCACCATTGTTGTGTGCACATCTTCCTCCAACAAAGTCATTTCCAGCAAATGCTGAATTTCCTGTGGCATAACTCAGCACTTCAGCATTTTGAATTCATGACATTATTACCACAATCACTTTTAAGGCACGAGCACAGGCAGGTTCAACTCCAATAAAAAATCTGCCAGTGGTCGAAACCTGCAGCACAGACAGATTTTTTTTGGAGGCACAAATCATGACCAGAAATTTTTAATTCCAAACCACAAATTAAAAGTTCATAATAAAAAAAAAGTAATAATAAATCATTCAACACATTCATGTGAACAAATTATTCAAAATATCATCCCAGGTGCCCTCTGGGATTTATACAGTATAAAAAACACTGGAGAAATTGGGCCTGTTTTTGCCCAAGTCCTACAATAACTATTTCTACTAAGTTAGTTAATTAAGAGTTTGTGTTTGAAATTCAGATTACCAACCTGGTACAAAGGGGGGCATCTGTCCCAGGAGCCCAGACAGACACTTTGGGGCCCCAGAGGCCCCTGAACATTCGCAATTGGTTTGTTGTAATTTGATGAGATTAGTTGTGAGTGGTTTTAATCATAATCATGGCCTTATGTCTTTTGTGTATGTGCAGCATTCCCCCTTTATCCAAGACAAATAAAGAAACCTTTGACCTTTGGCCTTTGATAATGTCAATCCATAATGGCAAGTATATAATAAAATGATCTTGAAGTCTTGTTAATATTTCAGTTGAACATGTTCACAAAATGGTGGGTGCTCAGTGGTCAAGTGGTTAAGAGCACATCCCATGTTGGCAATGCCCCATGCAGTGATCACCGGATCAAATCCCGATTGCACTGATCTGTCATATCCCCAGTCTCTCTCCACTGCCTTGTCAATTAAAAGCAAAAATGTCCACAAAATAACAGAGAGACAAGGGCGAGACACCTCTGTGTTTGAGAGTTCAAAACATCTGGAGAAGGTGAAACAAGGTCAGTGGTGGACAACGACATGCAGAAGACGTTTTTATTAGAAATGGTGTCTTAATTTTCAGTAACACTACCATCCTGGTGACATCACTCACCTGTCTGTGAGATATAGGCTACTGCAGTGTTACTGACCCTGGTCTCAGCTGTTTACTCTAAACACACCAACGTATCACTGTCAGCACGTTATAGCTACACCGATGTTTACAAATTCAGATTGGTCTGAGCAGAGGAAACGACAGTTTAATGGTTAATTCTGCTGTCAAGACGACTGAACCAGACAAATTGTCCTCGAGATCTTTTTTTTCTTCTTTCTTTTTGTTATTTCTCTCCTGACTTTGGAGTCGACACCTGAAGTGTTAATGCCTCACACAGCTTCCGTCACACAGGAAGAAAAGGCAGCTCTGAGGTTTGTGTCGTCGCATTAGAGATACTGTTGAAATTACATCTAATGACAAACCAGCTGAGATTATGATTTTCTATGTCTCATTCAGCAGCCATTGTGCAGAGCTAAGCTGCTGCATGGACTTTACAATGATACTGAATTTTCTCTTCTTAAAAAAAAATCTACTTCAGTAATCATTATATGGACTGAGATACACACAGGGGGATTTCAGGATGTGCATTCATCTCCTGCTTAAACCACTTAATATCCTTACCACTTCAATTGGCCTACTGTTGAATGGATCCGTTTGTCACCACATTGGGCCTCTGTTTATGTACTGTATGTGAATTTATTGATGTGATCCTGCTTCTTTTATCACGCCTTTATCTAATGATTGATCAATTAAACCAGGTGGAATGTGTATAGGACCAGCTTGGCAGGTGAGAGTGGTGGTCCAGTCTACAGGGTGGTGGGGTGGGAGGCGGCGGGGTGAAGAACAGAGGATGTGCTCAGTGTTTAGCATCGATCAGCAGGAGATGGAGGTCTGACTCCCAGCCCGGTGTTGTGTTGGTCTGCCCTAATTGATGTAATGAATGTGATTAGGTGCTATCTGAGGGATCGCAGAGCCAGGCCCTCCGCCCTTTTTTCCCCCTTATCTCCCAGTGCTTCCTGGGCCCAACAGAGTGGACCAATAATGCATCAGAATGGGGGGAGGGGGTGGTGGATTCATGCAGGTCAGAAGATGGAGGAGTTACTAGACTCTCATCCCAAACGTGGCAACCAGACAGAAGCACACACACGCGTGGATTATTCACTAAGGTACATGGAGTTTGTGGATGATTTTAGATTTTAAAAGTTGTAAAAATTGCTATATTTTGCTTTATGTGACATATTCAATGGTGCTATTATCATCTTATTCTAGCTGACTTGTGTCAGTCCACTGTGTTGGTGGTGGCAGCGGTGGCAAGGTGAACGGAGAAGAGACAGAAGGCTGAACATAAGAAGTATTCAGCAGCGCAACACTGACATCGTGTGGACAAATGTAGAAACACAGGAGAGCACTGTCAGTGTGAGAGGATAAGTGTCTTTCCATCTTTTATCCCACGATTATCAGCATGTATTGATTAAAAAACATCAAGTTCAATCTGCAGGAAGTTTCCCAGCAGCAACTATCAAACAATATAGAAGCTTATTATCATTCAGTCATATATTTACATTGTGGATCCATGCTGCTGACACATAAATAAACAGTGCAGTTTATGTCCAGCCTACACTATTTGGCAGGATTCACGATGATATGTCACAAATATCTGGTAAATATGACTATGAGTTACCAAACAACCATCTGAACGAACCATTAGCACATCTGGCCTGCACACAACAGCTGCATTTCTGCATCGTAGAATATGAACCTTGTGTTTGCAGAAGGTCACAATTCGGATATGATGATGTATTTGGTATTTGAGCGACTAAACATGCAAATTCAGCTACATTTAAAAGAAAATAAGGTGTTTATGTAGAACATTAGAAATCACATCACAGTTTCTTGGAAACATATGATGATTTACTTTTTCTCATAAGACACTTTCCAATAGAGGAACAGCAATAGTTTAGATTGAAATTAGTCAGTATAGTCCATGTTCCATCTCTCCCTCCAGGTGTTATTAGATATAACTGTGCCATGGATGAGTGGACGGATGGATGGATGGATGATTCCTCATAAGTATCTGTATTCTGCGTGTACAGCGCTGCAAAGAATCTTAACAGCCCAAGGGCCTCATTAATAAAAATGGCTTCATTTAAATTTCAATTTCAATTTTCTTCTCAAAATAAGCTTTCTAATTATGGAGGCGACACCTGGTCGATACAGTTACTTGGTTTCCATCAATAAATTATATATTCATCAGAAATCTGAACGCAGGAGTTTGTCCCTCAGTCCCTCATCACACAGGATCAAACGCCATTGATCACTTTCCTTTACTGCTCAGCCATGCTGTGCTCTGCATACACTGTGCAGACTTCATTATAGGCTGTTTTTTTTACCCAAGCTGCTCTACTTTAAATATATTACTAATGACGCTGACATTCACCTGTATATGAAGACTGGACAAACTACAGTGAATTTATATTACAGCCATGGATTTTCTGGGTTACATCATATTCTCACTTGATCTTTGGCCCCTGACTGAGTTCAGAGACAGAGGGAGAGGAAAATGTTTTTGCACCAAAGCATCTAATAAGATCATCTGGGACACAGGCATCATGTGGATTCACTGATGGAGAAATCCTGACTGTTAATATTTAACAACAGACAGACAGGCGGATTCTGCCCCTCTGTGGTTACATCAATTATCTCCTCTCTATAGTCCACCTGCTTTTTCATTATCACTGACGTCCCACATTCAGCCCATAGAGGGCAGTGTGACACAACAAATACACTCCACTCCCTGCGTCTGTCCTCTCTCTAACCCAGTATATTGTGTATATGATTAAATGAGATTTAACCTTCACTTTACTCAATAGATAACACAAACCACAGACAGTCTATGAACTCTCCTTGAATGCCTCTGTTACCCATTTGAAAGGAGCACACTGGAATAAAGCCAGCGAAAGCCGTGAACATACACTCCACAGATGTTCAATATCCTATATCATTGGCTTCTTGGTCACATGTGTAATTTCCCTGAGCCGGAGTCGATCGGCCGAGGCTGTTACAGCTGATTACAGCTTTCATGCACATTGATCATAAGCCGCCACACAATGTGGTGGCGGTTCTATTAATTACAGCAAACGCTGCCGAGCCTTCATATCATCAGAGGCCACTGCCAATCATTGAAATAACTCTGTGCTCTTAAGCCCAGTGTAAGGTGAAGGTCTGTGTCTGCCTCAGAATTCAATAAGCTCTCAAGACGAGTAGAAACTCTGGATCTGATCATCATGAAACAGTTTGCAGATGCCAACAGAGGACAGAGCTGAAGGAATGACATGTCCTCAATCATTTAGTCAGTTAATCTTTGTTTGTATTTTGATTTTTATGACCAGCATAAGGACCTGAGTGATGAAATGAAATGTGAGCCTTTTTGTTACAAGACCTATCATTCTGGTCTGGACTGGATGGGCTGAATTAAAAAGGGGGTGATTACTGATAGACAACACATAACCTGGCCTTTATGACACATAAAACCAGAGGCTGGGTATAAAGTCTGGATAGGAAACGTGACTTCAGCTTCTTTTTGATGAGACTGCAGTGTCTGCTTGTCTTGATGTTTTTTCCATTATGTTTCTTTGACACTTTGAGGATTGTAATCCTCATCCTCACACCTGCATCCACCTCTAAACTTGCTGCTTCTGCAGCCAAAAACCAGCCACTGGTTTGGAGGTTGTTTCCCACTGCCGGCCATAAGATAAGAGGAGGACTGCTTGAGTTTACAGCAGATCAGATTAGTGGCCCAGTCACGTAAACTGTCCAGCCTTTACTTTACTTTGTGTATTATCTTCTCCAGGACTCATTGTCTCTGTGTTGCTAGCTGTTAGCCTGTCTGCTGACCCGGTAAAAAGTGGCTGTCCTGCACCTGTCTTGCCTCCTGGTTCTGCTTTTTTGTGGACTCACTTTTGACATGAACAATTAAACCACAGGTCTGTGACTAATGACAGAAATTCAGAGCGTGAGTTTGACTTTTGAATAAGCACAATTCCAGTCTCCTTGAAACCAATTCTACCCGACTGAGCCAAATGAAAGCAAAACAGCGCTCAATAGTTATTGTATGATAATGATAATACAAACTCGAATCATCCAATAGCTCCATTTAAATTCTATTGAATCGTTATCTAACAACTTTTGAGGACTTTATAAGAGGAATAAAAGGACATTGTAAGTGTTAATAGTCTCAATAGCACCATCTAGTGGTATATGGCTATAAATAACATTCACCTGATAAAGGAGGATAGTGTGCTTTTCCGTATATTGTATATTTTACCACGTCCCCCTTTATGGATGAGGGAAGATTCTCTGCTAATGGTGTGATAAATTAATCCACAAAAGCAGACAGGTAAAAGCGGTAACAGAGCCGATACCGGCAACAATGTGTCTGTCTGGAGGATGTCTAAGGCTTTTATGTATCTCTGGTAATGGGTAAAGAAAAAAAAAGGGAAGTGATAATGGGGTGTTTGACTCTGAGAAAGAAGAAAAAATGTTCCTCCAGTGGCTTCACCTCTCTGTAAAAGATGATCAAGGATGTCATGAATTATCCTCTTGAAAGCCAGAGTTGGCTGCCCATGGGTTCATTGTGTTAGAAACATTGTCATAAGGTTGTCTTCAACTTTCATTTGCATAATCAACTTAATTCTTGACCTGTGATGATCCATGATGATAATAGATTCACAGTCAGTCCTATAGGGCAGAGCTTTCTACTTCTTCTTCTTACTTTGTCTCCTTGTCTACAACACATCTCAAATGAATTACTCAGGTCTCTTTAAACACACTTTGGCTTCTAAAGGTCTATTATTGTCTCAGACACATAATGCAGAGTGAGATGAATGAAGACATTGATCCGCCAGTGAGCTAAAGACATGCTGCAGTCACATCACATTTTTCATCATTTATGGGTTGTGTCTTTTTTTCTTTTTGGTTTTTTTCTGGGCCATTTTTTTGTCTTGTTTTTTTATAGTTTAAAGGTTTAAAAAAAGATCTGCTGCTGCTGCTCAGTTTTGATGGCTCAAGTCGATAAAACAGTAGAAATAAGAGCTGGTCAGAGTTTATTCACATTAAAAATCTTCATTATGATGTTGTGTAAAAGTCAGACATGCAGCAGTTTAGTCACAAACTGAAGCAACACGGACAATAGCAGCAGTAATACTGGGGTTTTTTTGTGTGGGGCTTAGACACAGTATGACCCTTTGACAGGGCTTGTGTGGCAGCATGAGAATCGGAGTGAGATGAGTCCCATTAATGAGGGTAAGGTGAGAGATGTGATGAGGCCGAAAGACAGATGCAGTATAGGGAGGTGTCAATGAGCTGGAAGGAAAGAGCAGAATTCATGTTGGACGCTGAGCTGTCGATAGACACCTCAGACAAGCAGTTGTCCAGCCTCTGTGCTGGCATAACAAGCTGTGGAGCCTCAACCCCTTCCCCTCTCCCAGTTCCCCTTTGGCCTCGGCTGGGCCTGCTGTCTGGGGCCCGGGTGCCTGAAATCCTGGTAATAACGGTGGCATTGATCGCTGTGCCTGGGATGGCCAATTACAGCTTCCATACCATCTAATGAGGAGCAATCGCTCCAGTGGCAATTACTGCAGCTGTATAGCGCCCGAGAACTGAGATGGAGAGCCGCGAAACACAAGGAAGTGCAAGTGAGACAAATAAAGAGGGCTGCTATTAACCACCACACACACACATACACATAAACACACATGTAGTGCACAGTCTCACCTCGTGACTCAAATGTGGGATTAAGGCAATTAATATGGAAAACTGAATGAAATTTCACACTCTGATTGGTCTCAATTAGTAGATTTCATGTAAACATAAGTACCTTTGGAGTACATTTGTAACTTACACTGATATTTAAACATGTTATATTCAATTTAATTGCATCTATTATGGTGCAGAAATGCTGCAGGGCTCTCTATAAATAAGGCCGTATAGCTACCATTAAGGAAACTGAGGCCATGTCCAGTTTTTCTAGCAATTGTGGAGCCATCTCATCATTTAAACAGCTTTAAATGTGACAGTGAGAAGGCAGCAGCTCGACATTTAGACACCGCAACATGCACTGAGATTATTTACAGGAGATATAACTGAAAAAGTTAAACGGATAAAATGTGAAATAGTTCGAGCGTTGTTTGGCAGATAGTTCAAGTGGAAAGAGTTTGGACACAGTAGTCCTAAAACCCTGGTTACCTTGTTAACGACAGAAGTTTTTAATTAGATTCTTATGCTCAAATACTTTTTATACCACATTAAAAACCCTTCTACTTAACATCTGACAGCCTGAAAGTTTAGGCTACTATATATATATATGTAAGTATAATTGGAGGGCGAGCTGTATGTCAGTTAACACCAAGAGGTCCAGTGCTGTGCAGCCGGTACTCACTGTAACGTAAATGAAGTGCACCCTTACAACATTCTAACTCCGCCCACTTTTTTTGCCCTACTGCTGTGACTCAGTGCTTCTTCTTTCGTTTGTTACTCTAAACTTTGCATTAGGACTTTAAATGCTAGCTAGCGTGGAAAAGTAATGGCTGTTGGTTGCCTCGGATGCTTAAACGTCAAGCTGGGCAGTGGGAGAGCTTCGTGTCCCTCATTTAGCTAACTTCACTCAGAGCTAGCATCGATGTGCTTTTTTTCCGACCTCTTAACTTCACCCAGGAGAGTTCTGCTTTTGCGGTATGTGTTTATTGGGAAATATTAGCCAGATGCTAATGTCTCTGCTCATAATGGCTAATTTCTGCTTTTGCTACTGTGCTAGTGCTAAGGTTAACTAGCCACTGGTGTTGTGTCTGTTTATTGCCGTACTACTTTATCGCAATGAACACTTTTCCGCTGCTACTTTGTGGTTCTTGTCTTTTACTTTGTTTGGTTCTCTTTGGTTATTATGCTTTTTTTTCTCTTTAATACTGGCTTCAGGGAAATACCAACATTAGTTTTAGTTGAACACATGTTTTCACATCCACATCCATTGTTTAGGAGCTGTTGCAGGTGTACACCTAAAACAACTCTTTCCTTGTGGTAAATGACTGTATAGCCGCTATACGGTGCTTATACAGTGGATCTATAAATAGTGTGCTTTTAGTGAGGGCATTTATTACTGTCACTCTTCTCAGTTTGCAGTTTCCAAGCGCGATCACTCACATGTTGGTGAGTGATCAGGTCGACACCTCGAAGCCAGATTATCAGCTCTGCACTTAACTGCATGTTCAGATGAGTTAATGGACTGAATGGAGAATCACTTTTGCACTTTCACTCGTTGTTACATAAGGTTAAAGTGCAGTGGTGGTGGTCTATCAAGTGAAGAGGAAGCTGCCATGCAAGAGGATGAATTATCTGACTGGCTCATCTTAGAGACAGTAATGTGCACCAGACTTGGATTCTAGAAACTGATAGAAATGTATATTTATATTTATAGCCACAGTGCAGTGCCAGTACACTTACTGTACCTCCATACATGAACAGATATGCATTTTTGCACTTAACACAGGGAACAAAATTGACTTTTGCTGACAAAGTGCAACATCTTTCTATTTCCTGTAACTCTACGTGATACAATATACTATGGTGTGGGTCACCACTGACCTGATGCTGGTTATTACAGGTCATTCACCTGTTCAATTTCAGCCTTCAGTATCTTACATACTTTATGATTTTTGCATGAGTGACTGAAAAGTTTCTTTATTTTGACTATAAAATGAGAAACGATGAAGGTCCAATGATAGTTTTTATGTCTGCTTGAGCTTTATTTTCATCCCCACCACATCCCTTCTGTATTAGATAGATTGGGCCTTTATTGTGGTGATAATGTGAAGCCTGACACCAGCTGATGTGTAATACATGGAGGAGCTTCCGTGCACAGATTTACATAACTGTTTGGGAGCCAGATGAGCTGGAAGAATTCGGTCCAGTCTCCAAAAAAATGAATGAATTTAATCCACATCTTGACAGAAAGAAATGGATAGCATAAGCAAAGCAGATTTTCCTGATTATATTGTTCACCCCACTGTATAAAAACTCAGATTACAGCAGAAGTATGGGGCGGTGGTGGTGTTAATAGACTTTGATAGGAGAGCAAAATGCTTGTCATCCTTTACATTCTGCTCATTCATTCATTCTATTCTTTTCTATTACCGTCTCTCTCTGGTTGTGCGAGCTGTCTGCAGATCTAACCATGACTCTGTCTTTATGATCTGATCTGTGTGCCTGTTTGGATGTCTGACTTTCAGAAACTATTCCTTTTACTCTCCCCCACACTGTTGCTTTTTTGTCTTTCTGTTGTGTATAGATCTTCTATCATCTCTCCTCTTTTCACTTGCTGCATCTTTGCCGCTGTGTAACTTTAATATCTGGGTTTAGAACAAGGACAGAGGCAGCAGCTCAGTGACAGTCAGACATGGAGGGGGTGGGGGTTGGGGGGGGGCAACACAAACACCCTTCAAAGCTCTTTTTTATCTGTTGCGAGGAATGAGGGAGGGATCCAGCACATAGACACAGCCTATGTGAGAGAGTCTGATTGAGGCTTTGGCGTGAACATGCAAAGGGAAGCTGAGGGCCTGTAGCTTTCATTAGACTAAGCACACAAACACACACGCATACACACACACACACACACACACACACACACACACATCGACATTGTTAGCTAAGAGGGAGCGAGGTGTGGAGAGAAGGGTGGAAAGGTTACAAGATAATCAACACTCCCTCTCCACCGTAAACCCACACAATAAAGACTTGACATCAATATGCCAGTGCAGTCATCACCACAATAGTGCCTGGCACCGAAGGGGGAAAGGGCCTCCACAGTACATCCGCACTGATTAAACCATGATGAGTGTGTTTGTGTATGTGTGTGTGTGTTCTTTGAAAGGTAGTGAAGAGTTTGCCTACTTTTAATTAGCAGAAAATAGTTCGGCTGTCTTTAATTTGTTTTCAGACTGGACGATTAAGAGCTCCAATACAAGAGCATACAGCAACAAACCTCTGCCAAGTGTATTATACTCAATGATAGGACACAGCTAGAGACCAAGATGTGTTTATTACTGTAACAAGTATAGAAATTATGTTACAACTGTCTCCAGTAGCTGCCACGAGCATCTGATCAAGACTTTGTGAACATTTGTTTGAAAATGTTCCTGCTTGGGTTGAAGTTTATACTGTGTTTAACTGTGATGATGTGTTTGTTGAAAGTTAAAAGTTATTGTTACGAACTTGGAGTGTCACGGCTGTTCTGAGGCATCACACTGAGCTACTACCTCATATACACTGGAGCCCTCTGACAGCAATGGAAACACAAGTCGTGTTTATTCATGCAGACGGGGTCAAACAAGTCTTGAGTCGACACAGGTGTGTGTCCAATCAGCATTATGTTTAGAGCACAAACACTGTAAACACACCTGTCACACCTGTCCAAGATCCAACGCACAGCTTTTACAACAGTCCCCACCACCTGGTGTGACGCGATGTGACCGTTTCATCAACAGTATGTTAATTCACAGTTGCATGTAAACACACATGCATGCCGTGCCCAAGTGCACATTGTGGTACAACTCAAAGAAAACGAGCACAAAACAAAGGTAAACGAAGCAACTATACAAGCTTTTTTTTTTCTCTACGTGGCTCCCCCTACAGTTTCAGAGTTCATATTTTCACTGTCGTGAAAACTCACCTCTAGCCCTCCTCCCCCCTCCCTGGCCATGTGCACTTGTTTTCAATGCAGCCGGTGAGAAGCTCAATCTGTGGAGCGATGTCTACTGAGATTATGGATTACAGGGCGTGTTTGTGTCGTAGTGCCGTAAAGCAGTCCATGCTTCTCACAAGACGAGATCTGGGACACCGGGTCGGAGGCTCTGATCTTGTAAGGTTGGTTTTCAGCCAAGAGAAGCAAGGTGGAAGGCAGGTGAGCCTCCATCCTCCCTGTAACAAGTCAGTTAACCATCACAATGTCTCTGCAGCTGTTTAATGAAGGTTACCTTTAAGGACCAGCGGGTCATGTTGCTTGTACTTCATCCTGGACGGGCTGGTGGGTGTTAAGGTGGTGGATACCAACCTTGTTGCAGTAAGAACTCACTCCTCATCCTCATCATGTGTTAGATGTATTCAAACATATCCAGCTTTTCCTTTCACATAAACATCATCAACATCTGGCTGACCCAATGTGCAACATTTTTATTTTAGCTCTTCTGCCACTTGAATGATGTGTGTTTATCCAGTGGCAGTGGAAAGGAGGGGTTAATCTGTTTCTTTATAAGCTGCCTACTTTACCTCTGCTTTTTAAAAAAACAACAACAAAATATCGATGTTGTATGAATTCATTTCCTTCAGACAACTTTTAAAATTAACTGCACTTTTACATCTTCAACAAGTGGGCAAAGTTGTTTCCTAGTAACAGTTGAAGTGAGGAGACTTCCAGGCAGCTGAGGCCAGAAAGCTGTGCATCTAAAAATAAATCACCATACACTGACGCTGACTGGCCAATCAGAAGTATTTAATGAACACCCCCCCCGACAATCAGATACGGTTCATTATAACAGGTTGTATGAAGCTGATCTTAAGAGCTATATTAACCTCTGAATGTGTTTCCCGCCAAGCTGTGTACATTGTTATTCATGGCGTTGGATAAGAAAATCACCTTCCAGAGTATTATCCATTCTACATACAGAAAGCCTTAAGACCTGAGTTTAATTACACTTCTAAATGTATGTTTGTCCAGCAGTTATACCTGGCCGGGGGCGGGGGTGGGGGGTGGGGGCTTACAAGGGATTAGCGTTATCATCACTTTGTGTTCCCATGCCTCAACATCGGACACAGCAGCATTAGTCGTCTAATCAAATTCCTCACCTTCCTCCTTCCTCAACCTCTCGCCCTCCCACAGCCACCCAGCGATACATCCTCGGTGACAAGTGGCACTTTGAAGCCATTACTTGATCATTTATATTTTACACAGGATAAGTATTTCACTTAGACTGAGGGGAGATGTATTGGATAAACCTGTAATGAAGTGCTTCACAGTTCTGTCACACACACACATATGCACACACTCACTCGCACACACCACACGGCACAGTAAAGTTGTGTTACACCTTTAGATGGCAGCAGCATGCCACTCCATCACACAGGGAGAGCCAGGGGGGCTGATAGATGTCTACAGCAAAAACAAAGAGGGACAGTTAGAGCTCATTATTTCTTTGATTCTTTAATTTTCCTCATGTCTTCATCCAAATCTTTCTTATTTGTTTTACGCTGTCTCTTCCACTGAGATAGGAAAAAAAAAGAAACCTTAATAAGACCAAAAAAAAAAACCTAAAACTAGAGCTGCTTTGCTCGTCGACTTGTCTAAGTTTGATGTCTCTTCCATGTAATTGAACTTGATGAATGCTGGCGTTGTTTTCCATGCGAACACGCTTTGTCTTTACAACCCCATCTGACATATCTGGGCCGGCCGGTTATTTTCAGAACACAATTCAGTGTATCTGTGTGTCTGTCGGAGAGGAGCTGAGGTTTGAATTGTCAATTATACACAGTCATGAAAAAGTTGTTTTTGTTGTTTTTTTTGCCGCAGGTTTTGCATACAGTTAAGTCTACACCGTCTGAATTAGATGCAGGTATAGCGAGCGGTAAGAGGCGATAGTTTACAACAAACATTTAACACAGGGAGGGGAGGGGGGTTTGTTCCATGTCAGTATTTTCAACATTTGACACTGACGCAGAGTAAAACGTTGCAATAAAGCATGTTTGGGAAAGTCATGCATCTTGCACAGCAGCAGCAGCAGCTATGGATGACAATCTGTCAACTCAGATTTTGGATCTCACAGCTGCAGTCACATGAGGAATCTGAGAATACTGAAGTCAGGAGTGTATGTTTTGTCACTGCAGCAACTACGATCTACACATTTTCTCTTCTTTAGAGCATGAACATCATACATTTGCTTGTTGTGGCTTCAGAGACATCATCCTATCGTTTGAAGCCTCAACTTGGCCCAGTGACTGTTGATGGATTGTTAGGTGTTAGGTCTTGGTCTGCTGATGTCAGAATGTGAACAGCAGAATGAAGAGGACTGATTCAATACAATCTGTCACTGAACCAGAACATTTAATGGATCAGACTGATGTTTGTGGTTCATCACCTTGTTACAGAACAGCATGTTATGTTATAAGGACTGAACCACTCGACAGCTGGACATGTGCATTCAAACATTTATAGAAGGTCAAATTAGGTTCACCTGCAAAGTCATAGTGCATTTGAGGTGCAGTCTGAAATTTCATCCAAAAACCCAATATCCCAAACTTACTGTGAGAAGTATATATATTTTACACTTTTATTATGACAGAGAGGCTGTGACCTGGATTTGAACCCAGGATGCTGCGATTAGTGCGACAGTGCCTACGTGGGCTGTACTGTACGGGGGGAGCCACCAGAGTGCCCCAATATGTTCATTTTCTATTGTACATGATGTCACAGCGACATATGTTGAAAAGATAAGTTAAGACTGACTTTATTGTCCTTAGACATCCAGCACATTTGCAGTTAAAAACAGGAAAAGACAATCTTCCATTCATTCATCATTAAGAGTCATCGCCCACGCTGCAGGGATGGTAACTCCAGTGGAGTAAATCTGAATCCTGTTTGTTTTATTTGAACTCAGTCTCTCATTCAAACAGACAGTGACTGTGCAGAAGAAGCAGAGTTGAGCCTTCAAATCCCACTGTGCTGAATGTGGCTGCAGCTCCGACTCCCAAACTCCCAGAAACAATAATGAAGACATGTCACGAGTGTCTGCAGTGGCAGCTGTCGCCCTGATGAGCGTTCAGCGTTGATGCAACTTGTCTTTTAATCATCTCATTGAGTATTTAATTGTTTTCTTGTCTTTGATCGAGTTTTCTTTTTGTCTCTTTCTTTTGAGCTGAGATTTTGGTATTACACAGATAAGCAGCTTTAAAGACGTCGGAGTTGGTGTGGTGTTTTTTTTGAGACACAAAGTGATGTCGTGAAAAGTTTGCATGACTAAACTCTGGACACTCAACCTACGTTCACGTCCCAGAGAGAAAAAGGAAGGGAGAGAGAAAGGGGGAGGGAGAAACACCTATGAACTTAATTACCCAATGAATAATTAATGTTTGATTGCAGCGTTCCCCTAGGCTGTCAACACAAGATAATTTATCATAAGATTATAATTTATCACTAATTGCTTTGGCAAGAGGTTTATGATTAGAATAATTTGCTTATTAAATGCACAAATTTTATTAAGCGGCAAACTTTTTGTGTGTAAAGTACGTATCGATTCAGCCGTGCCCACACTGTCTTTGACGGCGCGCCATTAAACCGCCGTTTAATCGAGTTACACATTCGGGATTAAAAATAGTTGTTTGCTCAGTCATAATGCAGTCCTGCTTTCCATAATTTAGTTAAACAAAACAGGTGATTATTCTAATGCAGTGAGATGCATACGACCCAGGGAGCGATTTGAGCACAGAGAGGTGCCTCAATATCCTCAAAGCCAAGAAAAGCACAACAGCATCCTAAAGACTTAAGCTCCTCTGTGAATCCTGTTTACTCCTCTAAGCTGTAATGCCTATTTAGATGAGGAGAATTTTGAATTGTTTGTTTCCAGCATAATGAATGTTTGTTGTCTGGCATGGGAATCTTCTGTGGAGTATAGTCACAGTATCTTAGCTGTGGGCAGGACAGGTGGAGGGGTTTGCGCTTACTGACTTCCAACAGGAAGTCTGTGCCGTCATCTTTATATCAGCTTCACGCAAACTGCAGCTCCACAGGAGGTTCCTGTTTAAGACATATGTCTTTAATTGTGTAAAGACGACGCAGAAAATATCAACATATTGTCACTGTATTGACTTTCAAAGCCTTGTGAAGACACCTGCAGTTTCAAAAGGTGCAATTGTTAGTGCTCAATTACCTGTCAGAAAATGGAGATGACGGCGCGGGTGTTCCCCACACAGATGAACAGACTGTACTCGCAAGAGGAACAAGTCAGACCGAGTCAAACAGCAATCGTTGCTAAAGATCCCAAAATTACAGCCCTTAAAAAAAAAAAAAAAAAAGAAAGAAAGAAAGAAACAGAAGAGATTTGAAGACAACCCCTCTGAGACACAGCTTCAGTGAAAATTGCATGTTAGAGTATCACAGAAATCGCACTTCTGCCAACACTGCCATTTTAATTTAGAGGCCACTTGTATCTTCCCTGAAGGCCTGAACACAGATTTGTATAACCTGGTGTACGGAGCACGAAAGCTGCAGCCCTAAGCAAAGACACTGCAAAAACCTCTGAGTGTTTAGAGCAGTTTACAAATTACCTTTTAAATCAACATCCAGATGTTAAACATAGCGGCTGGTGGATTTTTTTTTTTAACGTAATAGCAGCTTCTACTGGGAGTCGTTTGGTATGATGATCATATTGCATGGTTGTGGAAGAGAGCAGAGAAGAAGCACTCCTGGGTGCCATCGCTGCTCCAAGTCGGGCTTTAAGTGAGCACCCAGGGCCTCCTGAAGGTCCAGACTCAAAAGAGCTGCAACCGACTTTAACCTGAGTTTCTTCTCTCCACAACCTGATGAACACAACACCAAACTGACCATGCTCCCCCCTGCAGGTTCATTAGTCACCGTGGACTGTGAACCTCATGGAGCATTAGCTCCATTGCTGCTAGCATCACTGCTACCTTCAGGTATTGGCTCAAATTTCACTCCACTGACATCATCTTGATTTCCATCCTCACCTGACTCCAGTCTGCTTTCTACTGTCTAATCCCGCAGGTGGTACATTCCTTGCTATTGGCTACTGTAGGTGTCAATCAATATCCCGCGACAAGTCCCTCCCTACCAGAGTGTCTTCACTGGGAACATGTGTAAAAACCTGATGAATATCATTTATTTTATATGTACATGATAAATGTGAATAAGTTAATGATAAGGGGCCTGATTGATATTCAGTTGTCATGGTGAAGCTTAGTTTACATGGTAGTTAGTTTAAGATAAATAAGAGTTAAAATCTGTGCCTTTTAAAAAATATGTAGTTCATGGGTTTCACGTGTCAATAAGTAACACTGGCTATGTTTAAAAGTTACTGACTGTAAACAATTAACACTTCCGGTTCACCTGTGTGACGTGAAGAGGAGGTGCATTCGCCGCGAGAGGAAAGAGAGAGAATGGAACGTTTAATGACGCAGAGCAAAGATTCTGCCTCGTGCGACACTGTTTACAAACGTCACCGCGTTCATCATGTTTGTCCCTTTCTGCTGGACTCTACAGTGAGTGCTTATGGACTGTTAACTGCAGAGAGAATGTGTGTTTACTTTGCTGCTAAGTGAGCTAACTCCACTAGCCTAGCCTAGCCGCTCCACGTGGGACGTCAGACGTCATTCGCGTTGCTTCTGTGCATGAACGATGGAGGAGGAGGAGGAGATGAGGCCGAGAACTTGAGGAGCTTCCACAGACGTCGTTGGAGCGTGTCAGGAGGTTTTCCCTTCCTGCTGGGGGGGTGAGGCTGTGGTCTGCGCTGCGTCCTACGGAGGAGGAGGAGGAGGGGTCTGTAACGAAGGTAGGAGCTGTTTCCATTGGCCACGCGGACACACTGTTGTTAAATGTTTCCTCACAAGCTCCAACCTTAAAGCGCGCCAAGCTTGTGAGAATAATAATAAGACTTTATCTCACGTAGCCTACAGGGAAATGTAGGAGTTACAGTAACACAAAGTAAAGACCTATAGAAAAAATACAGTCTGTTTGAAGGTATGCAGGAAACAGCTTTGTAAAAACTATTATGAATACAGAAAAACAAAATATAAATATACTTGTACAAAAGGCTGGAAAACAAACATCGCAGTTTGGTTTCGGTGTGTAGGAGCGAGTTGTAGCATTGGTAAAACAGACAGAGTGTAAAATATTGGACTGAATAAATAAGTATGAATAAAGTGTTAACGGTACAAACACAAGCAGCTGTAGGTGTGGAAGTCACAGGAATAGACTAACACAGAGTATACACTCAGGTTGAACTGTTTGGAGACAAACACACCAGGACCCAGGTGGACCCAGGCTGAATATCTGTGCTTTTCCATGTCTTTATGACACAGTCAAAACTTATATATTCGGTGTTTTGTGTTCTTGGATTGTTGTTTCTTCCAGTAAGGTGTGTAAGGTGTTTGCCTGATGTTAAGGCCGAGTGTGACCTGGTCCCTTCAGTCTCACAGGAGTGATTCATGAGAGCGAGAGTCGTACGCTACCTTAGACAGTTTATTTACAGGGTGTCTTTAAAAGAGTACATATGGTTGTTTCTGACGAGTACAATCCATACAACCCCCCAGACCATCCCCCCCAAAACCCAATTGATAGTGACACACACACACACTGTGTCTTGGCATTTAAAGGAGGAGAGGACTTGAGCGGCTGCTGGAAGCGATGTGTGTTCCTTGTCCCGCTGTCCAATCAATGTGAGAGGACGGGAAAGGAAAGGGCTGAGGGCCAGTATAACACTTTGTAACACTCTCACCTCACAGCGTGCACACGTCACTGAACGTTACTCTCAACACACACACACACACACTTGCATGCACGCACACACACACATACACACCTGGCAGGGGAAAGGATGGTGTGTGTTGTGTGTGTTTATCAGTGCAGCTGTGAGATGCTCTTATCAGGCTGCTGAGGAAGCTGGACAGATATCAGTTCTGGTGGCAAAGACATGAACTACATATGGCACAGATAGGACTCATTTTGACACACACACACACACACACACACACACACACACATTAAGTAACACACACACACAGTTGGAGACACCCTGTGTTAAAGGGTTTGGCAGCTGTGTTGAAACCGTCAGACAGCCAATCAGGGGATCGATGGCAGCCGTGACTCGCCCAATGACCCAAGCTGTTATCTCCGCTGGCCATCCTCCCACCCCCCCACTCCCCCCACTTCCACCCACCCACTCTCACTCTCTGGCCTCCCCTCTCTCCCTCTAACACTTCTTTGCTTCATCAATTGGTGAAAAACTTTTCCCTCCTTCTTTCTTTCTGTCTACAGCTCTGTCTTCTCCAACCTCCTCTTCCCTGCTCCGTTACTGGAAGTAAGTCTGGTTTTTCTGGTCTAATGAACCTGGGGGGTCTCAGGCCAGCCTCCACTGGGTTGATTAGGATCCTCATTAAAGAGAGGACCAGACCAGACTCCCCCTCCCTCCTTCTCTGTCCATCTCCCATCTCTCCCTTCCCCTCCTTCCACCCAGAGTGCCATTTTTAATTACCGCTGCTCATCATAAAAGGGAGAGCCATTATACTTATCTGTGGGAGTGTGTATGCATGCATGCATGTGTGTGTGTGTGTGTGTGTCCTTCATCCTTTCCTCTTTTCTTTCTCCACTGATCTATTGTAATGAACTCAGTGTGTGGTGTAAACTCCAAGGGACGGTTCGTCATGAAAACAGACATTATTGGCCAACTAGCTGGCATTTTTAACCCAGTGAATACACAAATAAACACCACCACAGTCTTTAATGTTCGTTTTAGACTCACTTTCATGCTCCCAGAAGCAGTAATGAGCAAAAAAAACAAAACAACAACAAAAAAAGGTACAGAGCAAAAGAAGAAAGAAAAGGAAGGACTGTGCACACAGCACTGAAATAAATGAGGTAGTTTAATAAAGTTTGAGGTTGAGGAGACAGAATGGAAAGAGCTGTGGAAATAAAAAAGGGTGGATGGAGATAGAGAGGGAGGATGGATGGATGGATGGAGGAGGAGGAGGAGGAGCAGGGTTATGTCTGGGTTTTTGCTGTTGTGCTCAAAAACGGGATCAGATCAGATCAGCGCTGCTCCAGAGGATGCTCAGGGCCAAAAACTAAATCTGATTATGTCGCCTGAGAAGACTAATCTCTCTTGAATCTGTCTTCGTCTAATTCCAAAAACAATACTGTAATCTGTGTGTGTGTGAGTGTGTGTGTGTGCGAGTGTGTGTGTTGTTTGCAGCTAACTAACTAGGGTCATTCACTTGGGCTGACTGGCACAGATTTGCTGTCAGATTCCCCCCCAATATTATTAGTGAGATAACATCAGAGGTGTAAAATATATATATATATGAAAGGAACAATGAACTAAAGTCATTTAATCACCTAGTTACCTGACAGTCAGACTCAATTATTACTGTTTCCACTTAATTAGAGGTCGACCAGTTAATCGGTTCGGCCCGTTAATTAGTGTGAGCAGGATGTGATCAGACCAACTGTGGCCGTCGTCTGTCACCAGGATAATGTCCTTGTTTACCTGCGATCATTAATGTTTCACTTTATTTAACTGTTATATTTTGTAAATTATGAACACGATTAGGTCTTTGATCCCAGTATGGATTAGTTATTGGACTGACGATGTTGGCATGGTTTGGTAGAAGTTGGCACAGCTGTGGGCCAACGTCCATATCTGATCATCTCATGATACCCCCTTTTTCCACCGAACTGGTTCCAGTGCTGGTTCGGAGCCAGTGCCTGGCTTAACACCGGTTCTTTGCTGTTGGACTGCCTAAAGCGCCATGCAGGCTCCAGACAAAACTGGCTCCAGACAAGCACCACCTCGCTTGCTGGTCTAGAGCCAAGAACCCATTACACGAAGACGTACCAATACCAATACCAGTGAATTTCCACGGTACTCATTTGATACCACGATCAAAATCCAGTTCAACATCAAACTTTCCAGTGTTTAGGCTCCACTGTGCTTCAACAACTTCTCCAACTGCACAGGACGTAAAGAGCAGCAGCAACATGAGGTGAGATGAAAGTCATTATTCACATAACAAACGACTGTAGCGGCACCGAGACCACGCACGTGCTGCAGCTCATGAGATGGACATTTATTCCATTTTAAATATGAAACCTCACGTGATCAATATAAGAACGTTGTTCACTAATTAACACTAATTATAAAGTTCTGTTTCTATTTTGTACTCTATTTATTACATACGGTCCAGTAACCTCTGTTCTGTGATGCTTGTTCTTACAGACATGCATATGTGTGCACACGCACACACACACCCACGTTATGTCACAA
This sequence comes from Caranx ignobilis, assembly GCA_021432705.1. Classification (NCBI taxonomy): domain Eukaryota; kingdom Metazoa; phylum Chordata; class Actinopteri; order Carangiformes; family Carangidae; genus Caranx; species Caranx ignobilis. The sequence continues at coordinate 206,769 of JAFHLA010000180.1, forward strand.
TGCATTAGGTATCAGAACTGTTCAGTGAGCAATCAGATAAGGAGTACACACACACACACACACACACACACACACATGTGTAGAGGAATGCGTGTTCTGCTCACTGCTTTCCTGTTAGCACACCCGTCCACTAATTAGTTTCCATTAAAGGTGGCGTTCATAACTCCGGAAGTTTCTTTGGCTGACGTGCCGCTCGATGTTAAAAATACCTCTAATTAGACACAGCTTCGACACACACATACACACACACACATCACGTCTGACCACCCAGAAAGATGAGACCACCTCGCTCTGCCTCGACAGGCGTTCGACTTCCAAACCAGTGGCCCCCCCAAAAAAAAAAAAAAGTCACAGAAGTTTTTCCTCCTGTCTGTAATGGTCTGGCAACTCCTGGAAATTGAGGGTAGAGATAGAAATCACCCTCACAGGGAAGAGGAGGAGGAGGAGGAGGAGGAGGAGGAGACGAAGCAGAGGGTTTATCAACAAAAGCAGCGCTTTGGGGATTTAGTGGACAAAGTATCAGACTCAGGCTAAACTCCCCAGGTGGCTGATGGGAAGGCAAAGCAAGGGGCTTTTCTCTGGCTAAATATCAGTGTTGTCTCGTGCTTTTGTCTTTCCTTTAGTCTCCTCATGGTGCCATCTTTACCTGACGCTGTCTTTATCAGCGACTGAAGCACCTGCTATTAGCTTTGGCTGCTAACGTGTGATAAAAACCTCACGACAACATCTCAACTCCCCCCCACACACACTTTCACCGTCCTTTCATTTTGAAGAATGAAAGGATGGTGGGTGGTGGGTGGTGGTTGTGGTGGGAGGGTGCACTGGTATTTTGGGGTTGTCCCTCCCCCTCACCCCACCCACCTCCATCTCTGCAGCTTCCGTTTGTCAGCACGCCAGCAGCATCTAAGCTAACCCGGGCCTGCGTCGGAAATGTCACTCGGTACATTAGCATTTAGCCACCGCGCTCCGCTGTCAATCTGGGTTTATCTTTGACACCCCCTATGGTCTATCACCTTAGCTGCAGCCCCCCCTCCTCCCCACAACCTCCCCTTCCCAGTTTAGTCATTGTACTAATCAGGCGGGGGGGTGGTGGTGGGGGGGCAGTAGAATTTATCAGGGCTAGACACTCCCGCCCCGGCAGCCATTACTCATCCACAGACCAGGACATGCCAACAGTGGCTAATTGCTTTCTTTAACATTGGCACATGTGACATTCAGCGGTCTGAACGCTGGAGGAGGACGGGCCTCCCTCTCTTCACTGTATCATGTGTTATACGTCTCAGAAAGTTCAAAGAAGAAGAAATCGTGGCCAAATAACGTGTGATTTGTTTGTACGTTTGCTGTCGGTGTTTAGTTAAAGATCCGGCTCCTCAACACAGTGAGTTGTGTTGTCCTGAATGTCTTTCTGTTTTTGTGCTTTAATTGACTACAAACCACACGACCTTCCTCCTCCCCAGATAAGCTAAAGCGCCGGTCATTTGTTTAAATGATTGAAAAGACCTGTGCTTCCTTTTTTTTTTTCAGAAATGTGATTCTGCTCATTTAGACCAGGTGGGGTTTTTTTTTTGAAAAAATGATGATTTATGTTGAAGTTTAGTTTGATAAATTGCACTTGATGTGAGAAGCTGCAGAACTTCATTACAGCCACTGCATAAAATAAGTCCCCAGAAACCTCTTGTGTGGCTTCGTCTGTATATATTTACCACTTTAATATGAGAGTAAAGGTAAGCACAGGGAGGAATCAGATTTTTTATTTATTTTTTTTTTAGATGGCAGAAATTGTACTGTAAGCAGTTTCCCTTTGTTGTGAGCAGAGGGGGGGGATTATTCATCAAAGCGATGGTGGACGGTCCAATATCTAACAAAGCTCTTTGTTTTTGTTCGGTGGCAAAAGATTAATGAACAGACTGGACTGACATTTCCAGCAGGAAGGACATTGATCTGGAGGCCTTCTGAAGATCCTTATTGTCCTGTTTACCCTGCAAACAATAGATGACAGTGAGAGAATATGTACGCCGTCTACACACCACACACACACACACACACACACTCACTAATCCAAAGGGCAAACTCAGAATTTCATGAGCTGTTATATTTGTTATTAATCATGAATCCTTCAAAAACATCTGAAGAGATTTCTTCCTCTTCTTTCTTCTTCTACTTCTTCTTCTTCTTCTTGCTTTTAGAAATAGAAGCTGTTGGCAGCAGCTGAAAGTCAATAGGGACCTAAACTATTTTCTTTTTGGAAATCAAAACACATCCAAGACATTTGGGTTCCTGACCTACAGTAAGAGTAGAAAAAAAAACAAACTAACAGAAAGTTTTGGATGGGTTTAAATGAGCCAACTGTCTCGATTCCCCGTCGACTCGATCTAGTATCACTATCAAGAGGCCGTTTGCCAATCTCAGGCTAAAGAGACTTTGTAGACGTCCCTCGGTTTTGGCAGGGCTGGAAAAATTGGTGGAGCTCCTTCTGCCACTGTTACCATTCATCTTTTACTTATTAAATGCTAGGCTTCTTTGGTTCTGTGGTTGGTCGGCCATTTAAGGTCGAAGGTAGAACTGAATGCAGGACGAAAGAGGAAACAGGAAGTGGGTGTAGCAGGTGGCAATGGGATGAGAAACCTCAGCATAAATGGCAGGGAACAGGTGGAACTGACTGGAATAAGTGCCGACAGGTGTGTGAGTGGGTGGAGGAGACCGGAGAGCAGGTGGATGTGGAAGTCAGCGGGGGGGGGGGGGGGGGGTGATGGGAAAGACTGAGGGTATCAGGTGGGTGGGTGGATGGAGAACGGGTGGAAGTTGGAGACAGAGGATTGTGATAATAACAGCCATAATAAGTGACAGAGCATCAATGGTGCTTCTCCACACAAGATCTGATGTATTGACCGACTTCTGTCTCTAGTTTAACCATCAGATGTGACCTTGAAATAAATAGGAACCTGCTGATAATCGTGCACACAAAGAGCCTCTTAATTATACCCTGAACATTTTGTGCACACTGTTACTCTGTCTGCCTGTGGCTTTGGAGATATCTGGCTGCTGTAAGAATGAAAAGAGCTCCGTTCATTCATCCATTCATTCAGGGACAGTGTTCCTGCTCTGCTCAAAATCCTGTCCCCACCATTTAAATCTTTAAGGTCGGACCAAACCGAGATCGCTTTGCCAACTTCACACGGCTCCAATAATAATGATTTGGTGGCGAGTGATGCTGGATGCAGGAACACTGCCATACCATACGGTTCAGTGGACACATGCCAGCTGTTCTGGAGAATCACTTTCTGCTTATTTTGGCTTCTCATGAGTTTGTTTCCGGGCAGAGGAGCATCAGTTGAATGGACTCTGTGCTAAAGGAGGCCAACCTACTGCAGCTATCTGTGGATTCATAAAGAAGCCGGTTACCCCACCCCACTCTCCCCTCCCCTCCCACCCCCTCCCTCCAGGGCCGGGTTAAAGGCCCCTCTTTGCCCCGTGCCAGTCATATTAACATAACCCAGCGCTGTCTGATTACGGCGCCTAATGTGAGCAGATGGAGGCCCACTGTTTGCTTCGCCAATCAAAATAATGTCATTATATTGGAATAATGGCTGTGGTTGCCAGCGAAGCCAAAGAGAGAGAGAGAGAGAGAGAAGATGAAGAGAAGACGGCGTGTTTTTATTGTCCCCGAGAGACCGGTAAGATCCAATCAGCAGGGTGTGACTTACAGTCTGGGAGCTCGGAGCCCGTCCACAGCGCCTCCCCTCCACTCCAACTATCGCCTTCACAGACAGTGTGTGGGTAGCTTGTTGGGGATGGAGGGGTGGCGGGGGGGTTGGGGGTGGGGGTGCAGGCTTCATAACGAGGAGAAAGGAACTGTACATAAACACAGCGAGCAGCAACAATGGCTACTCCTCTGTTTGATTTTTGTGCAGTATGAATTAATAAGCGAGTGTAGAGGATATGCATTTGTGCTTGCACAGGACTTTTTGCATAGGCAGCTAATAGTGTGTGTGTGTATGTGTGTGTGTGTGTGTGTCTGTGTGTGCGTGTATGTATTTGGCCAGCTCTCCAGTTATTGCTTTTGAAGTTGTTAATTAAACCCTCAACCATCTGGTAGCTCAATGAAATTACACTGAGCTTCTCAGCCATGAAAAAAACATGACTGACTGACTGACTGACTAAATGAATAAATAAAACAGATTAATAATTTAATAAATGCTTCAAATATCTCTTGTCTAAGTGAGGGGAAAAACAAGAAGTCTTATTAATGTAAATTCGCTGCTCTGTGCTGTCAACCCCTGTTGTGTGTGTGTGTGTGTGTGTGTGTGTGTGTGTGCTTACGAAGGCTTACAGGTGAATCAAAGACGACTGTCAGTATGTCAACCTTTGATCTCTCTCGATGTCTTCCTTCCCTCCTTCCTTCCCTCTCTCTCTTATATGCGGCACGCCTCCATGCATAGTAGAGAAAACACACGTCTTGTTTAGATTTCTGCGTGGATGCATCTGTTTGTAGAACATGAGTGTGTCATTTCAGGAAGTGAAAATGGTATATACTGTTTTTTTTTTTTTTTTTTTTTTTTTAATCTTTAAAAGCTCACTGCTGAATACATCATCCATCCTGCTGCTGCTGCTGCTGCTGCTGCTGTGTTATAATATACTGTACCACATGTTTTTTGTAATATATACTCTTTTTAATGTTTCACAGCGCTGACATTTCCCATATGTTCACATGCAAAATAATTACATTGCTGCTGATACACGTGATGAATTAATCGTCCTGTAAATGATGATAAGGTGCTGGATCGATGATGAATTCGGTCCCATGAGATGTGTTGAGCATCTGACCAGGATGTTAAAGCAGAGTTAATCTACATGGGGATGGCAGAAAAATGCCTGGTTGTGTGTATGTACACATGACTCAGAGGGAGGATCAACGCTCTGACTTCTTGTTGCTGCTCGCACACGTTAGTGGGTGATGACTCGATCTTTCAGTCGTGTTTCAGGGACACTAAACAAACTAAAGCTTCAAATTAGGTCACAGATGCTGCTTCGGTTTGGGCCTAAGATTCAGTGACTGCTGCTGTTTGGTGATGTGACAACATCGGAGTCAAAATCAACAAGTTTTGCAAAAAGAAGTGATTCTTCTGCTCCTCGTTTCAGAAAATTCAGCTTGCGATCCATTTTTCATGTGAACATATATTAACCCTGTGTGTAAAACGCCCACAGGCCAGTGGGCGTTAAGGGGTTAAGTTTTCCTCAGATATTCACTCATATCATACGAGACATTGAAAGGACTTTCATCTTCTCAATCAATCAATCAATCAATACACTTACACAATACAGAGGAGCATCTCTTTGGAGGAATATTGACGAGCCTTTTTCGGCTGCACAATGTTAAAAACTTTCTTCCACTGAGACCCCTGAGGTTTTCAGAGACTCTAGGCAAAGTTGCAAATCTAAATTGTCTCCACGTCCCGTAGCCTCCACGGTAAAAACAGCTGACATTACTGTTATGTGCTTGCAGTTACATGCACTGTATATAAATGTGTTAATTGGTCAGAGCCGTACAATAAGGCCCGAGGCTCTGTATTCATGGCTGCGGCAGTGTATGCTTCTGTGATTAGGTTGTGTCGAGGACACAGCTGGGTGCCTGCAGTGACAGGGCGGGGTACAGACGCTGCTGTAGCTAACTGACAGAGCAGCTCCCTTTTATAATGAATCTACTAACTGTGAGTTTGAGCTGGTGTTGGAGGAACAGAAATCGAGACGGACGGAGTTCATTTGAAGGAACAAGAACAAATTGTGTCTCTGCTTTTTATTTTCACAGTGAACTCTGTGTCTGATGGTCCGCGCTGCAATGGTCCTCTACCGGACTGATAGAAAGTTTGGGGTCAAAGATCAAGGGTGGGTCGACCTCACAAAACAGGACTGTAATATTGATTTTTTTACTAAAAAGCACTCTCCCATTCGTCATCTAGATCCTTGCACTGATTGGTTCGAGGTCTGTCCATTTGCATACAGAGGCATTATGACCTATGTCTGTTGGACACGCCTTCCCCAGACCGACGTTAGCCAGGCTAATCATTTCAGTAACTTGAGTTACGTCACCATATTTGACAGAAAATGCACTGACGACCATTATTTACTGTGAGGTCTCTTCATAGCAACAGAGCTTGATGTTGTGTTCATCCAGGATCTTTATGAAAACAATGTGGTGTGGTGAAAATATTAGTTTTCCGACTACCCTGCCATGCTACATCACGTCCTGGGTACGGCCTTGGACTGAATGACCTTTTGACTTGAAACTAGTCTGAGTGTCTGAGGCAGCCGGTGAATCTAGTTTATTATGGCATCTGCATATAATAGTCTGGATGAATCGTTCACAGTTGGAACTAATATGGCGTACGATACCTGGGTTCAGACTCGGACTCAAAAGGGGCCAAAAAAAAATTACTTTTCATGCGCCTCATTCATTCTATACATGACCACAATTTTCCTGCAGCACCGCGAATTTCTCGAAGCTTTGCACTTTGCATTTCCATGACTCCATGTGTGTCCTCGTCTCGCGGCTTATGTGGCAGCAGTCTGGCCATTCAAAGTCTGTGTGCCCTCTCTGTACCTTCAGAGGAAGATGCTGCTGGTGCTTTCTGGACTATGCAGCTTCTCAATAAGACGGGTCACCTCAGGGAGCTACCTGCTGAGCAGCAACCGCCTGGATGCACGGTGTCCATGTGTGTGTAGCATTTTGCACCCCTGGCATTTAACCACGACCGCTGACACTGCAATAACTCGTCTTTTTTTTTTTTTTTTAACTGTACTGCAGAGGCAAGTTTTTAAGATGCGAGTGGGAGGCTTTAACCTGAACCAGCTGGGAGACGAAAAGCAGGGAGAGTGTTTTGCGTGGTCAAGAGCGAGAGAAATATGAGATGGCTGCAGAGGGGGGATAAAGGGATTTCAGAGTGAAAGGAGAGTTAGGGATGCTGTCATTTGTTGCTTTTGGGTGGAAATAACAAGAAAAAAGTGGCGTGAGGAAGAGAGGAGTCTAACACCAGTGGGAGTTAAAGATGCAGACAGGATCGAACAGACACAGAGAGATGCACATGGACTATTTTTTCAGTAATGCAGTGGTAAATTACCTGTTGGAGTGAATTGCAGCTCCCAGTCGGTCATTATCAAGACGAACAACCGACAAAATCAAAACACGCTATCCCCACATGAATCAAAGCTGCATCCTATATCAGTTTGATCCAAACATTTACTGTTTGTCAGATTTCAGAAACAAATGCACACATACACAAAGACCTATGTCCATGACATTTTATATAAAGTGTCACTCAAGAAGGTAATTACATTCGCAGAATTAAGGGCGAAAAGCAAAGCAAAAGTATGTAGAGACATTAGTCAGTGTTCTCCCTCTCTGTCCTTTTTCCTCTCTTGTTCTGTGATGAGATTCCATTAGACGCCATTAAATCTCTGCCTAAGAGCCCTCTGAAGCTTCACAATTACAGAAATAAAAAAAAATCACAATCCTCATTGAGCGCTCTTCTGCATTAGGGGCTGCCTGGAGTCGCGTGGGAGCTGTTACACGGGGCCCCGGCACAGACCGAGTCAGAGGCTCTGCAGAGCTGCAAAGCACAGCTCATTAGAATGACTAAGAGCCCGAATGAAGGCCCTTATGTGAAAGCCATAATGGAGCGGGAGCTCTTGTGCCAGAGCCGTAATGGAGGCTCTTGTGCGGTTGTGCTTGTCTCCCCTCCGCACAGCAAGAGGCTTGAGCTGAAACTGCACGGCTGGAGAGCTGACCCCCGCCGAGTGGCCGCGGAGCTGCTCTAAACACTGTGTGTGTGTGTTGTGCTGGCAGGGCCGGTGGCAGAGCAGAGGGCCATCACAGCGCTCTGTCACTCTGTGAAGTGTGCGGAGGTGGTTCGTTAAGAGAATATTTGATCAAGTAAATGGTCAGAATGTGACAGAAATGTAAGCCGTTAAAACTAAACGATGATGTGTTAAACATGTTTATCTTCCCTGGTCAGCTCGGCCTGAAACCACCACTCGGCTAATTCATGTACTCTGATGACTAAAATGATCAAGGTTTTTTTTTTCTTGGAATCAAAGCTTTATTTAATCCATTTCACTTGCATTATGGGACATGCTCAGCTTGTGTTTCACATGGACTTTTATTACTAACGTGCAACGTTTTCACAACTCAGCGATCGTAGGCGAGATGGAGCAAAGCTAAGAAACAACATAAAAGGAGGAGAGACAGAAAATATCAAAGGTGTGAGACCGTATGAAGTGCGTCCACTGTAAAACATCCACTGAGTGGAGCCGACACAGTGTCATGTAACATAACGTAACATAACGCAAGGTAATGTAACCAAAAGTAAGTAGTGTAATGTAAGGTAAGGTAACATAAGGTAGCTGCGGCCCAGGCTGTCACACTGCCATAGTGTCTTTTTTGTTGTTGTTGGATATTTATATCACACACACACACACACACTGGCTTTAAGGCAGGGCCTGTCACAAATGGAAAACACACTTATACTTTTTAAAAATCAGGCTGCGTAGTAAAGCAGGGAGCGATGGAGCTGAAGTATTTGTGGGTATAAAAGGTGAATACAGAGGCTCCAGATGCTGTCAGTGGGATCTACAGATGTGTGATGACAGGTTTATAGTGGAGTAGCAGTGGATTGTAGAGCAACAAAGATCTCCTCTTCTTCCTCTGCAGAGTTGCTCTCCATCTTAAGACTCAGGTTTTACCATTTCGTCGTCGTACCAACCTCATGTACGATGACGCGATGAAGAAACTCAGTGGTGAAACTCGACCACGATGCGAAAGCTGTGATGTCCGTTCTTCTCTTGACTCATCAGAGCTCATCAGATTTTTCGAGGAGGTGTCGGCTTCAGATTTCCCACTACGAGGTGTGAGAATACACCACGTGTACTTTTTTACACACATGGCAGCTTTAAAAGCACCAAGGATGCATTTTGTGTCTGTTTTTTCCTCTTTTCATCCCCTTCAGCTCCTCATTCAGCCACTGACAACGATGACAATGTGTTTTACGACACAACTGGGGGAGTTAAAAAAAAAAAACACCATGTCACACTTTATGGATCTTTCCTTTCACCTGGCAGTCAGCTCAACCCTTTTCTTTATTGGTCTGAGCAATGCATGATGGTAGTTTTGCTGTTGAGTCGGTGCCCATCAATCATACGATACCTCTGTGGGATATTTTGAATGACGTCTTAAAGCTCGTGTAAAGAGCCTTCAGTCATTTGTGACTTGTTTAGTGATGATGATCTGCTGATCTTCTATATAAGGTCTGATGATCTCAACACAAGAAAACGATCAGCAGTGAAGATTTTCACAATAAATTCAAGTTCCCGGGGTGGTCTGAAAAGTGTTTCTGGGCTTTGCCATCAACAGCAATACAATTCTGGAAGGAAAGAGTGTCGAGAAGCGATTTTCCCTGAATCTGAATCGTCAAATAAAATGAGAGGAGCTGCCACTGCAGTTTTCACATTGGAGTTCATAAAAGTCTTTAATAAAGTACTTACTGTTTTTAATTTCATCTCTGGTACGCAGTGACTCTCGACGTGTCGAAACTTTTGATGAAATTACTTCCTGTGATCCTGTTTAGTGACTTTATATCAGCGAAACACATTTTAATTCAGTCAGGTATTAGCCGTATAACCATAGATGTCTCTCTTATAAATATATCCCCGGCTGCATGCGAGGTTGACAAGCAGAGTGTTCTCGCAGCCTCTCTAATTTCTCTCCCTGTTAAATATCACTAGTTCTACTGCCGCTTAAATGCAACCCTGTTTTTAGCGGAGTGACATTTAAAAGAAACACAAGACCTTTTGCAACACAGTCTCTGTGAAAAAGGAAACTCTTGAAATCTCTGCATGAAGCGCTAAAGCCCCTGCTTTAATTATAGGAGACTTAAAGTTAAAACTTATATTCATGTCAGTGGAGGTGGAGAAGATTAATTTGTGCAGTCTAAAAATGGATGAAACATTTAACTTGTGAGGGAGGAATGTGTGTATCATTTCTGTAATATGGACGAGATTGTTGGCAGACGTGAATGCCAGGTCATCTCACTCTTTGCTTAAGTGTGTGTGTGTGTTCGTGCTCGTGCATGTGTGTGTTCCCGTCTGCATCTCTATCTCAGCGTGTGGGCACATGAGCCGCAAAGCTGTTGCACGGCCTCATTGATTTCATGCCCTCTTCTCACATCTATTCACATCTCTTCTCCGACTCACCTCCCTCCTCCCGGTCCTCCTCCTTCTCTTTTGGTCCGTTGCCCATGGCGATGGTTCACCTTGGTAACCGGCAGCTGAGCAGGAAGTGGGAGGCGGCCTGGTGAGAAGAGGACCTCCCGTGAGTGTTGTGTAAGTCTGGTCACGTGATGAGGAAGGGGGAGGGTGGCGATGGCGTTTGGGGTGGGGGTGGGGGGGCTTCGATCCGCTCCGGCGGGTGGGGTTAGGGGGTCGATGGTGAGGGGCTTGTTCGCTGCAGGCTTTAAAAAGCAGAGGGAGTATGTTAAACATCCCATCGATCCACATGCTCCTCCGAGGCCGGAAACCATGGATAAAGAGAACACAATCAAAAAGCCTGTGCTCGTATATCACATGGCAGCAGAGAGAGAGTTGGAGGACGGAAAGAACTAGAACAAGACACAGAGCGAATAAGAGCTTTAAATATAAAGCAAGGGTTTCTCAAAAGAACCTTACAGGGGTTTTATGTCTCTGTGCCAGATGTGTGAGTACTTTAGGAAGTAGGCCAGTGCCTGCTAGTGGGAGTTATTTTCAGGCGAGGTTATTGTACCAGAAGAAGCTTGGTTGGTACTTGTACATGATGCTGGTGGGGGGTGGAGGGGCCGGTCCTCTTAAGAAAAATGCTAAGTCTTCAAAGCTGGAGAAAAGTAGCTTCTATAGGGGATGCTGTAGATTGGGCTCAGAGTTCACGGGGTCATGCACACACAGCACTTCTCTTTATTTTTTTTCTAAAAGTGTAAACAACCCGGGGTAACGTTTCTGTAACTCTGCAGAGAAGGTTGAAATCTTGGGCTTTGAGAGCTGGGTGTGTAAAAACATAAAAGATGTTCTGCTTCCTTTGGTATTTGATGCTTGCGCTCAAGTAGGGCTGGTATTAGTTCAGTGTTATTGTCTGAGATAATGCATCAGCGCCAATGGCACAAAATGGGATCCACTTCCTGTCCCAAAAGTGGGCGTGGTCATAACTGCTTGCTAACGTCAAAACACAACATCGTACATAATACATCATTAGATACAGGATGGACATGTATCTAATTTTACTACTGGGTTTAGTCATTTAACGGGCAAGTAACATAAGTTTAACCCCTTAACACCCACTGGCCCATCGAGGACCCGGCATCACCTGAATGATGTCACATCATCTCCATGAAATTTGCCAAAACCTGACATTTTTTACAAAAGACACAGTTTGTGTGTTGTTTTGATTCCAGCCCTGGCGTCCTGTCCGTGGGGATGTTTGCCAGTGTCTCTGGCTGCACCTTTGTCTCTTTTCATGGCAGGATGGTCTGTAAGCATGTCGTGCATTCCTGTGACTGGGCGTGCGCACACCCCCCGCTGGTTTTCGTGTGCATGTTGCCCGTTGGTGCGTGTGTGTTGCTGTCGACTGCATGGGGCTCAGTGCTTACTCAGTAATTCCCTGGTCCCAGGCTGTGTATTAGCGGCTGATCCAGCCGACTGGGCCAAGCATCCACATTCAGTCGGCTTGGGATCTGCAGCTCAGAGCAGGAGGCTGCCCGGGCTCTCTGATGCCTCCCTAAGCTCTCCAGCACAGAGCAATTTACTGGCACCGGATTGGCACAATTGGTGTGTGTGTGTGTGTGTTGAGTGTTTGTGCTCATTTCAGTTTACGCCTGCTGTTTTGTCATCTTTCTAGCCTTTTCTCTACCTTGGTCATTGCCGGCGTGTCATGGCCCGGCCTGGCTCTTGGTGCAGTGCCCCTCTGCTCTGCTTTCATGCCAGGCCAAGCTGAGAGTGACACTAACAACCTGAAACGTAAGGATTTCGCAAACCGCAGCACAGCCTGTGTTTTCAAAGACCGCTCTTTGATATCTGTGATGGTCTGTGATGTTTTGCTTCTTCGCCTGTTTTCATTTCATTTCAACTTTTTTTTTCATTTGTTGTCCTTTCGACTTGGAAATTCCTGGGAGCACCAGGAACTGGTGAATATATGGAGATATCTTGTTTTGCACTTTGCCACTTGGTAATTCACCAACACGGTCTATTTTGTAGTGTGTGTGTGTGTCTCTGTCAGTGTCCATCCATGTCTGCTGTGTGTGGTTGAAGGAGCCAGCCAGTCAGTCAGCCGGTCGGTCGGTCCAGCTCTGTGAAATGCAGCTAAATTGGCTCATTTATGTAAACATTCAGTCCAGGGCTGTGTTGCCCAATGTTGGCCTCAAACAACAAGAAGTCTGCAGGGGGAGCTTTGGAAGGCCCCCACATTGCAAAAAAGAACAGGCATTGTTAGAAAACCAAAAAAAAAACAAGACAAACAGAAGTTTTGTTTGCCAGACATATTGTATTGTATTCAGCATAATGGTGCATTTGACAGAGAGCGACAAAGTTTATTTCTTGTTGTGTCGCGGTATTGTTAGACGAGGAGTTGACGAGCGTAGACGGAGGTAATGAGGAATCTCTGGATCCAAATGTTTTTGATCATAGTCTCTTTTATTCCCTTTCGCCAACGAGGTCATGTTTTCACCTGTGTCTGTTTGTTAGTCAGCTGGATTATGTAAAAAAAAAAATGAGCCTGCTGTTTTCTGTCATTACTGTGACTCTTTGACTTTGTATAGTTTGGTACAAAAATCTGCAGCATTTCAGTTTTTAATTCAATGCACAGAAATAAATGTTTCAATTCATGCTTCTCTATCCGTCCAGTAAACAACCAGCAATGGAGTCATTATGCAGAGTGGGCGGGGCTAACACCACGAAGCTGAATTCAGCTGGATCTCTCAGATCCAATGATCCAGTGATGGAAACATGACTCATACAGTGTGATGAAGTGGCCTTGTTGTTGTTGTTGTTGACATGTGACTGGAACATGATGGAGTCATCACTGACCGACAGCTGGTTGGACTGGAAGCACACTGCAGGAACATCACGTCAAGTCTTTATTCTAGTGAAGAAGTCAGTCTATATATGACACATTGAACAATATTCAAATAATATCTAGACTTGTGGTAAATGCTTTGGAAATTAGTTTTGTTTTTAACACATCACATCAGAAATCTGTTGTTTATTGCACAAGATATTCACTGCCTTACATCCTTTATCCTGTTTATGCACAGTATCTCTCTGCTCTGTGGAGCTGTCTCACTAAAATTCATTTCAGAGCCGAAGCCAGTATCGTCTGAGCATTATCATGTGAAGCCCAAGAAAACCAGGGTTTGAGCTGGTAATCTAAATTGTTTTCCACTTTGAATGTTTCAGTGAAAGGCAAAAAAATAATCAGCAGCAGCCAGCGAGAAACACTGCGAGTGGACACAGTGGATGTACTGTAGGTCAGAGGAGGAGCAGCAAGTCCGATCTGATACTGAGCCTAAGAACCCAGGCAGATAGGTCACGTGTAGCTGCACACGAACGAACACAGTAAATTATCTTATTTGTTTGCTCGTGTGATGCATCAGACAGGAATGTAAAAAAACAAAAAAAAATGTCTGGCAGTCAGCGAACAACGAAGCTCGGAGCTGATCCAGACTTTTAATTAGATCAAAAAAACAAAAAAAAAGATCTTTTAATTCACTTTGTAAAAACATGAAGGAAGGAGAGTGACATGTGATAATGGGCTATGTGTTTTGAAATAGAAGCATCGCTGTGATTTCAGTCTTTGACAGGTATGAATGCAGGTGCTTCACTGTCATTTGAATATTTTCCGATATTTAATGATAAAATATAAACAGAAAAACAACGATCATCGAGGTGAAAAGAAGTCAGCTGATGAAAACTGACATTTCATCTTTCCGCTTTGACTTTGACAACTTTTCTCTGGCTCAGGGGTTGGCTGGCTGTCAGCAGTCACCCCCCCCCCAGTTGAAATAAAACAGTCCTAGATATTAATGCTATTACTATTTATCATTAGGTTCCTGATTCTATTTCTTCTTTATCACAAGTGCCACCAAATCCATCTCCCAGATTAGCTCTCTTGACATTTGACTGATCGAACTATGAATATATTTGAATACATCTGAAACGTGCAAAAGATAGTTTTGTTTTTCGTGTGTGTGTGTGTGTGTGTGTGTGTGTGTGTGTGTGTGTGTGTCCGTGCGTCACTCGTGCCCTGGCCTCTGTCAGGACCCAGCTGTGTTGGCGTCTCCTCCATCACAGGGAAAGTTTGCTCTTTGTGAGGTAATTAAAGTGGAAGCATCTGTTCCAACTCTGCACATCTCTGCACACCTGAGCTGCTACTAACCGCGGGGCTGGGCCGAGCCGAGCCGAGCCGAGCCAGGCCGAGCCAAACTGAGCCGCCAGTAGATTTTCATCATATGGATTTTTGAAGATCAGATGGAGTCGCTGCTGGTTTGTGGAAACCAAGTGTTCATGATAATGATCACACCTGTGTGTTTTCTGTCTGATCCTGGATCAGACCCAACAGTACAGATGTTTTTACACCAGGACGTTTGTCTTACCTCAAACCACTTCTAAACCTTTCATATTTTGATTTCATCGCTTTTTACAGTCGACTTCTATCATGCTGGATGTGATTTGTCTTCACCTTTTTTTACCCTTTATTACATCCTTTATCCCCCCCCCCCCCCCCCCCCCCCCCCCCCCCCCCGGCCCAAACAAAGACGACCAAACAAACTCACTCCTCATTAGCTGGTGCTCGCTCTCCACGTCTATTAACAAAACCTGATTAGTGTCAAGAAGTATCAGTGACATTTGTTTTTGAAAACAGTGAAACCGTGTGTTCGCTTTCATCACGGAAACACACACACACACACACACGACCTTCTCCTCTTCACAACCAGGCCAATATTTCCTCCG
Source organism: Caranx ignobilis (assembly GCA_021432705.1). NCBI lineage: Eukaryota > Metazoa > Chordata > Actinopteri > Carangiformes > Carangidae > Caranx > Caranx ignobilis. The sequence continues at coordinate 221,787 of JAFHLA010000180.1, forward strand.
TGCCCTCGAGTCCTTTCATGTGAGCGGCTCCAAAGTTTTCTCCACTTAAGTTTTTTTTTTTTCTCTGAGTCATGACTTCTTGAGTTTGACTTTGATATTTTTCCACACGACAAATAAACCAGATGCATGATATTTACTTTTTAGACGGTTCTGTTGAATTGTGACGTTCAGGGACACTTTTCTGCAGCTTCAGTAAATAACTGACCGTGTTCCACAAAAAGCACTCGACACAAGATATTTGGTCTTTATCCTCTGCTTTTAATATTTGGTTTTCGTTCACTCTTTAAACTCTTCAAGTCGTGCGCTCGTAGAGGAAATGTACTAACACAGTGAGTCATGTATACAAAGACTCTGCATGTGGTTCAATCTCTTTGAGTTTAATTTTAGCTGCTTTATTGAAGCGCTCATGGAAAATCGTCGTCGCTGGGTGAACAGCAGGAGATCAGCAGGTCAGTATTGTAATTTTTATTTAGATTATGTTGTAATTAAGGCGTCAGCTGGAAGTTAAATTGTCAGTGGTCAGCGTTCATTCACTCTGAGCGCCATATCAGAGACATGGCTGCTGCGCACACAACACAGAAACAACTCTGTGGTTCATGCACCAATTCAAAAAAGTAAATCCATTCGATCCTTTTTCTAACACATTTAGCGTGTGTTTTCTGTCATTACTGTGACTCTGCATCGACATTAAGTTCTTACACTGTAGGAATTCACTGATCACTGCTGTGAACCTTTCAGAGCCACAGCCTTTCAAACACAGCGGCGGTAAATGTTCCCAAAACTCAGGGTTTTATTTTATTTTATTTTATTTTTGGTGTGGAAATTTCTTTTGACCAAAAGTGGAGCGTCGTTCGCTTGAGGGCGACTTTGTCCAGATCAGACGAATAACAAACTGAGTGCACGATGGTCCAATCCCTGTTTATCTGTAATGGTGCCTTGACTCCAGACCTTCTTGTTTTGTCTTGTACATGCAGAGGAAACTATATCCGACTTGTCTTGACAACACACACACATGCACTGTCTCTCGCACTCTCTCTCTCTCTCTATATATATATATATATATACACACACACACACACACACAGTCAATTACACCTGCAGAGGAGCAGAACTCCACATGCCATTTCACTTCCAGTGTGAAAGCAGAGTTAATCACCTCCTGCATGGCTCCCACTCTCCTGCAAACTTCCCTTAACTGGAGGTTGAACTGTGGGACCTCGGCTATATAAACGCAAAGCCAAGTGTCAAAGCCTGCAGGTTCATCTGTGGAAAAGTGGGAGAGTGTGTGTGTGTGTGTGACAAAGTGTAACAGTATGCGTCTCCATGTTTGAACAAGAACCCTGTCCTCCCTATCCTTTTCAATCTCAGACGCAGCAGTGGAGCCATCGCCGCGCAGGTTTACTCATCAACTCACCCGTGGAGCCCCCTCGATTCGACGGGACGCTACATTAGCTCTGGGAACTGGAAATATACAAGGAGCCCCCCCGCCATATGGAGCGATTTGTAAAGATGCAGCGGTACCATTGTCTTTTGTCACTTCCTTCAGATACTTGCCAAATACTTTTCGAATTACACATCGTTTTTACAGTCGGAGTGTGAGAGCGTGTGATGTCACCGTACTGCACAGCTGGAGCAGGAAGCTCCCTCCTGGGATGTGGAAAAGAAAATGTTGAAAAGATGTGCAACAGGCTAGACAAACAGTCAGGAAGAATCCAGGCAGGAGAAGAGAAGATAAAAAGATAAAGCAACGTTTTAGGACACGTCTCAAAAGTTATGAAGCGTTAAAAAACCCAAAACCCAATATTCTCCATGTTCAAACTGATCTGCAGGCAGTTTTAAGAGCTGATGCTGCTGTGGGATCTGATGACGCACCCAGCTAATGTGTGTGTTCAGGTCAAGTAGTGAACGTGGAGGAAATCCATGGAGGTAATTACATCATTATTTACACGGCAGCGTTTTTTGTTTTTTTTTTCTCGTTCAGTGTTTCTGTTTGTTTTTGGTTTGTTTGTGAAGAAAAGTGCTCACACAGTGATGCAAGTGAAACTGTTGGTTTTACACAACAGGACGATGTTGATCTAACATTTTTGCGATAACTGAATTAAAGAGGAGCTGGACGGAGCTGTTTCCAGATGTTTGACCTCCAGATGTGACAGGGAGCAACAGCAACCTGATGAAACCACTGTTCAACCTTAACTTTAAAAGGGTTTTAACCTTTTCCTGATAACATCTGCTCTGCTGACATAGATCATTCAGTCCAGCGCTCTCCCACTCCACCTGTACCTGTTGCACCCTGTCTCCGCCTCCCTCAGCATTCATTAAACACCTGTGAGATGCTTCTGCCCTTCGATATCCAGCACCAAAAACAAAAACCAGACTCCCTGACATCAGAGGAGAGTTAATGTGCTCCATCCATCTGTTGTCTGATCAGGAATCAGAGGCGGGGGCGGTGACGGCGGCTGATCGTCCTTGGACTCGACTTTTTCAAATGATCGAGAAAAAGAAAATCAGAGTTGAATATAAAATAAAAACACTGGAGGATTTCATCAGCTACCTTCAATCTGGCATCGTTGCTTAAAGTCCTGTGTGAATAGATGGAGTCTTATCCGTGTGTGTGTGTGTGTGTTCAGCACAAGTCACTGTACTCTTAAAAGGCTCATTAATTATAGTTGGAGTCATTATGGAGATAAGTGTGAGCCTGACTATTGGTGCAGACGATAAGAAGAAGAATTACCTGTTTTGGTGCTTCTGCTTTCTAATCAGCTGCCCATTACAGATATCAAGGGACTTCTATTACCGAGCCTGTGTGTTTCTATCTTCCATGTCTCTTTTTGTTTTTCGTTCGGCATCTCTCCATCGTCATTGTCGTCGTCCTCCTCCTCCTCCTCCCCACCCGCCTGCCCGCCCCTCGGTGCGTCTGGCGTGACCGAGGGCTACGAAATGTGTTGCGTTTCCTGTTGTAATCCGTTGCCCATCACAATAAGCCACTAATCATGCAATCTGGAGCAACTGTTCATCACTTCATCCTTTGTGTGTGAAGACACTCTCCACACAAGTATCCAAACACAGGAACACACACACACATTTATATAAAGACCAATCTGTACAAGTACGCTTTCAGCCGGAGCCGGGCCCGTGGAAACTCCCTCGCCAGTTTCCTGCTGATTCTGACTTACGCTGATTTTCAGGATGTTTAAAGTGCAGGAGACTGAACCCAGTTGAGTAAAATATGGGGACAAAAGTAAAAAAAAAAAAGAAGAAAAATAAAATAAATAAATAAATGAAATACCCGGGGATGATTTTTAAAATGTATTTGGAGCCAAACACACAGCTGACATTTCCCGGAGCGCTCCTCGGGGTGTGTGCTGCTTCCTGTCGGGAACGAACTGTCACCTCCTGGTTGTTGTTTTGTGTAAGTTTCTGTCTCGTCTCTGAGAACTTTAAACCTTATTTTCAAATGAAACACATGTCTCTGATTCCTATGGGACAGAGGGACATCCTTAATCCATAATGTGAGCAGTGAGCACATGCGACGCCTCCTTCAGGGCGGACTTCGCCTTTGAACGACTTGAATGGAAGTTTTTTGGAGAGATAAAGTGCACCTCTGGACTTTTTCACTTCATGCAAGTGAATATAGGTCAGGCAAACGTGTTACGTGCATCATCTGCTGCTGCAGTTTGATTCCCCTTTCTGTGCTGATGTAAATGCTGATTGACTTGTTTCTGATGTCCCCAGCATATGGCTAATAAAGGTTTTAGTGTGGCAGAGCCGCAGGAGCCCCGAGCTGCCAGGATCAAAGTGACAGCCTCAAACAGGCCTTTGTGTTCTTCAGCCATTAGGGCATAGCAACGCCAGCACCTGGTGTGAGCCATATGAATATCATTAGCTCAGTTTATTTGTCTGTGTGTGAGTGTGTGTGTGTCCTTTTATGAACATATTGTTCATCTTATTTGGTTATTTCAGCCATTATTTCCATCTGATATGATCTCGTTACGCTCACAGACGCTTCGCTTTTTAGCTCCGAGGATGTGTCGACTTCAGAGTGCGACTGGGCCGGAACAAAAAGCCACGATCACAGATGTTTACTTCCTTTAGTTTCCTTCCATGTTACAGTGAAGAGTGTTGTCACTTGTAGATCTTACAGACAAAAAATAGTTGTGTCCAATCAGGTTGACAGTAACTTAGATTCTAAATAGTTGGTTTCAACTTTAAACAGTATAGATATATGAGGAGTTTGGGAGGTCTGTGTGCTCTTGTTAAGTCGGATGGGACTCAGCGTTGAAACGGTTATTCGTGCAGTGAGTTATCGAAGCTGCAGACACACGAGTTAATGCTTAAATAGCTGCAGTTTTGGTCATTCAGTGCGGTTTAAACGTGAAGGTTTGAACGACAGCAAACGAGATGTATTTTAGGGATTTGTCACATTTAGCAGAAATTCAGACGATGAATTGATTGGTGCAGAAAATAACTGGACGAGACAAAGCGTGATTAATGGTCGCCACTTAAAAGAAGATTTCATTGAGCCTGTCACTTTGCTGCTCCATGAGGATTAGTCACAGTAACAGGATATAACCAGGTCATTAAATATGTAGCTTTACAGGTGCAGCTGCAGTGTTGTCCCGACCTGCACACACACCTACCTGTGTATCTGTGATGTGGCGACTTGTCCAATCACACTCGAGCATTCAGTCATTCTCAATCACACATCTGGACAGCTGTTTGCTGCAGGTATCTGGAGTTTAGTTTGCAGATGTTTGGTGGATTTTTTTCTCATCCTGGGAGCAAACAATACAAAAAGGAGATTCACTCAACCCTGTGCTAAGCTAAGCTAACTGAAAGCTAACTGCAGCTGATCTTCTCCTTCAGTCGTTAGCGATTAAACAAATGAGTGTAAATGTCAAACTGTTGCTTTTTAAATCTTTAAGTAACTGTATATTTACTCGGTGTGTCAGTGCACATGAGTCAAACCCAGGCGTCTGTGGTGAAATACCTGTCGTGTGTGTGTGTGTGTGTATGTGTGTGTCTTTGTGTAGAGGACAGTCAGGAGTCCACAGCTGTAAACCTGGACCTTTGGGCCGCCGTCGCTCCAGCACCACAGATACGATCGATTAGCGTCGACAAGCCATTGTCTGAAGAGTTGGCGCCATCCTCTGATAGACAGACACACAGCGCCGCCAACTTCACAAAAAAACACACTCAAATGTCACGGGTTCAACCTGAGTGAGAGTCATATGTATGTGTATGTGTGTGTTTATGTGTGTGTGTCTATAAATGTTTGCACCGGAGGTGGAAATCAAGCGGCTGATCGCAGCGTGTGAAGCCGGATGGTGGCGGCCGGCAGCGGCGGGCGGCGGCGGCCTTAACGGAGTGAGAAAACAAGTTATGACTGGCAGAGAGTGATTGAAACAGGACTGAATAGGAAGTGGTGTTGTTTGATAGCGTGTGTCTCCAGTGTGTGGTATCTGTCAGTAATCCATCACACCTATTGATCCTCCGAGAGTGAAAGAGCAGTTGGACACAGCAGGGAGAGAGACACCGGGTAACAGTACGAAAGACAGAAAGGGAGGGAGGGGGATCACACTCTCTTTCTCACACACACACACACACACACACACACACACACACACTCTGAGGTCCTTGCGTCCTGTGCAGAGGTGTCTTTGTATGCCATTCATCTGTCTACACCTATCGATCCTCAGCTGAAATATACAACTGTTTATTCACATTCAAGCCACAACAGCAGCCCGCTGAAAGACGTATTGATTTCACATGGCTGTGTGTGTGTGTGTATGTGGGTGAGTGGGTGGGGGGCAGGATGGGGGCAGGAAGCTGAAGTATTTTTTGTATGGACCGGGCTTCGATATGGCAGAGGTGACAGAGTAAAGACGATGGTTTTATACTTTTTATGAATATTTTCCTTCTTATCTCACGTCATGCAGTTTGTGTGTAGTTCATGTTGTTAAAGTATGAGTCTGCAAACTTAAAATTTGACCTTAAGGCTGGTAAGGTTAGACATTTTTCCACGTACCTACCTTCCACATTATTCCACATGATGCTAACGTTAGCTGGAGCTGGGGACTGGGTATGAAGATGTGTTCTGATGAGTGGCGGGTGTTAATTTTAAACCCTGGACTCACCGATTGTGTTTTTATTAAATGCACCACGTTCATCGTGTCAGGTTTTATATATCGGGATGTATACGAAGCATAAGCTCCAGCAGGCTGCTGCAGTAACAGTGTGGATTAGAGCACGTTTAAGTCGTTGGTGTTGGCTATTAAAAACCACGAGCGCTTGTGTTCCAGCGAGCTGTCAGAAACACCAGCACACTGAGCTTCATTAAACCACCGGAAACAGGTATGAATGAAACATTCGAGTGACACTAACAAATAACATCCAGGCGTTTCTGTTAATGAGCGAGCGGAGCTGCGTTCAGGTTCAAAAAACAAACTGTAAACAAACCGTCGGTGTGTGTGCGTGTCTGTGTGTGTGTGTAGGATTTAATCCATGCTTTTAGTATTTAGTCCATTTTCTGAGAGGCTGTCCGGATACAGGCCTCCCTCATGTACTGCTGTTTTTATGTAAAATCTTAAAGGAAGCAGTCGAGGGTTACGACAGAGACGGCTCCACATCGGCACGTCACTCCGTCTTTTCACTTTACAGACAAGAAATAAAAGTATTTTTTCTATTATAAGCAATAGATTCTGTATGCCAGCGTGCACATAGGCCTCCTCAAGGTGAAGTCAGCTGCTCAGCCACTCAGCTCCTTAGATACTTAGCAAAACAAAACAAACCCAAGAGTTAAAAGCTGAAAAATCCAATGGTCAGTTTCAATGGCAAGAAATCAGCTCAGGGAAAATCCAGCGCTTTGACTCGACCAGGAGATCTGAGCGAAGACAAAAGCGCGGCAGGTGGAGGTAAATCTCAGTCAGAGGTCAGTGGGCTGATCGACGCCTGCTGTGTTGGGGTGAGACTCCCACCATCTCTCTATCTCTGTCTTGCCTCACCTCCTCACCCCCCTCTCCCCCCTCCCTCCCTCTCTCTCTCTCTCTCTCACCCTCCCCCTCTCCCTCTCCCCTGTGGGTCTTTTGTAAGGTTATTTCCGGCCTGGCGGAGAGCCCCTTGTTTCAGCACATTGACCTTTAAAGTGAGTGATGGCACTTCTTATTGTCTGTAAGGCAATAACTGTCTGGACACAGGTAATCTTCACTATGCTCGTGTCAAATCGAGTTTCCTGCACGAGGCCTGAACGGCTTTCCAGCATCAACGCTGCACACACACACACACACGTACACACACAAGATGGCAGCAAACCTGAAACTCACAAGCACAAGCTCGTACACGATAAAAGTGCATCATCAACACACACACACATGCACGCACGCACATGGTAGGAAGCTCCACTCCATAACTATCAGAAGCACTCAAAGGCAGCAGGGAACCACATGGTGTAAAGGTCAGAAATCTCAGCACCTGCATGGAAAGGTTAAAGTCAGAGATGGAAATAACCCTTCCAGTTCGTGGCTCGAGTGCAGCCGGCATCATCACAACCTCCTCGATTCATCCCATGTGATTTGGGTTTAGAGTCACATGACTCTAAAGGGTCCGTTTATTTCCAACCTCGTCTTGTGTGATCTGAAGGAGGAGGAAGAAGATAAAGCTCTGAGATGCAACATAAACAAATACACTGAATTAAAGTGGCAGCAGGCAGCTCGTAGCGTCGTAAACATCCTTGTCAGAAACGCTCCAGGATAGCGAGAACGAGCGAGACGAGGTGTTTACTGACACTTTTTAAAAACATGTAAGTATGACAACTGAACAGTGATGCGCCTGGAGAGAGGAGGAGGGAGATCCAATCTCACTACTGCAACATACTAGAGACGCATTAAGTTGTCATCCAGCTGCATCACAGCTACGAGATGTCTTTTTTTTTTTTTTTTTTTTTTTTTGGCGTATGTGTGATGTGAAAGGTCTCGTGGGGGGTGGGTGGGTGGGTGGGGGTGGGGGGGGTGATTCCTGTCAGATTTTATTAAGTTTTATTATGATGCGTTTAGTTCGGCTGCGTCGTCCGAGGATTGACATTTGAACTGGGTTTGTCTGTTGTGGTTTGTTGAGTGTGAAATACAGATGCATCTACTGCAGACTGATGGTCAGTGTGTTTTTTAAGAGCAGCCTCAGCTTTACTTATTGATTCCATTGATTAATGAATGTATGGAATCAGTAAAACATGAGGAAAGCATAGGAAATATGCACCACTGTCCATGACCGTCTTGACTTTGTTTTTGCAGGAGCTGCATGCAGTGTATGGGCTGATTGATAAGAAATAATATCAATAGGAAAAAGATGGTCACCCAGTGACCCAGATATATAAAATGTCCTTTCTAACTAAGTCTAAATCCAGACATGTTGACAGGCAGCAGCTTACAGCACCTGATAGAAATTTGAACTGTATTCACAGACAATAGATTCTTTTTAGCTGCAGAGAAACTTTCGGCCTTGACTGTTGTTTTCAGTGTTTAACTTGTATGTGAGACCAGAGAAGGTCAAAGTCTCAACAGCACACTTTACATAAGACCATTATGATAATCAAAGTGACAGGCTGTAACCTGATTTGTTGTGACTGGCAGAAAATATTCAGCGTTTCGTCTCATAATAAGAAAAATCTTGAAATAAATCTGCTTCATTGTCTGAGACTCAGCAGCAGCAGCAGCAGCAGCAGCAGCAGCAGCAGTTGGCTGTGTGTTTGTGTCACATCTCGGTGGTGCAGCAAAAGGTCAACTAAAGAGTTATGTGCTGCTGCAGAGATGAAGCCAGACTTTTAACTGTTCAGGCACATGTGATAATCGAGATTATCACAGGAGTCCCATTTCCACTGCAGGAGCTTCAGGGCTGTTAGTGTGTGTCCCTGCCTTAGGGAAAGGTACTCCCAAGTGGCCCCGAATAAACTCCTGGGTGGGGCTTGAGGTTGTGACACCAAAGTAAGTGTAACCAGAATGGTGGCCTCATATGAAAACAGTATAAATCAAACCAGTTGATTGATCCATATCCGTCTGTCTGGAGCTTAATATAAAGTGTCTGTTCAAATCCAGACTCTTACAAACCTCTCACACTGTCAGTGTCGGCATCTTGCTTTAAGATTCACCCTCCTTCTCTCTTCCTCTTTGTATTTATGTCTTTTTCCCACCAGCACCAGCACCAGCACCACTCCTCCACCCTCCCACCCACCTGCCAGTATACTGTATCTCTGTTAATCTAGCTGTTGAACTTATTTCACAGTCGGGTCTCCGACGTGTCATCCCGACCGAGGAAGGAGAAAACTGAACGTGGCACCCGTTACAGCAGAAATCAGCAGAATCTCCGCTCTGACAAAACAATCTACACACTCTCACATCACCTTTCATTTACCTCCAGGTGTCAACGCTCACTGCGAGTTGAATCGCTGTGCCTGTTCTGATCAGTTCTGCTTACTAGATGACTGCTGAGCTGCTGCTGCTGCTGCTGCTGCTGCAGACACTTCAAGGCACTTTAATGGCTTTATCTTATGTTGTGTGTTGAGTGTTTATCTTTAATGTTAGTTTCTGGATAGGTGCATATAATATTATCCAGTTTGTTCCAGTTGGACTTTTCATATTGTTGACACTGTATTGAATTTCTCTCTCGTCCCTGATCTTCTTGTTTTAGTATCATCCTGATCTGCCTCCGGCTTCTCTCACTGTTTAAGTGGACTTTACAGCTGCTAAATCTGAAGCTCTTTTTCACACAACAGCGGTGCATTTATAGCTGTACTCGGTTTAACCACTTCACACTTGCACCAGTTAAAGTTAAAACACAAGCTTTACCTTGAAAAGCTGCAGAGAGGTTAGAAACAAAGGTCAGCTGAGGGCAAATGTGACGATACAATGAAGGAGCTGTTGATGAAAAAAAAATGCAACAGCAGCATTTTTATTTATTCAAAGACGAGATCAAACCGTCGTCGTCGTCGTCGTCGTCGTCGTCGTCGTCACTGTACTTTCTGTGAACTTGGATTCGGTTTCGACAAATATGGAGATGAGATCAGATCAGATTGTTTCTGCTGGTTGTGAATCAGTGACCTGTGTCCTCACGGTGGTTATTTACAGTGAGCTGACTTTTCAGAGACTGATATATGTGTGTGTGTGTGTGTGTGTGTGTGTGTGTGTGTGTGTGTGTGTGTGTGAGAATGTCAGAGTTCAGGTTTTCTTTCATCTTTGTTTTGTTCATAGTTTTTTTTTTCTCCTCCTTCCTGAAAACATCATGTAACCAGCAGCTCTGGCGTCTTTACATCTTGTTATTGGTTCATTCTTGTAGATTTCCAGCTCTTATTGACGACTTTCCAAAAAAAAAAAAAAAAATAGATTTTCACCCTCAGTTAAATGTGAGAACTTTTTATAAGACTGTGAACGATCAATGCGAGTGATTCCTATTCCAGCTATCGGCCTTCTTCAGTAGTGACTGAAACAAAAGACATGCTGAGGGCATTTGAAAGCATCACTGCATCAACCATGCTTTATGCAAAACTGGATTTTTTTTTTAGCCCTGCAGAGATCTAAAGTAATGATCTTAGAAATGATTTAACTCGACTTCTCATGCAAAATGTCCCACAAAGCGGCCACCGGGCCGTGAGTGACACGAGAGAAGAATCGGGATGAATTATACATTTAGAAACCAGTTCATGGGTGTGATGTCATCAGCACGTTTCATTTCTTAAAAGCACAATTTGGAGAAGAGAGTTACAGCGTGAAGAGGTGTCGAGGTCCTGCATCCTGCACCTGCTCTCTTGTCACTCCATCTTTTACTTCTTCAAAACTTTTTTCATTCTCTCTGCAGCCTCTCGTCTCCCTGATCAAACTCCCCTTTCATCTTTCGGCCCTTACGGCAAAGTGCGCGCTCCCTACGACAAGACACACACACACATCCTGCACATGAACACACACATACTCAGAAAAGGTCATGAATCAGGGCTGGAGCCGTCGCACACCTCAGCGCAGATCTGTGTGATTGTCCCACTGCCCCTGAAGTAACCTCAGGCCTGTGTTTCAACAGGGATCAAATCAGACTATTAACTTCACTGTTTCCTTGTTTTTAAAAAAATCGTATTGAATCCATTTAGGTTGTTAAAAAAACAAAACATGTGACCTCCTGATGTCACAGCTTTTACCTGCGTCCTGTATCCGACAAGAATCTTAACACAGAGAGGAGAGAGAGTGAAGCAAAACAGTGACGATGAACAGTAATAAACCAGAGCAGCGTTCAGACGATACAAAGCTGCGCAGAGTTAATCTTAAAATATCGTTAACAGCTGCTTTAAGCTGAGATTCAATGACTTAAAATAACTGCAGAGAACTTTAGGCACTTAAAGCTGCTGCTCACTACAGATTGTGTGTGTGTATGTATGTGTGTATGTGTGTATGTGTGTGTGTATGTTCCACCTGTGACTCTGTGAAACGATATAAAACTACTACTACGACCCAAAACGCTAATTTCTCTCCAGATTTATTTCATTTTGAAGCAAAAATACTAAAAAAATAAAAAAGACTTTTATAATTAATGCAGGAAAAAAAAGCCTCAGAAACTCGTCATGAACCCGTTGAGAATTAATTTTGCTTCTGCTCAATTAATATGTAACATACTGGAAGGAGAAGGAGCGATCAGTGTGAAGACCGGCGGTGTTTCATGTCTGACACCAGCTGCAGAAGGTTCGAACCACAGGAGCCAGAGCATCAAGTCTCCACACTCCTCCTCCTCTTCCTCCTCTTCTTCTCTTTCACAGCCAATAAAGCAAAAGCCTGTTTGTCACCCACAGACCCCCCTGCCCCCCCACCCCCACTGCCGCTGCATGACGCCCTGCCTGCCTGCCTGCCTGCCTGCTCAGCCAACAAAGTGAGGCCTTTGCACGATAAAGTTCAAAGCAGGATTATTAAATTAGAGAAAAGACAGAGAGATGGAGAAGAAACTGACAGACATGAGAGAGGAGGCCTTGTGAGGGGGAGGACTCGGCAGAGTGGAGACAGTGCCAACTTCTGAATCGGCACTCTGAAGAAAAAGAAATCAGTTGCCATTTCTTTGCCCACACACACACACACACACGAACCCCTTCTACCTTTGTGATGTATCTGCCATGATGAGAAAAAAAAACAAACAGAAGACGCAGAGATGCTTTTTAATCTTCTCTGACTGTTGGTATTATAAAAGCCTGTGTCTCTGTGGCCTCTATATGGCTCCGCAATAACTGGGCTTGTCTGAAACAAGCCTGTTTTTGTTTTTTTATTGTGTTAAGATAAAAAAAAAAAAAGCCGAGGAAGAGGAAAAGTCGCCTTCAAAAACGGTGGATTTGCAGCTCGGGCCACTCCAGGCAGTGTGTAATGAGAGAAGTAAGAGTCTATTTATCATGCATCCATTTAGCTCTGTCTTTGATTAGAGGGGGGCCTGATGGAAAATGGGATTGACTCAGTGCACATTAAAGCATAGGTAAGCACAGACCATTATCCTTACAGGCCTCTTAACACAACTCAACTTAGTCGCGCACAAATGTATCATTAGCTCTGATGCAGATTTAAAGAAGCAGTTAGTGGAATCGAATGGCGCCTCAATTAATGGATTTGATTCAAATCTGGCACTTTAACTCACTCTTTAGATGAGATCACATCACGAGGGGGAGAGTTATATGCAGATGAGCTCAAACTAGAGGCTTTTTTAAACTAAATGAATATTCAACGTCGGAGCGAATCCTCAGCACTCGTGGTCATTGTCATCTGTGACCTATTGCTGGAAGACGCCGAGCTATAAATAGGCTTCAGAGCCTTTTGAAATAAATGGAGACCTCACATCTCTGTGACGGTCCTGAAACAAACATGAGACATCTAGCACACTTTTTTTTCTTCTTCTTCTTCTGTCCTCCTCTTTTTTTGTGTGCTGGCTTGATCTAATGCTAACTGATGTGGATCATAGTGTCTGTCACGATCCGTCTCTCCTCTCTTCCACCGAGACACTCGGCTCCACGCATGGGGCCACTTCTTCTAAACTACACCACTGGGAGCAAGAGAGTAGTATGTTTCGTTTGAAGGCAAAAAATAGCCGGTGACATCTACTGGCTCCTTTTGAAGTGAATTGCATGCCGTTGCGTAGCTTGGAGTTAAAAAATCTGGGGAGACACATCCTCATTCTTTTTTGCCTCCTTCCCGTGCCTCATGCAAAAAAAAAAAAAATTCAGTGCAGGATGACAGTGTGTGTTGGTGCATGTTGCGCTCGATACATGATGAAAGTTGAGGAAGGGAACCTTTTGTTGTAACAAGCTCGTGCAGCGTCGCACACGCAAACAGACTCTGCAGGAATGCAAAGAGAGGAGACGAGTGCAGACTCCTGGATTAATATGTTTTCAGTCGACTCTGTGGTTCGGAGGTTGTGTGAGAGACAGTGATGTAGTGTTGTTGACGTCTTTCTCTGGGTTATAAGGAAAGTAGTTTCAGCCGGTTCTTGGTTATATTGCCTGCCTCGCTAGAAATATATCTCTCTAAATTTCCACATTTGGCAATTCGCAAACTTCAAACACTACGTCGTCGCTGTCATCTTCACATGCAAAAATCTCCCTGTGCACCTTTCCAGCTCGGTTTCTCATGCACAGATGTTACCTGATGTCTGGTCTGATGCTGCAGGTGGAAGAGGCCAAGGTCTGGTTGTGCTGCTTTGTCACTGGCCTGATTTGATTGCTCTCCACCGATAAAAGCACGACGACAGCCAAAATTCACACAGCAAAACTGTGAGTGCTTGCAGTAATATGCTGCGATCTGAATTCATTTGGACAGAGCTTTTTACCTTGAGCTGCCTGCAAAAACAAAGAGGAATGAAAGGATATGATTGCGGCAGGACGTGTCATCCAAAGCTGGCTAGAGAGAGAGTCCAGTGGAGGATGGAGGCGTTATCCAAATGAGCCATCTGATCATGTTTATCTTCAGTGAGGAAAAGAAAAGAGGAAAGTCTTCAAGGTCACTGACCCAGAACTTTGCTCAGTGATATTTGTCGCTGCAAAAACAGAGATGAAGAGGCGAAGACAAGAGGCTTGTGTTTGTATATGATGAGAGGGTCTGAGAGTCTGATGAGGACGGTAAATGTCATGTCAGTGATTTGTGTCGGTGTCCAGTTGAGCAGTGTTAAAGGTCAAACGCGCCTGCTACGACCTGTGTCTTCTGTCCATTCAGGAAAATACAGCACATGTACAAAATGATCTAAAATCTTTATCAGGGGTGACCTGATTGATTGATTCATTGATTGATTGATTTTCATTAAGAACATATGATCAGTAGATCAGCATTAACCCTATGCCCGGCTCCTGGGCCGGCCAGTGGGTGGTAAAGAGTTAATACTTTTCACCCCTGGTTAATCGATCAGTATCAACTCTGGATCTTACTTAGAGATGATGAGTATTGATACGTGTGGGAAAAAGAGTTCAGATCAGACCGATCGGAGGAGGGTCAATAAACCAAATAAACACAGAACAAAATGAAGGCTGTAGAAGTCTCACCTGAGCCTGATGCACAGGTAAATCTCGTCGAGTCCAGGAACGTCTCTGAACCCCCCCCCCCCCCCCCCCCCCCCCCCGGTGTTTATTATGAGACCCGATCCAGGATGTGGTTGGAGAACACCTCCTCTGGCAGCAGGGCTGAGCACAACCCATGAAATAAAAAGCGTTTGAATTTTCAGTAAAGAAAATGTCGAGGTTGCTCCAGATAATCCTCCTCCCTGGCAACTGTTTTCCTATGTACTATTACTTTGTTAAAAGTAGCTCCAGCAGAAACTGCCAACAGTAATGGGGACATCAAGCCTGGAAAGAGATGATGCTGCTGAATTTTTAAAATGTGATTTTTTTTTTTTTTTTTTGTTTTGTTGTTGATTCTTTTTATTCCTCACTGTGCGGAGGAAGTCGAATCCCAACGTCTGCGTATCTGCGAACATTAGAAAAAACTGTGTCCGTTTTAATTTTAGGTGAAATGACCCTTTAACATTAAAGCCAGTAGTGCAGATCAAACGCAGGAGATCAGGGCCCTGCTGGAGATGATGATTAATAGTGCAGGAGCAGACGTGGAAGAAAAAGGCCCGTTTGACCTCGTCCATTAGTTGGAGAGATGTGGAGGGTGGAGTGGGGTGGGGGGGTGGGGGACCGCCTTCCTCTGTCGGCAAGTCCATAACAAGCAGAAATGAGTATCCTAAAGCCCCTCCAGCCTCCGTCACCCCCCCTCCTCCACCCTCCTGTCCTCCCCTCTCTGTGTCTGTTAATGGATATTTAAAGGGTATGTCAAAGATCAGGAAATAAAGTGTGTTGAGAGGTCAGACTAGACACGCATTATCCCGCCCCCCCCCTCGAGGAAACACAGAATGAAACATGCATTAAACGCATCTCTCTCAACACCAAAGCCCCCCCGCCCCCCTTCCAACCCCGGTCCTCCCTCCTCCTCGCCACCATCACCACCACCACCACCCATTTTCGATACACTTCACTCCTCTGCTCCGCCGCCACCACCCCTAATATCTTATGGAATTAAAGCGGTGACAGGTTATCATAATCCAATTTCAGAGACAATCGCGCCGAGCACCTCGCAGCGCACCGAGAAACCCCGGATCGGAATTGAATATGCACTCGGCGGATTAAATTACGCAGGGAGAAATAATTATGGCCTACATTGGGAAATATCTTTTTGTGTTATTGTGAGTGCCGTACTGTATTGTGTACAGTGCTCACTCCGGTGCACTCCACAAGATATCCAATCCTGAGGTTGTCAACAGCAAGAGGCTGAGGTGGGAGGAGGCGGCGGCGGTGGCGGCGGCGGTGGAGGGGGTGGAGGTGGCAGCAGCAGCAGTGGGTGATGGTTGTTATTGTGTTATTGTACACTCTGTCTCATAGCGCAATATCTGTTCTCAAAATAATGTCACCCTCTAATGAAGTAAGGCCCCCTTTTATTATTTATCATTTCCTGCCACAGCCAAGAAGTGCGCGGCGCTGTATGCCTCGGAGATGTTTTTAAAAAGGCCTCTTTAAATGAACACATTTGAATTGTAATGTGATTTTTGTGGGGTTTTTTTCTTCTTCTTCTCTCCAATGAGGAAGAAATAATGTATTTTCTCTGAGGCTGCTGTTTGGTTTCAAAAGTTGGGGGGTTGCAGGGACTTGGAGGTGTTGTTGTATGCGGCTCTGGTTCTGGGGTTTTGTTTGTTTACAGCCCCCCCCCCCTCAACAACCAGATGTGGTGTGGAGGTGACAGACTCTCCCCTCGTTGACCGCAGCTGGAGTAAAATGTCTTTGTTTTGTATCGGAGACTGAATGAAATCCACCTGTGGAGGAATTTGTCTCAGCTTCTCCAGTCAAGGACTTCACAGTCAAGCGCTGTTCTTCATGTGTCACATGTCGTTTACCCTTCTCTTAAACTTAACGGCACTTTGGCCGCACATCAAAGCCGTTTCTTCAGGTACTTGTGAGCACTTACACACTCAAGGACTCATTTGGCATATGGAAATATAATTAATGCAGTTAAATAAAAGTGGAAGATGGTAAAAGCAGGAAAGTGGTAACCATGTCAACTGTTGGTATTTGCTCGAGATGTGTATTAAATGAAGGAAAAAAATGTTGTATCTCAGCTCAAAGAGTCTCGGTGAAAGGTATGTGCTCTTTATCTCGTCTCTTTAACTTCCCAGATCCCTGTGTGATGCACTGCCATGAAAAACAACATAAAACATCCATTCATCTACATTCACTGGTCTGTGATGTCTGTCTGGTGTTTGGGAAGACAAATGGTTCAGGCAGAGAAATGAGAATGTAACTCTGTGGGAAAATAAGGTCAAGGTTCTTGTACTGATCTGGAATAATTAGTTTTCTAATCAATGAGAAGAGAATTGTGTGGGATTGTCTGATGGTTAACAGGAAGAGAGAGGGAAAAGATCGCTGAGGCCAATATATCTCCACTTGCTTCCATGTGACCAATCCAGTATAAACAACTGAACCATCGCTAGGTCAAGTGAGAAAACCCAAATCTGCTGAGGAAGGACAGAGAATGTGGCTGAAAGCTCATTGAATGTCCATTAAGTTTGGTTTGTGTTGAGATCTTTTTGTTCAGAGCAGACGTGCGGTTGAAGCTTCAAGAGGTCGCGTCTCTAAAAGGTTATTTAATTCTTCATCAAGCCTTGTAAATGTCAGCAGTTGTAGCTTTCTCTAAATTTAATCTCGTTCAGTTCAGTTCAAATCATAACACATACACGATCTCAAGTGTGCACTTTATATGGGGATGTCAAGACTTTACAGTATTAACCCCTTAAAACCCACTGTTAATCTTTGAGTTTTGAAGTCTTTGTTGGTTTTTGCGGTGACTTGACTGACTTGACCAGCACGTCCTGTGTCGGCTGAAATCCAGTCTGTTGAAACAGGGGGGAAGAGAAACGACTGGGTGAAGAAGGAGCAGTTGAGGATGACTTGCAGCTCCATGAAAACTGGGGAACCAATCACATTTTGACGTCTAGCAGCTTCTGTTTACATGCAATATGGTGGCCATCGGCGAGCAGCACCAGTCACTCTCGTATCTCCTTTTGTAAAACCAGCAGAAGTCCTTAGACGCCATCGCAACTACTGCGACCACATTTGCTGGCACGTTTTCTGTCGCTCTGATTGGTTTGAGGTCTGTCCATGCATTTTGATCAACGTCCATCCTCTCACCTCTTGGAAGTCGGAGGTGAATACACCTTCCCCAGAACTGTGCTCACTATCTAATGAGACTGAGCTGCAGTCTGGTGTTACCCAGGCTGGGCTGGAGGTGGAGGTGAGTGATGAAGTGATGGGTGCACCTGAGAACATGTTGACAAAGGATGGGAGACATAGAGGAAAGAGAATAATGATATGAATGAAGGAGGGAGGAAGATAGGGAAGTGACAGGGT
The DNA here is from genome assembly GCA_021432705.1 of Caranx ignobilis. Classification (NCBI taxonomy): domain Eukaryota; kingdom Metazoa; phylum Chordata; class Actinopteri; order Carangiformes; family Carangidae; genus Caranx; species Caranx ignobilis. The sequence goes on from JAFHLA010000180.1 coordinate 239,713, forward strand.
CAGTCCACCCCATCCCCCCACCCTCCTCTCCCCCTCTCCTCTGCCTCCCTGCTGCTGATTTTTATATCAGCTGCACACCCCTGGAGATTTCTCCCTCCACCTCCATCCATCACACGCCGCTGCCCGGGCACACTGTCAGCCTCACAAACGCACATAATTGTGAGTACACAGATACAGCCATGCATCACTGCATGGGCCAAAGAGGCGAAGGCTCCACGCGTCGGCCGCTGAAGGAAGAAAGAGATGTCTTATATGCCATCATGCACAGGAAGCGAGACGTTGGATGCATGAAAGCCATTTGTTCTGGCTGAATAAATAGAAAAAAATACAGTCGGCAGCCTGGATCGCTCTCAGACCTGCTTCCTTTAGCTGCCTGGGTTTTTTGTTGTTGTTGCTGTTGTTGTTATCTGAAGCCAATTACAGTTCAGCTAATGTTGGCCAATGCTTAACTGTTGTGCTCCGTGCTCTGATTGGATGCATGAACTTTCCCTAAATGAGGAGGTCTCTTCCTGTTTCCTTCAATTTGTTCCTCCCGCTCTGTGTACACAGTATCCCTTTCATTTTATTGATGTGTTTGTCGATCTCTGTCATCTAATTATTTCCCTGCTCTGTGTCTCTTGCTCCTCACTCGGCTGCAGAAGGCGTCTCTTTGATTGCCAAGGCTGCACTCTGCACGCCGGAGATAATACCCACCCCACCCCCACCACCGCCACCACCACCTCCCTCTGAGTTGAACCAAATTGTTGCTCTTTGGTTCGTCCACACTTAAATATTTTAGGGGGGGACGGCGCTTTGAGATCGCCACAAAGGGACAAAGCTGCGAATTTAAATGATCGGAACATGAATAAAGATTCGAAGGTTTGCAGCTTTCATCCGAGCGCTGGCCGGCAAAAGAGGCAAGGAAAAAAAATGACTGTCATAAATATGGTTTTGATTTTCTAACCAGGCGAAACAACAAAGTTACAGCGAGAACATTAGCTGCATTGATCCCGTCTGGTCGATGGAATAAAGCAGGCGGTGACCTTTCCCTCATTTGGAGGCATAAAATTCCTTGTTGAAAGTCTCCGAGGGCTCCGGCTGAAAGCATTAACACAAATTACCAGCCACCATTAAAGGCCCGCATCAATTCCACCCCGCGCCATCATTACGAAACGGCCAATAAAATGCTGGAAAGTCATCGTCCTGTGCTCCGGCACGCCTCGCGTGCACACAGAGGAACATGTGCAGACATAACACACACTCGGCCCTGGAGACTGCTGCGAAGCCTATTACACACAGTCTGATTTACAGCTGAGCTGCCTGTAGCCAGGACCATCAAGCCACCGGCACACCAACCTGCCGTGACAGTGCAACTAATTGAGCCCAGATATATCTGCACCCCCCCTCACCTCAACAGGGGCTTGAAAGGGTGATAACATGCCAACCTGCACAACACTGCTGCTACATATTTTACAGCAGGGGGAAAAAAGAAACGACAACAATGGGACAAATGCAACACTTGGTTTCTTCCTGTGGATTTAATGTCTAAGATGGAGCTGATAACTTCAGTTATTCACAGAGAAACCGACAAATACACAAAGAATTACTGCAAATTTGTCTTATTCTTTACCTTCTGTTTGACTGATGTTATTCACCTCAAACTACAGTGTTCAGTGTCCAGAGCATACGTGTCAGTCCTTGAGGATGTAAAACTGATGAAACTGTTGTAAAGTGATTTCTACAGAAGAAAAAGAGTGCAAGCTGTAATTAATGAGCCTCACATAAAGATCACACCTTTTATCTCCCTAATGCTGCATCTGATACGACTCATCGAACCCCGGACACGATCACATGAAACCTTAATACGTTAAACTTTATTAGCAACATAGAAGCCCCCCCCCCCCCCCCCCCCCCGCCACCCATGTGTTTTGTCAAACTTATTATCATGAAAATATTCAGCAGCACAGACCCCCAGCGTAACGAACCAATCTACTTTTTAATAATGCAGTATATTAAATAAAGCAGACACTTGTCAGTGTTGCATGTCCACCCACACACGGACCTCGTTGCTACGTTCAGAGCTTCTAACAGACTCCAAATCGATGTCATTAAATTAGGTCTATTCTGAGTGGATAATAAAGAGTGTGTCACCTTGTGCGTGCTCCGATAAAGCTCTAATCTCATTAGAATTACAACACTTTTCTGCCAAAGCCGACCGAAAGGACGGAGAGGAGAGGATGAATGATGCCAGCACAACACATCAGAGCAGAGTTTATAGATTGAACCTACAACAGGAAGTGACAACCTGCCCACACCTGATTACATTCGTTTAGGTTGTTGATGTTGTTTATGGTCGCTGCTGGGGAAAATATCTCCTCATGGTCCCCAGAGGACGAATCCTGGTGACTTTGATGATCCTTGACATGATGTTTACCATCAGCATCAGTCAACAAACATTTGCAAACACTAACACTCTGAGGCTAAGAAGGTGAATGTGGTAAACAACCTTGACTTCATCCTCTGCACTGTGGTTTCACACCAGTGCATCCTGCAGTGCTCCATCAGTTAGACAACTTTAGAGGACATGACTTTAAAGTACACTACCAATAAGGACACTGTTTTTAAAAAGTGTGTTGGAGTGAGAGCCATTCGAATTTTTGTGGCAAATCATCAAAAATGGCAGCGCCGTAGTGGCCACGCTCACTGAAGCAAGCTCTGGCTTTTCATACATTTTTAGCACAAAGGTTTAGGACCTTTGTTGATGAGGTTCACCAAATATGAATTCGATCGGATGAACTCCATCAGGAGGGGTTAGTTCAAATATGAGGTGTGGAAATCACCAAAAACTACAATAAAAATGGCTGACTTCCTGTTTGTTTTAGCCCATGGCTGCCGGACACTGTTTTGTCTGTCTGGACATGTTTTATATGCCTACCGATCTTCCAACCCCAATGCAGAGGGGTCCTAGACCATTTTTGCTGTCTGCATACAGCAGCTTTAACATTTGCCATAAAAAGTAGGAAAAGTCATCTTCAACATGATGCATCATTTACACTTAGAGCTTTAACATTTGAATATTTTCATTTAAGAGGAATAGATCATGGCTGTTTGTCATACCCACAGGAAGATGGAGGATTCATGATGGCTGAACCTTCTTATCATCATCATCATCATCATCTCTTCCACCCCACTGGAATAGAGAGATGAAACTGTGTCAGCGAGCAGCTCCGTATCATGTTGCATAATTTCTGGGCGGCAAAATCCTCAGGCTTTGAAAAATTAAAGCTCTTACATCAGGCTGTCGTAGCTGCCCCGTGCAATTTAAACCACACCGCTCCCCCTGAGATCACATTATGTCGTTGTGTCTTTTTTTTTTAAACCTCCATCCCTCTGTACTTCAGCCTGTATATTATGGGACATGACCTGACATGTGTAGCGTAGAGGATTGGATGGTTTCTTATTGGTGTTGAGATCCTGTGCAATCAGGATCAGGAGTGTCCGGGCTTGTCCAGGTCAATAAGTGTAAAGTGGGATTGTGTGTACATCTTTCTTTTTATGTGTGTGCGTGTGAATGCATGTTTGTGTGAGCGCTGTTGGCCCTCAGCACTCTGCGGGCCCCTGCTGCTTTCTAACCTTCACGGAGCTCTAGGGAGAGGTCAGGATGTCCACTTCTCTCCACCTCCACCTCCACCTCTCACTCACACAATATAAGCAGAGTGGGGTTTCATCGGCTGACAGTGGCAGGTGGACGACAGGTTATTCGCAGGTTGAGTCACGTCAAATTAATGTCAGTGGAACAAAAGTGTATAAAACAGGGTCTTTTTTGCGGCTCGGGCACAGTTATCCCAGAGCATTCATTATTCACAAAGGAACAGACCCATCTGCTGCCGTTCTCCGGGAGAGGGAAGGATTAGAGAACAGTTGGATGGCGAGATGGAGGGGACACAATGCTAAGATTAAAAAGTCCTGTGTAGATGCAGGGGAACTCTTCAGTGCACCTTCTGTCTTTAACCCAACGGCTGTAATCACTGACAGATTTAGGTGTGTGCAAGACAGAGAAGGAAAAACAAGCTCTGACCTCAGAAATCACTGTGTTACGACCATGGTTTAAGTGCTGAAAGATGTTTTACAATGCTCGAATCACTGGTCAGGTCTTCTCCAGTCTGAGATTCAGGTTTATGTTGCATAAGACAACTGGGTTCAGGACTATTTTTCTGTGTATAGTTCAAATCCAGATTCACTGATTTATAAATGGAGGATAAGATATGAAGATTATGTCCTTTCTTCAAAGATATTCCATTTGAATTGTATAGAATAAAGGGTCTCATTTGAAAAGCTGGAACTGGCAAATGTACCGACGAAATACCAAAACCATATCTCTTACCAAATCTGCGCTGATGATCTCGCAGGCTGTTGTCTTCTAACGTTGTTTTCTCTGGTTCTTGATTTGCTTTATTGGGCAGTTTAAAGAGGATTTGTTTTGTGCTGAGCAGGAATTTCTATTTGTGTCACTCCATCCTCACTAAATCACATCCAATGACATTCAATGTGAAACGCAGTGCAGAGCAGAAGCTGCCAGCACTCAACATGATGTTACCATCGGGTAGCATCATTTTCAGATGTCAAAATGCTCCATAATTATAATAAAAAAAAAATCTGACTTGGATCAGAAGTGAAGGTTTATTGGATTTTAGGTTTCATCACACACCAATAACAAGACCTGCCTCCAATATGAAACGACAAACAAAGTGGAGTCGGGATCAGACCGATATGAGGTGAGGAAAAAGTGATTCTTTCTGCATTTGTGCATTTGTGTAATACGAACAGAGGCAGTGAGCGGTCTCATTGTCAGTCTGGCTTCCCAATACTACGTCTCTGTTTCACACAGAAGTCAACCTGTGACTTTTGGAAAGGATCTCCGGGCCAGTTGTCGGCACAGACAACAGCGAACACACAGGAGACACACATGTGAGGCAGGGAAGCGATCCATGCTGGACTGTTCATTGAACAAAGCTTTGTGCTCGCTGCCTTCACCTTTATCTGCCGTCCCATCCCCCCTCCCTCCCTCCTTCCCTCTCCGTGGGTGGGCATTTGCGAACACGGCGAGCCGTCCCAGTTCGTCCTCTGTCCTGGACGCCTGCTCTTGGCCCGAGAGGGATGATGGGAAATTGAGGAGGTTCCAAAATTCCCACGATGCTCGTGTGGAGCAGGTTTTTGAGATAATCAGACAGCAGGAAGTGGGGACGGCTCACAGCTCTGGACAACAGATACGAAAGAGTGTGTGTGTGTTTGTTGAGAGTGTGTGTATGTGTGTGAATGTTTCTGAGGAGCTGGCATCAGGACTGTGAGTGTGTTGCCAGACTCCCTCCATATGTCCATCCCAGTCTGTCTGGGCTCACGAGCATCCAGCACTAACAGGCTAAAAGGCATTACTGGCTATTTAACTGGCCGTTACAGAAAGGATCAGAGGAATAGATGGAATAGAAGTGACAGCGCTTGAATGAGTCGGTCCTTAAGGAACACAGTTATAGTAAGTGGATGGAAGGGATCTCATAATTGTGATGCTTACTTGGCCCAGTTCGTCCTCTGATATTCAATGCACAGTCTTCACAGTGCATCATCATCTTTCGTGCTTTTAGATGTACAGTCACGTCCTGTACATGTCTACAGCTGCTCAAGATGAAATAAGAGATGAGGGTGATGGCTGAGCGATGAAGAGCAGCACTAAAGCTGGACTTCAAATTAAAGGCGAGTGATTAATATTATATCCAATTATAAATTTGGCTTCTATTGATATGAAAACAAGAGATAAAATGATTGTTGTGCTGCAGCCTGTTTCACAACAAATATCACCAACCCAATACACGTCGTCTTCTATCCACTCTCTTAAATGGCAACACTCATTTTCTGTGTAGCTTTGAATCTTCTCATAGGTTGAGAGTTTACTTGATAGATATGTTTTGCACAATGTGCAAATGTGATGATTGTGAAGCTTGTTGTGCAACACAAATGTCCATGCAAACGGACGATAAAGGTTTATCTTACCTTATCTTAACTCGCCTTACTTAACCCTACCTTACCTTACCAGACCATACCTTACCTCATCTTACCTTACCTTACCATACTTTACCTTACCTTACCTTACCTCATCATATCTTATTGTACCATACCTTCCCATACCATACCATACCGTACCTTACCTTACCTCACAGGAATGTGTGTCACAGTTTCTGTAGATTTCACAGCTGTCTCCTGAACGCATCACATGCAGGCTGCAGACTGCAGACAGCTGAGTCATTGTCTCGTTGGCGTCAATTTCAAGTGTTCGTCTGTCAAGTCAGACTTTGAACCAGTTTGAACATAAAAATCTCAACAAATATTCAGTTGATTTCCGTAAAGCTTTACCCATATGTTCATGTTCCCCAGAGGATGAACCCTAGTGATGATATCAGATCGCTTGCTGTGACCTTTGGCTCAAACGTCCATGACAATTTTAACCTGATGAGGAGCTGCAAAACATCTCTAACTGGATAGATTTGTCCTAAAGTTGGCACATTCATGGTTCCCACATTATAGATCCTAATGACTGGCTGGTTTCCAATCATTTTCAATCACAAGTGGATGTTTTTAATTGAGAGACAGATCATCAAGATTGTCACTCTTGCCCTTTGACACCCACAAATTAAGATTAGATAAGATGAGAAGATGAGATAAGCACAACTTTAAAGACAAAAATGAAGATAAGATGAAAAGATGAGAGAAAGACGATGTGGTGAAGATACATTAAGAATAATAAATATGGATAAGATTGATGAAGATGAAAAGGACAGGCTGAGTATAAAACAAGATAACGATAAGAAACAGTTTTTAAGAATGATCCCCTTTGGTCATCAGGTCATTAGCTTGTTGAAGCATCCAGATTGGTTATATAGACATATGCAGATGGCAATTCATCACATTAAGTACACTCTCTTGCCCCTGCACTAACACACACACACACACTCACACTCACACATACTCACTTACTCTGCTTGCTCATACGGGGCTGTAACTTGATCTTTCTGACAGCTGCAGAGAAGAGCCTGAGGACTTATTATTACATTTAGGCCTTTGGAGGAAAAGAACATTAGTTTTAGGTTGCAACTCTCTCTCTCTCGCTCTCTAAACGCAGCTGCTGTGGCCCTCTAAGTGGGGTTTGGGGTCCCTCAGGGGCCCTCAAAGTGGTTCCTGGGAGGCCCCTAATGAAACAAAAAAATCACTATGATTAAATTTAGTAGAAATGATCCCAGTTACAGGATGCATACGAGTGAGTAATCGCAGTTTTCAGCCCTTCCACATAGACATACTAAATCAACACAGATCCTCCCATATGGTCGCCTTGGATGAAATCTTATCAAAGTGGGGAGGGGGGTCCGTGGACTAATGTGGGCTTATTTGGGGGGGGTCTGACATGAAGGAGTTCGAGAACCCCTGCGGCTGCATCTTGCAAGTCAGAAGACAGAGAAAGAAAAGTAGACGACGGAGCCAGAAAAAACAAATGGGGGAGTGTTTCTCAGAGCACAGATGGCAGTCGGCTCAGAGGGAAATGGCACAGGGTGATGAGAGAGGGACTGAGGATGATGCGATGGATGGAGGGATGGTGGCATTACGAAGAAGTGTGGGTGTAGGAGGGGGAGCAATAAGGAGGGTATGTTAACAGTAAAAGCAGCCCCCCCCCCATCACTCCCCTGCTGGTCTTGGCAACGCTTCTGGCCTTTTGTGTTGAGTATCCCTGGTAACAGTGACATCACCGTGGGAACAAGGGGGCTGGGCAGGTCTCTCACCTCCGACGCCGATGCAGGAGGTGATAATTGTCTTGGCAACCGCTGCCGCCGCTCTGCACATCGTGTCAGCATCAGCAGCATCTCGCCGTTGAGTCAGGAGACCGAGCACCTCGCGCTCCTTCAGATCAGACGGTGACGACTCTACGACGACGAGGAAAAAACCCACAATAAAGTCACAGTGAAGAGTTAACGCGTCAGATAATGTCGGCCCGCGTCCATCTGTGCCTGAGTGTGTGGAAGTTTTAGCCGAGCTCCGATAAACTGAGACAGTTGGTTAATAAGGACGTCCTGTCACTTCAACAAATACAAATACTCAACATGGCACAATCTGGTTCAGATGGTTTTCTGGAACAAATAAATATCAACCGTACGGTCCAACAGTCGTGAATCAGATGACGGGAGGGAAAAAAGCACAACTGAGAAGAGTAACACATTTATTAAAGACGTAAAGTCAAGTAATGTAGAAGCCTCGAGGTCCTCTGTCAGTGCAAAGGAAGTGTGGAAACTTTATTTCTCAGAATCCACCCATGCAGTTTCTGTCATATACGCTGAATCTGATAAAACAGATGATATAAAAAATAGAGAGTCCAGGTGAGCAGCTCTGTCAGGAGGGGGAGGACGATCGTTGTACAGAGTGATGGCGCCTGGCAGGAGTCACTTCCTGTGGCGTTTCTTTTCCAAGTGGAGCTGACAGGCTGTGACTGAAAGTGCTCCTCTGTTCGAGCAGCAGGTCGGGGGGGGAGGGGGATGTGAAATGCTTCCGATGATGCTCAACAGTTTGTGCAGAATCCATGACCGACTCTGGAGAGCTCCAGACAAGTCCTGATCAGCTCCTTCATGATGTGGGTGTCATCACCTCTGACGCCCGGTATACTGGAGAGAGGAATATTGTAGTGGCCACAAGAGACTGGTAAAAGATCTGCAGCATCTTGTTGCACTTATTCAACCCCTTAACACCCACCCTTCAGCCCAGAACCGAAGCTCGTCCGTCTGATCTGAGGATAATAGATGAAGAGGATCAGGTCTAGAGAAGATGCAGAAGTTTCAGAGCTGACGGAGACGACTCCTTCAACATTTCTCAAATTCCCATTTTGTGTAATTGGATTAATTTCAGCCCAGTTCATGTGAACTGCACCGTGTCATCATGTCAGACACCACTTTACATGTAGCATGGGACCCAGCTATCCATGTATAATGCCCCCCTTAGATTCCTTAATCTTGCATAAATGCATCCGAGAAGCATTTGAGATTGGGGCCAGAGATCCAGAGAAGCGGTTATGAGACAAGTGTAATTGAAAGTGTTTTAAATCTCATCTGGATTCATCCGGATCAGAGACCAGTGGCAAGTGGTGTAAAAAAAAAAAAAAAGGTGCCTGAGATGTGGGTGGTGATTCAGGGGGTCTGGTGGTGCAGCGCTGGAGATGAAGGGCAGGGCCACTAACACGCTTTGCTGCCTCCATCATGGCATATTGCAGGTTTAATACTGTGGGGCAGGAGTGATGGAGAGATTTGAAGGGAGGAGTGGGAAATTTTGATGAAACAAGTAGAGAAAGGGAGAGGGACACTCGAGAGACTTTTCGATATTTGACTTCTCTCAACATTTGAACATCCAATTCCTGTGCAGCGTGTGAGGGTGGGGCGATGTGGGGGCTCGTCCAGGCTGAGCAAACACCAGCATGTTCGCCAGCATACGCCACTTTGGTGTTTGTTTTGTTAACTTTTCATTTGAATTATGATGAGAATATTATATTTTTGTAATCTTTGTCATCTTCAGACAGATCTTCAGAGTTCCCCGCTGCTCTTGAGGAACCCGTTTTCCGAACCAACCATAATAATTAATGTCGTTGGCTTGAGTCAGTGGAGCATATGGATCCCTGAAGGCGTCGTGGTTCGTCCTCCCTCACCCAGGCCCATTCTCTCTCTCTCTCTTGCTTGGTCCATCTGCGGAGCTTCCAGGGACGACAGGTTCTCCCATCGCCCCCGGGCTTCCCAGGTGTGGGGCAATATGTTGCATACAGACAGGACGCCAAGGTCAAGTCATTGCTCCTCCTCCTCCTCATCATCACCATCATGGCTGCTCTCAGGGCGTCATGAATGAAGCAGAGACATGTTCGTTCTCATGCACATAGAGTCTGAGCAGTGGTGACGTTGAGATATTCCAGTAATTCAGAAGTAGTTATGTTGAAAATGAAATTTTGGCTTAATTGAAAGTTATTTGACGGCTCTTCTGAAAACGGCCGACATTCGTTTCACTTTGGTTTTTAAAGTATTCATGGAGCTCATGAACTGAAAAGTGAAAAGTGAAATGCTCCCTCCTTCCCATTTCACATCCGTCCAATTACAGTGTTTTAAAAGTCAAAAATTACTTACTTGTTGGAAGTTAGTCGTAGGATTTACTGTGGCGCTTCAGTCTCACCCTGCCGTTCAAAATATGCTTTTTTTTCTTTTGCATTATTTACAGGAACATAGAAGAAGAAGAAGAAGAGGAAGGAAAAAATAACTCGCTGGAATGATCCTTGTGCCACCCGTACGTGCACTCAACTGAATCTATTTCTTTTTTTATTTGGAGTAATAATATTGTGTTAGCTCAATAATCATCTTCGTTCCCTGGATAAATCTGTGCCGCAGCCACCTCCACCGCTGCTGCTGTTGCTGCTTGTCAGTTGAAGCACAGGAAGGTATTGTTAGAACCCGGCGAAGAGCAGCAGCTGAACCATCAGGTCTGATAAAAGTGAAAATTGTGCACACTGTGCCACGAAGCCTTTGGAGTTGCAGAACAACACTTTTCACCCTGAGCCCAGCTTGTCTTGTCTTGACCCTGCAGAGATCTTTTTATTTTTTATTTTGGACTAGATTCTGAAAAAAAAACAACCCAGCAGAAATACCTTCAGTGTGAATTCGCAAACAGTTTTGGCATTTTAGGGAAGAAAGGCAGAAAGGAAGGAAGGAAGGAATCCAACCAGGAAGTAACCTCGCTCTCTGGTGAGCGCGTGAGCTCGTTGTGAGTCATTAGGTGAAAATACAACCAGATCAGAAGCTGTTTAGAAGCAGGAGGACCAACACGATGATTTCAAAGAACGGCGCCGTGTGTTATGTAGATCGTATTCAAACCCATCATGCACATGGTGTTTACTCTGACCATCATAATTATCAGGCACTTACAGCGTGTCGACGCTTTCTAAAGCCGCACTTCAAGTCACAGTGTTAGCCAACATTTGTGCAATCAACACTTCATCTAAAGAAGGTTTTTACCCCCCCCCCACACGCTTATTTTTCCTTCTTCTTCTGCGTAATAAGAGAATAAAAATACTTCCTCATCATGTTGGAGAGCAGTGAATCCGCTGCGTCCCTGTCACTCCACATGTCTTCTGTTTGTAAAAACAATTACATTATCCGCTGTTTTTCTGTCGTTTTTTTTTCACCCTGAGTCTTAAAAAAAAAAAAAAGTGTAGAAAACGAGAAAAACAACAAAATGCAAAGGGAGAACATTTTGTCTCCCACCACCACCACCACCCTCCACCCCCCCACCCACCCTCCATCCTTCCTTTTCTCCTGGATGCTAATTTTCATTTTAATTGCGTCAAACCGCTTTTTCTCACATCTGAAAAATGTGTATGTGTGAGGGTGTTGATTAGAGAAAGTAAAAATACAGCATGTAGGATTTTTATGCTAATTACCCTTTAAACCTCACTCACGTCAGTCGGCTTCCCTAATTAGCATGTTTCCGACAGGAGCGAGGAAGAGTGAGAGAACGGTGCGACGGGGCTCTGCACGGCTAAATTAACGGTGCGAACACCCAGACGTTTGAATCCCCCCCCCCCGTTCCTCCCTCCTCCCCCTCCTCTTACACCCACCCACACCTGTGAGCGAGTGTGTGAGAGACGGAATTAACTCTCTCTCTCTCTTTCTGGCTATCGCTCCATCTATCATCTATAGTATCAAGCAGTCTATAGGTCTGTCAGTGTTTCTCTTTCTGTCCTTCTCTTCCTCTGTCGTCGTCATCATCGTCATCATCATCATCATCATCACCCCTGGTTTAGGTGCTATCAGTGACCTTGCACTTTTTATTATCCATGTGAAGCACTTTGATCATCATTCTAAAATTTGATTGATTGATTTATTGTTCATCATTTCTATTCCTATTGATAACTTCCTGTCTCTTTCTGTCCTCTCTTTCTATCCACATCTCCTCTCTCTCTCTCTCTCTCTCTCTCTGCCTGCCTTTATCATCACTTTGCCATCTCTTAAATCTTTCTATCGGTCTGTCTCCATCTCGTTTTAAGCTCCGTCCAGCACCTTCAGGACAGGATGAACCAGGACACCCCCGGCCTTATCGCCTCTTCACATCAGAGCTGGACCTGGCTAATGCTATTGTTTGCTAAATGGGAGCTAAATCCCCCCCCCCCCAAAAGAAAAAACTCACAGCATTTCAACTTACACATGTCTCTCCGTTTCTTCAGCTTTTCACCTGTTATTCATATCTCATCCCTGACCTCTAGTCTTGTTCTACTTGAGAGTTTTCTTCTCCTTCTTCTTCTTCTGCACTTTTCTTTCTTTTTATTAAGTTTTTTTGCTTTGCTCTCACACAGTTAAACGACTGTCCAGACTCGCCTCGTCAGTTTTCAGCTTGAGTGCCTTCAAGGTTAGACGCGCTCCCTCTCCGTGCTGCTGAGAGTGGGAGTTGTGTGGCTACACCTGGCTGATGCAGGCGCCTATTCAGCAGGTCAGGAAGAGGCTGTAATGAACACGCCGTCGCAGAAATGTCATTACGCTGAGCTTCGAAATCTTCCACCCCCACCCCCCACCCCCCTCGAGGCGAATTTCAGAAAAACTTCACTTTTTTTTGCTCTACGTCATTTTGTTTTGTTTTGTTTGTTCCCCCGCTCTGACAGGAAGCCATGTTCCCCTAACGACTCATTTTGTTTTTCAAGTGCAGGTGCATAATTGACTTAAGCACAGGTGCAACCTCTAATTGATATGATGTTGGCTAGTGGCGTTCGCCAGCGTTCATTTTCACCTGTGAGGATGTCGTCGCAGGTTGGAAACGGCCTCAGCCACGAGAAAAGTGCTAAATTGAAACATTAGAGCAAAAAGTCAAAATGGCCTTCGATGAAGCAGCGGGAAAAACACATTTTCTCTCAGAGTAAACATTTAGCAGCATCACTTGATGAATTCAGTCCATCACACTTTCACTTCATTATGTTCTTTTTGTTGTTTATCTGTTTGTTTAACTTTATTTAGCATTAAAAAAAACAGCCAAGGAACAAATATGCAAAAATCAAGGACGCGACTCAATCAACAAGTGAAAGTGGAAGTGACTCTGCTGCTCAGTCAAATGCAAACAGATGCACTATTATACTCCAATCCAAGTCGGGGGGGGGGGTAAAAAAGGAAGCAAGGACAGAGATATGGACGTGTATGTGTTTATATATGGATGTATATCTACTGTGGGGCTCCAGGAGAGGCTGCGTTTCCCAGCCTGGAGTTTCATCAGATGACAAAATGCACAGAAACCAGTGTGTTCAGCTGATAAGATGACGTGGTCTGTAGCTGATTATTTTAAAAAACACAAAATGAGGAGACGGAGGAACTGAGGCAGGGAGGGAGAAAAAGTCCAGTCGTACTTCAAACCATAACAACGTCAGAACAGGCAGCTTGTAAACACAGACACATTTCCTGTCTCCAGACGATGCAGTGAGTGGCGTCCGTTATATTCAGCTTGTTATCATTTTATACCACTAGAGGTCTCCAAAGGGTCAGTTGAGCTAATTTATGTAAATGAGATGATCAAACTGACTCGGTGAATATCTTTATAAACTACCAGTTCAGTGGAGTTTTTTTTTTGTATTGAATGCTTTCTTTAAATAAATCCACCGTGTGTGCTTCAGTTCATTTTCACCCTGTGCTGCTCCTGGCTCACCTTTCACTGAACTGAGTCGAGCTCGCTGCTAATTTAAACACCAGAGAATAAGAAGAGCGTCACACACACCCAAACTCTCTTCTTCTTTGTCATCTGTTTTCTTCTTCTTCTTCTTCTTCTTTTTGCAGCAGGTGAAAATTAAGAGGTTGATCTTTTCTTTCTTTTCCTGGCTGCTAAGGTGTGATAACAGGAGGGACAAGGTGGATGAAACCTTGTTCCTGTCTTCCCCTCGGGTGCATGATGTCGTGTTTTTCTCTCTTTTTTTTATTTATTTTTTTTACCTCGTCTGCTGTGAGAACACTCATTTCCTGAACACAGTGGTGGTAGTCATTCGAATTAATTAGCCAGAGGAACGGTAAGAAAATCTCCATGTAATTAGCTGATTTAGCCTAATGGGCTAATCCCTATAACTCCACTTAAAGCAGTTGTGTTCTTTATCAGCGTGCTGCTGTGATAGCCTTGTCATCAGAGAACACATCATCACATGGTGGAAATCACCCGCTCATAGCTGTCATTTCACTTGATGTGCTTAAAACATTTTATTTTTCAGCCTTTATTCTCGTCAAATCCCCCCCAACAACTTATTTGTTGAGATCTGAGAGGGGGATTACTCAAAGCAGGAAGTAATCACTTCCTCCATCACTTTACTCTTTACTTTTAAATTGCTTTCTGAAATTCTAACTGATCCTCACCTGACATTGTTTTCTCGTTGAGAATTTATCTGGCAGATTGGATTTTTACCTGCGACTCGTGCAGCCAGCGAGTCTCATCACCCACCCAGGCAGCTCTGGCTTTTCCATTCACACCGTCATCTCTAATATGATGAGATTCTTTGCATTTTTTTTTCCATATCGGACAGATCGCTCGTTGACTTTGCTGCATCTTATAGATAATGATTGCCCTCCTAAACTGCACACAACGCACTGTAAATGTGCAATAATTCCCATTTATTTCAAGCTAATTTCATCTGGAGGGCCGTCTCCTCTCTGACATGTCGTACCATTTCAGTTTGGCTCGCGCACTCGTGCAGAGGCAGCTGCACGTCGCACGTCCTGACAGCTGAAGAGTCGTGAGCTTCTCCTCCACACACAGAGACAATCACACAGGTTGTAATCCACTGTGTCACGGTGTCATTCTGCTCAGATTTCACGTGTAACACATTAACATAGTTTTCATCAGGCCACCGACCATAATGCAGTGTTGCTACCGTGATCTGTCTACATTGGGAACACACAGTCCAACTGCTTGACTTTAACCTGTCTGATGAGACGTCGGTTTTTCTCTTCTTACTGGACTCGTCGGTTTTTCAGTCAGCGTGTGATATAACAACTTATTTGACAACTTTCTTTAAGCCAACAAACTTAATATTCCCCACTCTGATCATAAATTGTTGAAGACTCTGAGCACGCATGCGATTAGTGCACGTGCAGAGGGGGGAGGTGGCGGGGATTCGTGGCGTTCAAAATGATTGGATGGTGGTGTCCTTTCCACAGGTGACTGACATCTGTCTTTTTGTCTTTGAAGATGTTTCGCCCCTTATCCAAGTAGCTTCCTCGGTTCGTGTAGACCAGTCTGATCTCATTCAATGAACTGGTTGCAGTCGAGGTTTCCAGCAATGCGATATCTAGTCGACATCTAGTGGTCGGAGTTGTAAGGTGCAGACGTATTTAACATAAAAATAAACATAAGGAAGGAGAATGAAAGGTACATACGAAAGATGTAAGTATGATGTGATGTGATACAGTTTATTGGGCGACAAAGTTGTTGTTGTGAGGAGGTTCGATTCCCATGTGGAAGTAAGCTCCACCACAGACGGCCGAACATATGCTCGTCCACGTTGGACGAATGCGAAAGTAACATAAAATTTTATTTCTTAAGAGTATTTTCAGAGAAGTGTGTGCAGAACTTTACAGCACATGATCTTGGTCTTGGTGCCTTTAAATAAAACATCGACTCCTGCTTCTTCCTCTGTGTGAACACTTATTATATCAAGAGGAGATGGAGAGCTCCGGGTTGATATCGAATGCACTTTGCACCTTCATGCATTATTCTCGACAAGCAAAGTTACAAAGGGGCCAAAGATATTGTATCAAACCTTAAGGTGCTTTTTTAAAATATATTTTAACCTAAACAATCGAGGTAGATTAATGGGCTCGAAATGGGAGAAGCCGAGCGCAAAAGAAAAAAACATAGTGTAGCGATTGATGCTCAGTCAGATAAGCCGCGGTCAGTAGGAGTCTTTAACGGGGAGTGGTGCTTAGTGGCCCGCACCTTGTTTATCGAAGAGAAAAGTGTTATGTCCCCGAGCTTTAAAGGGCCGTACGAGGGAGACAGATGGAGGCTGAACGGCCCCGTTCCTCCCTCTCTCCCCCTGTGGGGTGGGGGGGACTGTAAATGTATCTTGGTGAGATCTCTGGGGGCTGGATGCACTGTGTGTATTAGCAGGAGCGTGGGCTGCTTTTGTGTTTCCAATTAAACGTCTAAAACAATGGATGATAGCTCTGGGCAATTGTGGCTGCGCACAATACAAGTACAGGCATTGTGTGAGCCTGTGTGTGTGTGTGTGTGTGTTATTACAGTAAGAAGCTTGGTAGTTATTATTCATGATATTCAGCTCCTTCATAAGCTGCACATCGGAGCTCAGCTACAGCTTTCTGGATCCAACTGGGCGAACATCCAATACATTTTAGCCTGGTTTCTGGTAAAGTATTATCAAGGGGGGTGGGGGGGGGGGGGGAGAGAAAACACAGGAAAAGAGACGGACACCAGCTCAGGATGGGACATCAGAAAACCGAGGCGCGCTGTTAGACGGAGAGTGGAAATAAAAGAGGAAAAGAAGAGGTCAAGCTGAGGTATAGAGAGCGGGAGAAAAGCCAACGAGAGCCGTGTGAGTGTGAGCGCCGTGCCGAGCGAGAGGACGGTCTCCAGCAGCTCCATTGATTTCCTCTGACCGGCCTCCGACGCTCTCCGCCTCCCCCCCACCGCCACACAGAGAATGGGCTTTAACAAAGACCTCAGCAGACACCCGCCGACCATGACCGGTCTCGCCGCTCTCCAACCTCCATCCCAGACCGCCGCCGCCGAGCTAAAAGCAACACACCCCTCCCCTCTCCCTCTGCTGACATTTGACTCGACACAAATTACCGAGGTCACCTCCATCCTTCCTTTCTCTCTTTACTTTTCAGTGCGTTTTCTCTTTCGTCTGGACCTATTAGGGCGCGGCTGAGATGACACGCCATGAAAATTCAGCATCAAAACTCTTATGAAACTCTGAACTTTATCTTTGTCAGGTGGAAGAACCTGTAATTTAGATTTCAACCCTCCACTACTGCTGCAATTACAGCCATATACAGAGGAGGAGGAGGAGGAGGACAACTGGAACAAGAACCAAATTACCCCCCGAATCAAAGACGACTGCTACACACACACACACACACACACACACAAAACTACTCTGGTATAATTTGGAGGAGAAAACAAAGGTCTTTTTTGTGCTCAGTCTGAATCCGGCCTCTGGCTGTTGAGGCAGAGCAGATAGAAAGAGTAAATACCTGTTTGGGTTGTTTGTGATTTTCATTTCGAGTCGTCTAATTCTCTGAAGATAATACTCTGGCTAAGTGGCTTTTTAAAAAACAGAGGTTATTGTTATGGAGAGATTTATAGAAACACACACACACACAGAGGCAGATGATCCCAGGGCTCCAGGCCACCAGGATACAGAGCGGCCATTTTGTAGATTTAAACGAGATTATAAACATATTGTGAATGATAGAAGAGCAGAGTTAGACACAGTGTGTGAATAACTGTTGATACTATAAAACCACATGTAACGATTGGAAGGAGCTTTGGCACCGACGTCCACATGGATACAAGGATGAACTGCATGGTGGTCAAAGGTCAAAGGTCATGGTTAACCTACTAAATATGATCTGGTCTTTTTGAAATCAAATCAACTTGATTTCTTAAAAAAAAGAAAGAAAATCTAGTCAAAACGTTCGTCAGGACTCAACAATGAACTGATTATATTTTTGAGGTCAAAGGTCAGCGATGTGACCCTTACGCATCACAATATAAGGACATAGTTTTTTAGGTTGATCCATATTTGGTCTTTTTTTTTTAACCTTCCTTATGTTACACTCGCTCCATCAAAGTAAATCAAACCTAATTTCCCCGTGGGGATCAATAAAGTGTTATTGATCTGATCTGAGAGTTTGTCCAAAGGAAAATCGATCAGCAAACACAAGCTCTTAAATATTTAAATGTTACGAAGAAGAACCTGTGAATGTAGTTAAACACCTGTGTTACACAATGATTAGTTAAATAAGTGAGGTTGACTCTCACAGGTAACCTCCCCCTCCTCCTCCTCCTCCTCCTCTTCCTCCCCCTCCCCCTCCTCCTCCTCCTCCTCCTCCTCCTCCTTCCTCTTTATTCAATAAAGAAAACATGTCTCCATTATAAAAAAACATGTTGGAGGTTGTGTATGAATCAACAGCAATTAGCCTGCTCCTTTCCATGGGTGGGCCATCTGCTGAGCGAGCATCAGATACAAACAGGTGGGCTCCCATCACCACTGCCGCCGCCGCCGCCGCCGCGTCACCCTCTCCATGACGACAGTGAGGTGATTAATAGCCGCTCCTAAATATCTCGCCGTACAGAGACGTCGCAGGCTGGTGCACCTCTACGTTTTCATGAAGACATCTTTTGTCTTCCCGGCACACACACACACACACACACACACACACACACACACACACACACTGTCTCTCTTGCACAGCTCACATTTGTTAATTAGCGATTTTAACTGAAGTCATAGTGCAAGCTAATTGCTGGTAATAATGATATTCGATTAGGGAATCAATTGGCTGTGGTGCCTTGACTGCTTTGATGGATGCAGCCTTGGGCAGTGGCTGTGAAAAGGCTTTTCGCTGTAACTGAAAGAGGAATAAAAACAAGAGAACAACGCAGAACAAAGAATAATAATAAAATAAAAAACCTCTGCAGGGAAACTGTGAGTAACAAGGAGCAACCAGCGAGCGCGCAGGTAGGCCTCAGATAGAGACTCGATAACACTTTGCTGTCAAACCCGAAAGCTTTTTGATAGCTTCGCCTGATCTCCACACACACACACACACACGTACATCTGTGCCACTGGCATCGTCTCAGCAGCTGCTGGTGTGTGTGTGAGTGTGTGTGTGTGAAGTCAGAGGAGCCAACAGCATCGATCAGGCTCCATTGATTCCCAATGTCAAGTCTAAACACTGTACAAGAGTGTACTTGTTGTCCACATCTGTGTGGGTCCTTGTGTACAAGTGTGTGTGCCTGTTGCATGTGCATGTGCATGTGTGTGTATGTGTGTGTGTGTTCATAATCTCCCCTCAGAAATTCAATGATCCATTCTGGCTCTGGTACTGCTTCCCAAAAAAACCCCATAAAAGTTTCAGGGAGCAGATTCAGCTTTAACACTGTTGTTAATGTGTTTTCATGTCATGTGGGCAACTTCTAATTTGTCCACAAGCAGCAGAAGGAGCGGCGGATAAAAGCTCAACACAAAGAAAGACAGATGGATATTTTTCACACAAATTTCACAGAGAAAGAGAATCAGATTTCTTTGAAGTGAAGAAATGACTTTAATACTCGAGCTAGAAATAAAATCACAGTGACACGAACAGAAAAAAGATGGAAGACACAGAGAGAGAGAGAGAGAGGGAGGAGAGAGGGAGGGAGGGAGTGACACGTTTGAGCTGACATAATCGTCACTGTCTCGCTGGCAGAGATCTCAGGGTTGAGATCGGCAAAAGGTCTTTTTGATACCAGGCTCTCTCTCTCTCTCTCTCTCTCTCTTCTAAGAGATGCAGTTTGTAGATTTTTCCTTTTATGTTTTTCTCGCCGTTGTTTAGACGCCGACAGTCACAACTCGCACCCGGACTGTGAAAATCACAGAAAGCCGCTCTTACAATTAAGAGAGATCCCTCACAATGAAATCAGTAGAGCTTTGAATGTAATCTGTAGGTAAACTGAACGGTGAGTTTGTCTGTCTTGGTACCCCCCCCCCCAGGGGGCCTGCCTTGAGGCCCCCCACCACCTCCACCTCCCCCCCTGCATGCACCCTGCATACACTAATCCATCTGACAGCTTTGACAGCGCAGTGTTTATTTATAGAGCTGAACACCAGCTCTGCATGTTTTAGCAAAGATGGTGTGAGAGATAGTGGAGGGCGGCGGCGGCAGCGGCGTGAACGCACAGCCATGTTTGACCTCCCTCACATGTATCTGACCCTCTCCTTGTCTCTGAGCCTGTTTATTACCTCACCGCTGAGACACAATTCAGTGGATGTCTAATTATGTAACCCTCTCCTCCTCCTCCTCCTCCTCCTCGTCCTCCTGCTGCTGCTGCTGCTGCTGCTGCTGTTGTCCGTAGATGAGGTCACAGCATGTGTGTGTGTGTGTGGTTGTGCGCGCATACCTCCTATATACGCTGTCATCACTTCAAGCAAATAATATAACCGGTTTTGAATTTCCATTTCCGTGCACCACCTGTAGCACTGTACTTCACTATTGTAATTGAATCAGCTGGCGGAACCGCAGAACCCAGACAGAGGCCAAGAGACTCATCAGAGAGCGCTAATAACTGTCTCCTCCTCTCTGCTCGGTAAGAGCATTTTGTTTTGTTTGGCAGAGACGGAGCGCTGATGTGTTCGGTTTGAGTCAAGGCCAGTCGGTTCTGATGGCAGCGCAAAGAAATTACCGCCTTTCACCGACACAAGAAGAAGAGCAAACTCTACGCCCTCCTCCCTCACTCTGCCTCGCTGATGCGTCTGACTCCTTCTGATGGATTTGACAGAGCTCAAGATGAAGAAGTCGTCGTCGTCGTCGTCGTCGTCGTCGTCGAAGGAACACACACTTCCTGTATGAGTATGAGATCTTTACTGGTTTTGTGCAGGACTAGAAAATCAAAACTGATGAATGTGTTCTCTTCTTGTGACTCATCCTGCACACGGGGGCGGTCCTAAGTTTGCATCCAATTAAAATCAAGTTATTGGCTACTGTATATGTCAATCAATATCTGCGACAAGTCCCTCCCTATACCAGGGTGTTTTAAGTGGAGACATGTGATGATGTGGAGTTCGTGCGACCTCTTGTCACAGGCTGTGTGTGTGTGTGTGTGTGTGTGTGTGTGTGTGTGTGATTTTAAATATTTATGTTGCAAAATCTATTTTCCTTTTTTCGTAGCTGCTTCTCATTGTCATTATTCACCAGTGGCAAATGACATATTGGAAAACATCTGCGCCAGTTGTTGTTGTTGTTGTCTAACTATGACACCGCAGCTTTAAATTGGAGCTGTAACACATGGTTATTGTTGTTAGTCTTTTAGTTTTTATTATTAATTGTACACATTGACTAATTGATCAGTCCATAAAGTTTCAAACTCCCAGATGTGCATGTGACACCTTCAGATGTTTTGTCTTTGTCTGAATTATATGGGTATTGAGATGTTCACGCTCGTGCTAATATGGTGGTGACAGATGTTAGGTCTATGGATTGTCACTTAATTTGCTCACCTTTTCACCATCTGTGGTTTACACACTTTATTTCTCAGTCTCATTCATTTGAGAAGACGAAACGATGAAGAAAGTTCCAGATTCATTTTACTCACAGGATTAGTCTCATCATAATGTGGTTATTGATTATTCCTTTTGAGGATGATTGTCCAGTGAAAATCTGGCCTTGCAGCTGCAGAGTTATAGATACTGGGCTTTTCTCTTTTATTAAAAACATAAATAAACATAAACATGTAAAAAAAAATGTATTTTAACATCTGAAGATCACAATCTGTGTTTCCTTATCGAGAGCCGAGCTCTGAAAGGAAACTGCAGAATCGTTTAATTTGGCAAAGGCGGCGTCATGATGTCATGTTGTATCACAAATCATATCTAACCGAGTCAGACAGTCAGATACTGAAATAGACGTGTGTGATGGAGCAGTCATGTGCTGGCAGTCAGCAGACCTCCTGATTTCTCTGCTCGCTCCCGGAATAGACGAGGAATACGAGGTCATGTTTGCATGAAAAGAACCCGAAGGGGTAAAAAAAACAAAAAACAACAACACTGTTATCTGTTTTAGATCATTTTTGTCCCCGTGCACTCATAAACTCAGAGGAAGTTTCACAACAAACAGGGTGAAGTTCAAGTGCTGCCACGTCCTCGACCAGCTTCATCAGACATCAGTGAAAACTTCTGGTAAGAGGAGGAACCGGAGAGTTTTTCTTCATCACAGCAGCTCGGGCCGAACGTCTGCTGCTGCTGTTGTTGTTGTTGTTGTTGTTGTTGTCTCTGTTATTCCATCCACCCTCTGTGGTTATTTACAACGCTTCTTTTCATTTATGTTTCCATATCAAAGCATCGCAAATGTAGATTATTTACCAGCAGCATCTCCTAACTCATATTTCACGGGCCTTCCACTGCTTATCCAACCAAGTGAACTCTGCATCATTCACTCTCAGCATGTGGTGGGTTATGAAATGTAGAAACACATTCGGCGGCAGCGGCGGCGCGGTGGCATTATTAATAACAGCTGTTCTGAAAAGAGGGAACAAAATGCAAAATGGAAGGCGGGATTGAAATGCAGAGGGAAACAACTCAATCAACTCTGTGATCTGGTGCGTTTCGGCTGACTGAAGGGACAATTTGCAGGATGTTTTATGACCCTGTAGAATGTCATGACTATTATGTTATGTGCCAGTGTGATGGGGTTATTGATTAGTGCAACTGTGAGATGAATGGATAGGTACAGAGAGATTTCCTGTCACTTCGTGGAGGTTTTATTGTTGTTGTTGTTGTTGTTGTGATTATTTAGACTCCAAATGCCGACAATGGAAAAATCATAATTAGGAAATTATACAGTTGGTGTTTGTATGTGTGATTCTGCAGTAAATCATTGGATGACAAATAGAAACTTCACATTTTATGCATCACGGTTGGTTTATGGGTTCTGAGGAACATCGCTTTTGATTGATAATCGATATTTCAATCCATTGTTTTTTGGCAGTTGACACTAGGCTTGAGTGATAATGAGCTATGATTTAATGTGTCAATACAGTCAACACTGAGCTGAAATATTATGATTATATGATATTATATTGTATTTTATGATGCCACTTAATGGCAGTTCAGACCTTCTTTTGTCAAATGCTAATGAGGCCGATGAAGGGTCGGGCTCAGCAGCAGTATCATGGGAAATATTTACAGCTATTTAACATTGTCCCCCAGACTTTTGTTCATTTACTTTTCCTTTAATCTCTTTTGAACTGCTGCTGTATCTCTCACTTTAATGGAAGTCCAATATTACATTGCTGCTTTGCTTATTTACTGCGTTTCAGGATCATGTAAAAAGGACGGAAAAAACAGCAGCTAGACCCTAGAGATGCAACATGGACGTATAGACGTACTGTATGTGGGTTGATGTTAAAAAGGCAGAATACAGGAGCATTATTTTCTCCTGTTAAATCAGAATTTGTGTCAGATTTAAGGTTTGGGTCTATTCAACCGTACCCAACAGCTGATGGTGAGTCACTCCTGCAGTTTTCTATAAACATCTGCTTTCTTTGTTTTCATGTGCTGTAATGTTCGCCTACAGTACCAGCGCCATGTCAGTCTGGGGAT
This sequence comes from Caranx ignobilis, assembly GCA_021432705.1. Lineage (NCBI taxonomy): Eukaryota > Metazoa > Chordata > Actinopteri > Carangiformes > Carangidae > Caranx > Caranx ignobilis. The sequence goes on from JAFHLA010000180.1 coordinate 263,093, forward strand.
AATACGAGATGACAGCCGCAACCCAGCACAACCCCACTATATAGAGGAGGCACCGTGGGGGACAGCACAGACCTCACACACACACACACACACCCATCTTTTCCCATCGTTTCCAATCCATCAGTAAACAGAAAACAATGAAATGACAGGTCCTGGAGTGATCAAGGTTGAGCGCCAACTTCAAATACCCCCCCACCCCCCAACAAACATCACAGTGGTGAGTTTCTGTCGCCTCGCTCCGTGGCCTGCAGCAGCTTTTCAGGAAAATACCGAGGCCTGCTCGCTCTTCTTTTTATATCTCCATGGAGTTTGTTTTATTTTTGACCCACAGACTTATTTTTGAAGCTGAAGGGGAGGTGGAAACAGCTGGATTTAAAAACACATTGATGCGTTCATGTGTAATCAGATGGAGGAGCTTCTCAATCCGATCGTCTTCTAGTAATAAGAAGGTCGGAGTTTAAAAGTTTCAACAAACCAGAGCTTCTGTGCTGCTGCAGAGGTGCTGCTCCTCCTTAGGGACGACTCCTTCTTCTTCTTCTTCTTCTTGGGTTGAGTTAGCATCACATTAGTATTGATGACTCTCTCTAGATTTGGGATTCTCTCAAAAATAGGTTTCTGTTTGCTGACAATTATATAAAAATCCAATTTTAGAGCATGTGAGTGGTTTATTGGAAAGAAGAAAACTGAATAGAGCAGACATTCATTCTGTTTACGAGCTCCACATGCAACAACACATGCACTGAGGATTAATAAAACACTAAGCGAAGGATGTTCTCCGTGGAATTTGACACTGAAAGGCCTTCGTTGGTAAATTCTTTGATTGCTTTTGTATGATTTTGGTATGAACAGAAACAACCCTGAGATGAAAGTGGATGGGAATTTTATTTCTCTCTCTCTCTCTTTTTTTTTTTTTGTTATTGCCAAGAAAAAAAAAAAACTATTCAGGAAATCCCTTCTGACTTCCAGAGCACTGACATACTTTGACTTCCCATTGTTTTCTGTGCACTCATTGCAAACTGAAAGTTCTGTACTTGAGTATTTTTTTATGGCGGGAAAATATGTTAAACGAAATATTAATCACAGTAGAGTGCGCTTCAAAACCTGAACTTGGAAAGAAATGTATGTACGTATTGTGTTAGTCCCACGTTGTTGGTCTTGTATCTTATTAACAGGATGTTATGTATATATCAGTGTATGATAAAAACACTGAACATCTTTCTAGGTTTAGTGAACCTTTGGTGTCATATGGACACAGGTAACCAGCCTGCACACACCTGGCTGACCTTAAATCCATGCAGCATCTGTGGGTCGATCTGGAACGTCAGAGGTTGTTCCCCGGTCGAGTTGAAGCCGTCACAGCAGCACGTTGATCCTCGCCGTTTTGGATCAAGACGTTTGCTCGTGTCATGTAGGCGTGACGCTCGGTTGCGACTTTGTAGGCTCCAAAGGAAACAGTAAAAGTGTGTCAGGTGAATGTGGCTCTGGTTTGAAATGACAATGATAAAGCCAAAAAAGCTCAAGTCACACCGCCGGTGCCTCTGTGCTGTTCTCTTTTACACTCAATTCCCTGAGCTGCCACTCAGATAATTCCACTCTCATTATGCAGGACCGGCGGTTTTTAAGGAGCAAACCTTGATGAAATTATTATTATTATTATGACTCATAATTGGATGTGGGATGAATAGTTCTTGGAATCGCGATGGCCGAAAACGCACCGCCCCTTGCCCCATTCTCTCCTCCACATTCCTCGCTCGGTCTCTCTCCCTCTCCCTCTCTCCCACCCACTGACACCACCTCCCCCCCTCCCGCTTCCTCCTGCGAGCATTAGATGAGTGCGGTGGTCTAATTACTTTCTTCAGGGAGAGAATTAGCATGAGCTGTCCTGAGTGCTCCAGTCTAATGCATAAAGAATAGGCAGCAAGGGCCCAAAGTGGGGACCAGGGAATCACAGACACTTCCTCCATTAGCCAATCACTCACTCTTTAAGGGGGTGGATGGCGGGCGGTGGATGGGGGGGGTGTTGTGTAGTGTAGTGTGCGGTGACCAAAACCTGCATCAAGTGGTTATACTTTAATAGGGAAACAGCCGGAAGATACATGATGCAGGAACCCGTGGATTCATGTTGAGTGAAAAATCTGTACGATGTCTGACTTGTAGCCGTGTAGTTTTAATCAATAAACCATAAAGTGTAGTTCATCAGTGCCTCCATCAGTGGCCCATGTGTCCTTTTTTCAAAAAAATGACTGATCTCGCACCTTTATGAAGTGCCTGTGAAGTTCAGGTGTGATCATACTCACAGAAAATGTCAAATCACTGTTCAGTTTTTATTTGCGCTTTCATGACCTTATACTTCCCGCTCTGTTTCTTCTCTTTAGTCTCTGTCTAAAAGCTTTAAAAAAAAAAAAACTCCACAAACACAACTTAATACACTGCAGTAAAGAAGATCACAGCGAGCCCCAGATGTCAAGGCGACCTCATCAGAGTAGGCCGAGGCTGCTCAGAGCGATCAGAACAAAAGTAAATGTCAAGATGATATTTTGTTTTCTCATTAATGTTTATAAGTTTTATCATTATTGGTTATTTTATTTAAAAAAAAAGGAACGAATAGGTTAGCTATCTGTGATGACAGTGAAATGTGTTTTTCATCTTCCATCCACAACAGGGCATAGGCATACGTGCTCCTTTGGTTGGTGCTGGCCCTCTTTCTCATAGGGCAATAAAACATACCCCTTTACCCATCCCCTTTGAGCTAACAGCTAGCTAACTCTGCCCTCTGAGTTAACAGCTTATTCCACTCTCAAAGCTAACAGCTAATCCTCTTTGAGCTAACAGCTAATTCTGCTCTCTGAGCTAATGGCTAATTCTCCTCTCTGAGCTAACAATAAGTTCCACTCTCAAAGCTAACAGCTAATCCTCTTTGCGCTAACAGCTAATTCTGCTCTCTGAGCTAACGGCTAATTCTATTCTCTAAGCTAACTGCTAATTCTACTCTCTGAGCTAACAGCAAGTTCCACTCTTGAAGCTAACGGCTAATTGTCCTCCCTGACCTAACAGCTAATTCTAACCTTTGAGCTAATGGCTATTTCTCCTCCCTGAGCTAGGCTAATGGCTGATTCTGCCCACTGAGCTAACAGCTAATTCTCTCTCTCTTCTGTCTGAACTAAAAGGCTGGTTCCAACCTTGAGAAAATAAACATTTCCCACTCATTTCTTTTATAATTGCAGTTACAGACACCAACACAGCTTCTCTCATAAGCTATCATTCATTTCGGGTCGTTTTCTGCCGTATTGCTTTGAATCCCAGCTGTAGTACAATCCCATTACTATGGGACTCAATCATCATAAAATATCAGTTTGTTTTCCCCTGATCACATTTTAATAACTTGAGCATCATGACAAGATGTTTCTCAGCATCATAACTGGAGTAGTAGTTTCTTTCCTTGATATTAAAAACAGTAAACTGTTGTTTCCAACTTCAGCACAGGATCTTTCTGTTGCACCTTCACCGGTGGACCGACACTGTTGTCGTTTATTTTGACCACTAAACAACATACACATGAACTTCGGTGCCTGATTTGAATATCTAACATCAAAACACAGACATATAAACAGACTCACTTTGCAGTCCAACATATTCATTACTGTCAGTTGTGTTATGGCCTCATTGTAAAGAAATTACCATATGAGATTGTGTGTGTGCATGTGTGTGTGAGACATGCAGACTGACAGCTGTGGGTGAGCAGTGGCAAGGACACTGGTAGTCCAAAGAGTATAGAGCTTGTTTGTTTTTAATAACATGCCAGAACAGAGGGATGTGCCGAGGGGGAGAGGGATGAAGGGAAGATAAATAACCACAGTATACAGAACATCCTTGGACCCACCAATATACTGACTCATGACACCAGTCTTTGCCATCATCGCAGTCATGTTTGGATAGAAAGCAGACAGATTTAAACAACGTCAGCGCCCCCCCTTCACATTTAGCTTCTCTTTTGACATTTGTGATGCAGTTTGAGATAAATGCATCACTCCAAACAACAACAACAACTAATTCCTAATACAGCGAACCTTTAATAGACTGACTGGTGGCAGCTTTAGATTTCCTGTTTACATCTCTCAGAGCCTCCCAGACACTGAGGGCTGTTGTCTGAGGAGGTTCCCACAGTATCAGACCTGCATTACAAAATCTGCTCATCAAATTTTAATCCTTCCAAATTCCACGTTGTATTGATTCAGATTCAGCTCTAAGCCACAAAAGTCCAAAAATAATGGAATATTTAAGAATTTAAAAAAAAAAAAAAAAAAAACTTAAGGTAGAAATTCATTTACTTAATCCATTGAAACACTCCAGATACACTTCATGTTCTTTATTTAGTGGCACAGCTGCCTGCATCTTGCTAATAATATACTTAAAGACGGAGAGGATACTACACCTAAAGACAGGTCTGCTGCTGCATCGAGTCGGCATCGAGGCCTGGGGTCTGGGTCTGTGTGAAAAGTTGAAGGATTTCCAACTGGAGTGACACAAACAAACGATAAGATAAAACAGGTAACGCAGCTAGACGTCACTGATTCGCTGTGTCACACGAAGAGTGGTGACTCGGCACTTTCTCTGCAGAAAGCTCAGTTTGTCCTTTGGTATGAATGAGCTCAGGCTGTCAAGGTTTAGCAGTCATGAGGGGTAGCCTCATCAGGTTACATGATTTCTGGCTGCTTGTATCCTTGAATTTTAAGGGGGGGGGGGTTAGCTACCTGTTGCTGCTGGTCGTGGCTGCTAACAAGAAGAGCTGCCTTGTGCTGATACATGCATAAAGCTTTAGAGGAGAAAGTATTATTTTATGCCGACTGAGTGCGTGCGCTAGTTTTATGCACACAGTTTGTGTTATGTGCATATTTGTGCACCTGAGGCTCTGTGTTGTTTGGTTGTTGTCGAGCAGAGCCTGGGTCTAATTGAGTAGACATCAGACTTTGATTAATATTGTTGATGAGTGCTGCCTGCAGGGGTGAAGACACAGAGAGGAAGAACTGTCAGACAAACACCCAGGTAACATCCTTCATTCCCCCCCTGCCCCCCTCCTCCTCCTCCTCCTCCTCCCCACCACCTCTCTGCTTCTCTGTACTCACAGGAAGGGATTCAGTGCCCCACTGGTTCACTGTTGATTACACCATTGTCTACTTAGGCTGCTGAGTCTGCTCCAAGTCTGACGCCGCTCAATATAGAATTTACCGTGTGGAAAAAAAAAAAAAAAAAAAAAAGAAAGATGAGTTTTCACAGCTCGGCTAAATTTGACGGTGGGAACGTTTCCACAGCGGGCGTTTGACGGACGCAGGAGAGGGTGGTCGGCCCCTGTCGTTAAAACAAACAAGGTCTAAATGATAACAGTGTGATGTCATAATGAGACATCTTTGTTTTCTGGTGTCGTCATGGTGTCTGTGGATGTGTAGTGTTTTCTGCATCCACATAAGATAGATATCCATGGTTAACATTGATATTATGATATAACATCAACTATCCTCATCATTATTTGTCATTATTCATTGATTGAACACAGAGAGTGAACAGGAAGGCAGGAAACAGTCCATTGAGTATCCAGCTAAGATGATATACATTGCTTTTCAACAGGGGCCACACATAAGAAGCAGTTTTATTTACACACATATATATATACACACACACACCTTTTTTCTAGTAATAATCCAAATAAGAGCAAAATCTGAATAAGTATGTGTCATGTAAACACTTCCATCAGGATAAACGAGCCCATCAGGAGCTGGACTTCATTTTATTTTTCATTACTATTGTTATTATTTGTAATCTTTTCAGTGCTCACTCATCCACTCAGGTTCAAAGACGTTCCCTCGGTAAAATACACAACTCCGTCTTCCACTATTGAAGATTTACGAGCACTTCTCTCTCTCCCACCTTTTTCCAAAACGGTACATGAACAAATGTTATTGTTGATTCAAACGGCCCCCGTGAGATGCTTCGTTTAGTGTTGAAGAGGCTTCTGATAACAGATGTTTTTACAAATGTCGATGGTGCATGTGCAAAAGGAGAAAGAAAGAAAACTGATGTTTAAAACAAATCAAGCCCAGACTTCCATGTTGCAGCCCTGTCAGATAAGTAACATTTTGTGCTTAGCATAAAAACACGTTTGTCGACTCGCTCCTCATGTTTTTATATTTGCACTTTTTTTTTAGGCATCAATAAGATATTTTCATGAAGTTCTGTTGCTCATCTTTTGCTGTAGTAGTTCAAAAAGAGACTTTAAAGCACAGCACAGTGTCTTGAATGCAGCAACAGCAGCTGCAGCAGCTGCAGCTGCAGCAGCAGACTGTGTGTGTGTGTGTGTGTGTGCATTTATGTTTACTGGCATGGTACACACTTAATTATGACCGGCAATCAGATATTTTAACTGCATTATCGTATCCGTATTATGGTTTCATTTAATGTTGGTCATTGCCATTCTCAGAGTCATGCTGCTATAATAACGTTATTAATTGTAATTCCTTTTAATATGACACTGAGGGCCTCTCCTCACAAAGTGATTCCACAGGGACTTGGCTCAGCTCTCAGTGTGAGCATGTATGATCATTTATGCATGTGTTGTGCTGTGTGCACGATAGTGCGTGTGTGTGTGCATTGCAGCTATCTTCCTTGTGTGTGTGTGTGTGTGTGTGTGCGCGCGCGCGCTTTACTGGTCTTATCATATAATTAAGTGGCATTTTAATAGACCGTTCTTAAACTCAGTGATGTCTCCACAAACAGGAGAAGAGAGGCTTTACACTATATAATCAGTTAAATTGTCAGTTGATATTAACATTATCTGCTCTTCGCCCGTGATGTGATTTCTTTATTATGTTTCAGATTTCATTAAATGGCAATATCTGAGCTGGAATAATTAAGCAAATATTGGCCCAGGGATCCATTTATCACACCCAATAATAATAATGATTAAAAAAAAAAAAACATTATTAAAGGGGTGATTCCCGATGAAAGAAGGTAAACATCAAGCCGTGTCACGTCGCATGAGCGGGTACAGAGGGATCAGGGAGAAGAGGGAGAGAACGGCAGCTGGCGATGAAGGGATGAGGAGAGGACAGATTATGTCTGACAGACAGATAAAAGGAGGGGAGAACAGCCATGATGAGGACGACTGAAGAGGGACGAAAGGTCACAGACGGACGAGGAAAGGACAGAGCGTGAGGAGGGGGAAAAAAGAGGGGGGAATAATGACAGGATGCTGACAGACTGTAGTAGATAACAGTGATTGGGGAGGGAAGAAGGGATGGATACATGGAAGGAAGGAAGGGAAGGTGAGTGTGAGGAGATGGAGGTGTTAGAAGGACGCAAAGGAAGCAGAGGAAGAAAGGGAGGACCCCAACGCATGTGAGATGAAGAGGATTAAGGGATTGCACACATCAAGCAGCAGAAAAAAGATGTGTGGGGGAAGAAGAATGAGTGATTGAAGATGGGAGGAGGCAAAAAGAGGGGAGGAGGAGGCGACCAGTCAACAGAAAGGGAGCCACGGTGGCACAGGAAGAAGTCTGCTAAACCTAGATAGCACCCGGCGGCAGGAGGAACCCAAAAAAAAAAGAAAAAGAAAAAGAAGAAGTGGAGTGAAGTGTTGAGGACTTTTAGGATATCTCAGGTTTAATTCACCCTACAGGCGCCGTAAAGATTGCCCCCGCAGGGACCAATCGCACCGACGTTACGTGAGGAGATTCACACAGGTTCAGGCCCAGACGCCGGCGATGGGCCGATGGATCATGGTTGACTGGCTCGCTCTCTGACAGAACTGTATGGAAGGGATGGCAGCAAACGTTCAAGCCAATTAGAGGAGCTCTGAGCCAGTTTTTAGTGCGAGATAAAGCTGAGCTCTGCCTCTGCTGGCAGATTGGGTGATGGATCGCAGACGACACACACACACTTAAGTGCACACATATCACACGTAACGTGAAGTGAGAAGGCTAGTGAGTCTCCATCTGGACTGTCTGCGGTTATCTTTCTTCTTCTTCTTCTCTCGTTTCATCTTTTTTCCTCTCTTTCAGCTTCACTCCCTGTTTAATAAAACCTGAAGCTACATATGGATAGAGAGGAGAAGTGCAGGATGGATGGATGGATGGAGGGATGGATGGAGGGATGAAGGGATAGGTGGGTGGGTGGGAGACATCGTCAGGCTTTAATATGTGCTCTTCCTCTCATATCCTTGCTCGTTTTAATATGAATAGCTACTTGTGGAGGGGAATGAATTCATAGCCGCCGCACGCACAGCACTACCAGCGTTATTGGCTGCAGCGTTGAGTGGCAGCCTCCATATGTGCCAGAGCAGCTTTGCAGAGGATATAATAATAAACCCCTGTGAGAGGTGGCAAATAAAAACAACAGGGATAAAAGTACATCATATCATAACCTGCTTCTCTGGAAAATTACCCTCCCCACCCCATCGCCTCCTCCTCCTCCACCTCCTCTCCACGATAACTCCACAATCTCCTCATCTTCATCCTCGTCCTTTTTCTTCTTCTTCCTCTTTTTGTTGTCGTTCACCCTAACAAGCGCATATTTTCATCACGTCAGCCCTCTGATGGTACCTCTCACTCCCATGGGGGAGTTGAAGCAGCACGAGGCTTTCATCTGTCCTCCTTTTCATGTGTTCATCTCTTCTTCTTCTTCTTCTTTCTCCCTCCCTCGACAGGTGTCTCTCACTCTTCACGTCCCTCCGTCAGGGCTGTCAAAAGGCAACATGTAGTCACTTCCTTAAACTGCCTCTCTGGTTGTAAAACCACCCTGTGTTATTAAGACATCCCAAAAATATCATCCTTCCCTCCTGGTTTTCTTAATGTTGAGGCTTGTTTCAGCTCCAGCTGAGCTCGCCGTGGTGAAAATCAGCCAACAACAACCGCCGAAGGCAAAAAAAGAAATATTCAGGTTTGTTCCTGTAATGTAACCTATTCAATTATTAGAGAACCCCTCGGATCAGATTTCCCAGACTTCTCCCACTCTGCTCCAGAAATAACATGACCACTGGTAACCCCCCCACCCCACCCACCCATCATGCAACATGCATGATGATAACTATCATAACACTACAGTACCAGAGCTACGAAGCCAGCACGCTCTCAACCTGCTGCCTCATTTTCACATATGTTCGGTCAAGTGCGTCTAAAACCTCCTCTGTCAGTTGAGAACCTCAGAGACCAGTCTCATTTTAAAGCAACAGAGGAACCAGATCCTGCAGGGTTGTATGTGGCTGTGTCATTGTGACATCACAAAGTTATAGAAGTCATTTTAAGGCCCAGTTTCTCTGAATACAGGCTGCGTGCATCTCCCTGTGGACTGAGGCTTTGATACTTTGACACATCAAAGAAATGTAACTCTGACTTTCTACAGTATGAGACCTTTAGATATTCCTGAAGTGATGTCCTGATTTGCACAATGTGGAAGTGCATGCAACTTTCATTGGAGTCAATAGGCACCATTTTGGAATTTGGTTTCTCATGATGCATTCACTGTCCGTGGGGGAATCCTCCTCTCTATTCAAATGCATTCAGTTTGGTGCCAAGATGTAGCTGCTGTTGTAAAAGCTGACGCGGCCCCTTGAAGTCAAGGATCTGTGCAAAGTTGTAGCCACTGCAAGAGTTTGTCAGGAGGAGCCGAGGAGGAGAAGGAAAATGAAAAATAACAAGCCGAGGGATGGATTGTTTTTGTTTACTGTTTGTCATTGGCTTGAGATGATTTAATAATGTAAGAAAAGGAGCGGTGAACCTGGAGGCCATGCATTTTACATCTCTCCGTGCTTTAATTAAAGTGGTGACTTCAGTGGGACACACGAAAAGAGGGCTCATATTCTGCACACCCACGCAAAACACACTCATAAGCGCGCGCGCACACACACACACACACACACACATAACACACACACATACACCTTTGACAGCATAATAATTGAGCCTACATCTCGTGTATCTGGGTCACAGGAACACAGCGTGAGCATCCTTTGATGTGTCATTAGGCTTCACGATTTCCTCGAATGCAGCACCATTCATTCAGGTAGGAAAATTCAGGTTGGCCAAGTCATACCAGGAGAATAATTTGGCACCGGTGAGCGGCTATTATGGGTTTGCACATGGATTCTGGATCCGATTCAGTTTCCAAATCTCCCCCGAATGCCTGCGCTGCTTTATAGTTTTTAATCTATATTCATTAAGACATGCTAACAAGTGTTATTCTCTTTTATTCTGTCCATCTCTTCCCTCATCCAGTGTAATCAGCAGCATTTTAACCTGCACCATCAAGGTAGTGATTATACAGGCACACACACACACACACACACACACACACACACAATGTACTGGATTCCTCTAATCTCTGCTCCTTTCTTCCTGTTGTAATCAAACATCTTCATTCATAATTGAAGTGGCGATAGCAGAGAAAGATGAGGAAATTGAGACAAAGTCCGCCGGGTTTCATCGTGATTATGAGTCCTGAGGAAAAGACTCTGCGTGTGTGTGTGAGTGTGTGTGTGTGTATTCCTAAGGACAAACGGAGGTAACAAGACACAGCCTCATCAAACGCCACTTAAAAGATGTTTTAACTTGGAGCTCGTCGTCTCACCCTCTTAACAGTCAAACATGCCTCTGAAAATTCTCTGTTATGATGATGAGAAGAGGCCGGGATCAGGAATGAATTGATATTGTTCTGGAATCAATTGCGTAAACACTCATAATTGCCAATTTAATTGCAAACAGAAGAGGAGACATTTAAAAAAAAAAAAAAAAAAAAAAAAAAAAAACATTAACTCGAGTGCCTGAATTATTTCGACTTTGCCCTGTCGCATCAAATTAGTTTAATGACTTTTTTTTGGTAGAAATCTATTTTTTATGTATTAAAAAGTGTCATCTCCCTATTTAATGTCATTTATATGATGATTTTGGTTTTATTAGTGCGAATGAATGAATCTATTAGCAGGGTAGGGGGGCTCCACCATCAGTGGAAAGCTAGCCTGCCTGCCTGCCTGCAGCTGCCTGGTGAGCCTTCACAAGATGATACGACTCCTACTAGGGCAACACACACTTACACACACACACCTCGTGTAGAGATAGAGATATAGAGTCAGAACAAGATACTGCTGCTGCTTTATCCCAGCTTCTGGCCGCTTCTCAGCCCATGATGGCAACTTAACCACCCACTGTATCTGCAGCTGAGGTAACACTGGAAAGCAATAAGGCTGATATCCAAGGTTAAAGGTGCCAGATTTTGACAAGCTATGTCATCATTATCAGCCTGTTTCTCTGTGTGTGTGTGTGTGTGTAAGAAGGAGACACGGGGGGGGCTCAAGGTATTTTCTTTCACAAATCCTTGGCTGAGACGCAGCAGGCATGGAGCGTTTGAAACTCGCTGTGCGATATAAGGTGTTAGCTTTAGGTTTTCATCTAAATCTGCCTAAAGGGCAGAAATACTCCATGATTTTAGCTGTAAGTCAAACCTTGCAATCCTAATATAGCCAGGGGAAACAACAGCCTCTGCCATAATCAGGCGCCGGCGTGATAAGCCCCCTCCGAATCTGAAATGCGTTTCGCCCCTCTCCTCCTCCTCCTCCTCCTCCTCCTCCTCCTCCTCCTCTGCCACGAGATTCATTTCATAAATGCAACTCTAAAAAAGAGCAAAGGGCTGAACATGAGAAGAAGAAGAGGACGAGGGAGGAGGAGGGGGGAAAGAATCATCCATCACTTGCAGGCTCTATCAGACCCATCTGCTGAGGTGTATTATTTGACACACACTCCTTATCCTCTCTTTTCAAGTGCGCCTCTTTGCATTTTTTTTTTTTTTGGCATGACCAGGTCGTCAAAAGGATCAAAGCGCTGGCGGAGCAGCAAACCACAGACTGTTTAACATGTTAACAGGTAGAGAAAAGGAAGCTTGTCTGCCGAGGCAGAGCGGAGTGGGGGCGGAGTCAGGAGAGGTGGTGATGTCAGAGACCTGAAGCTCCTGTTGGATATAAAAGCGCAGCAGCAACGATTCAATAATGTATTTCACATTGTTGTCACATGTTAAAAGGCCCGAAAAGTTTTGCAGTTGTTGAGGCCGCGTGATTTATGGAGAACGTGAAATTGGTGCTGCACATCGCATCTTTGTCAGCAGACTGTGATAGAAGCAAAAAAATAAAAACATCTAGCCGCAGTGTGGTAGCTTTGATTCCTGAGACTATTTTGGGACGAAGATGACACGATACCACGTCGACACATTTTCTGTTGCAGCAGAAAAATGTCACAACAACTAAAGAAATGAGCGGCAAATGAAAACATTTTGCACCTGTCCTCAAGAATCAAAGAGGAAATGATTTTAACACAGAGTTACACCGAGAGTGATTCATTCAGCAGTGACTGATCTGTGAGTTTCGCCATGGCAACAAAATGCAGAGAAACACACACAGCATGTTGACATATAGACAAGAAAAGAGAGCAGCCGGGAAACATACGAGCGGTGATGATGTCACAGTGATGCAACTTCCTGAAAAGCACCTTCTTGTCTTCCATCACTTGTTCTCCCCCCTACTCCCCCCCTCCACCACCACCACCACCACCACCACCCTGTATCTGTGGGACACGTCTGCGTCTTTCTTTATCTTCTCCTTGTTCCTTAACAAAAAAGAAGAAGTAGAAGAAGAAGAAGCCCTGATTCCTCCGTCTTTGTTAATGTGACAAATCTACTCTAATGACTCTGCAGTGGCTCCAGGCGTCTGGCGCTGAAAAACTAACCCCCTTTTCTTTAGACCCTTCACTCACTCCCGCACATTATTCCGCCCTCTCTATAGTCTTTTTTAAGTCGATCTGAAATTTTTTGACAAACTCGTCCTCAGAAAAACAAAATGAAAAGCTTGCCTTGGTCCCATTCATTTCCTCCCCACCAGCACCTCCCTCCCTCTCTCTCTTTCCGCCCCGACTACAATGACAGACTTTGTGCATCACACGCTGCTGTCATGTTGATGTTTCTGTCATAAAACAAGCATGTGACTCAAGCTATTGTGACATTCATGTCTGACACTTGAAACTCTTTGAGAAGCTCATCCTACTGGAGCTGGAGCTCTCTCACACCTTCTTCTTCTTCTTTTGTTTTTTAAAGCTTTCCTGGCTCCTTCCTTCCTTACCTCCTGCTCTGCACCGGTTCGGGGGGGGGGGGCATATCGAGTTCGGTCCCGCGGCTCCGAGGGGGCTCGAGCAGGTGGCCGCTCGCTCTCATTCCTCTGTCAGCTCACTCCTACGACCTCTCCGTTTCTACATGGTGAGATATGCATCACTGCCATGGCAACAATAGCCTCGCTTCAGCCCACGGAAAAAGAGGAGAAGGGGAAGGGAAGATCTTGGCTGCGATCTAAGTTAGTCAACATCTTACACAGAGAGGGAGAGAGAGTGAGATATGTAAGTGCATCTAGGGGTCTGTCTCTTTCTCTGTGCCATCAGTCAGAGCATGGATGTGGCTACATAATGAAATGTGTTAACCTCAGAGCGAGAGAGAAGAAAGAGGAGGAAAAGAGAAGACAGAGGGGAAAGGGGAGAAGAGGGAAGATCTCTTTCCTCCTTACTCTCTTCCTGTCAGGGGGTGGCGGTGCATTGCATTTGATGCCTGCGATAAGACTCTGTGTGGCTAATGAGGAAAGCGCAAGGCACACTCATTAAACTGTGTGTGTGTGTGTGTGTGTGTGAGCAAACTGCAAGTGAGAGCGACTCATTAGAATTCTCCCATTCTCAAAGGCCAAGTTAGTGAGGAGAATGGAGCCGTGGCCAAGCAGCCTGTTGCATCCTCTGTCGGCACGGCAACATGAAACACACACACACACACACACACACACATTCATAAATAGGCCTACATGTTGATAATTCACCGTTGACATTCATACCATTCCAAAAAAACAAAAAGAAAGTATAAGTCAGACTATATGCAGGGAGCGGAGGAGGAGGCTAAAGACGCAGCGTCGTGCGACATCATATCTCATTAAAAGTCCTCTATTGAAGCCAAGCGGCGTCTTCATACATCAAAATGTCTTATTAGAATTAATTCTGGCCAGAACAAACAGTGCAGCTTTTTGGGTGCTCGCGCTTGTTTGCCGTCCTAATTGGCATCGGTTTTTATTTGGAAGCATTTTAGCACAATAAAGACGGTGGTGCTGGTGGTGGAGGTGGTGGTGGGGAGGAGCTCACACTCACACTCACTCACAGACTGGATCCAGTTCATTTCAGTCAGGTTTTTAGCTACAGCTGCTGCAGAGTGGTCACTAAATCATCCACATTTAACCAGTGTCTAGTTTTATATACTGCACCTGCATGTGTTCATTTGAATCAGGAGTGTGTGTGTGTGTGTGTGTGTGTGTGTGTGTTTGGGGGATGATGAGATGTGTATTTAGTTTTTAATAAAGTTATAAGTCACTTTACAAACACTGTAGTTTACTGTGTTTAAATACAAATGAAAACTTTGCATAAATACACAATATTGTGTTAATGTTACTGTGACTTATTGTTTATGTCAGCCAGGTAATAAATCAGGATACTGAACCCATCTCTAACATAAACTGTGCTCGTGAGCCTGGAGTCCACACCTTCGTGCACCTTCACCTTTGTGCACCTTCACCTTTGTACACCTTCACCTTTGTATATGTCATTTCCTGTCGCCACGTTGGGCCGACAGCAGCGGGCCTACGAGGTAGTCAGCCGCGGGTCGACGGCAGCACGGGCGGACAGACACGCCTTGTTCCCGGCAAGCTGTCAGCCTGAGGAGGACGCTCTCTGGTGGGTGAGCAAATGATGTTAGCAAGGTGTTCACTAGTTTCTGTGAAGAAAAAGAGCATAAATTGAACTATAAACGTCATAAAAGTTAGTCTAAAAAGCCAGACGGAGTTATTAATTGTTTTTTTTTTAACGTTTTCCGAAACTTTGGTCCACTTGTTATCACTGTTGAATGTTTTAGAAGAGATCGCTAGCATCTATGCTAATGCTAATCGCTAACGTATCCTGCTAATTGTATCCTGATGCGTGACTGTCAGTGTCACAAGGATTAGTTTATGCTAATCGCCTAGTTAAAGGTTAACCCTGGTAAGACAGCATAGTTTGGATATTCAATGATGCCTTTCATTTGTTTGTTATTTAAGTTTCTCATTTTCCAACTCTTATGGGTTTTAACAGTGCCATTTAAATGTGGTGTTAGAAATTTTGGTGGAGAAATTGAACAATTGTGTAGCAATGATTTTAATTAATTTTATTTTAAACAGTTAAAAGAGAATGATATAAGATGAATAGAGTTTTAAAAGTAGATGCATTAATTATGTGTCTATTGGAAAAAAAAAACATTGTATATCATTATCTTTGTGGCTAAAACTAATTATGTGTCATAACTCATTTCACATATGTATGTATGTCCTATGTCCTTGGTTATGTTTCACATATAGACCTAAGAAAGAGAGAAACAGAGATGGGGATGGAGTCCAGCCCAGCGGTCCTGAGAGCTGTCGGCATGGCCAGCTGTACGACCTGCTCAGACGACTTCGGATCATTGGGTTGACACATTGTGAACACAGGTAAGACACATACACTGCTCACCTACCTGGGTTTTAGTAGAAGACATACACACATGCATTTGGATCCCGGAGTTGGAGAGGGCATCCTCAATGGACTTTTATTTTTTTATTCTGTGGTGCTTTTATTTTGGTAATTTAACTTCCAGGTGTAGCTCCTATTGGACTCCAGAGTGATGTTAGTATCTCCTCTACCCAAAGGTTAGAAACACAGGTGCTTCATTTTGTTTTGTTTTCCTGTGACCTGAGAGTTGTTAACGTCGGCGTTGAATCTTGCAGCTGATTGGCTGACTGCTTGTGAAAAGGGCTTTGAGTGGTTGTTAGGATTTTCTGCATCTAAGTCACTTTCTGTGTGCACAGCTGTACTGTGTGTTTTTATAAAGTGGATTTCATGGATTTTGTGTTAACACTGAGCACCGTTGATTTGCTAGCTCACTAGCAGCACAAGGTAATGACCTTCTAAGCTCACTATCAAACCACTATTTACCCGATTGTCAAGTCTCCCACAATGCTTTGGGGTTGTAGCTTAAATTGCATTTGATGAAACGGAAAAAAGTCGCCCTCCATGTTGATGGTATATCAAATTAGATGCGTGCGCTTCATAATCCTCACAGTTAAATACACTTTTAGAGTCCAGATTAATTTTTAATTAGAAATGCAGGTGTGTGTGTGTGCGTGTGTGTGTGACCCAGTCACATGTGTCCATGCAGCAGGTGAACGCTGAACCTCCTGCACTGATGTCATGTAATTAAACGTACAGCAGGTCCTCGGTGTCGTGGTTTCTCTGGATCCAAACACGGTGTGTTGTTCAAAGCTTCTCCTCCAGCTGCCGTAATGAGCAGAGCTGATCCCAGAGCTGCTTCTCCTCCTGCTGGTGACTCCACCACCGTCTCCCACTGAACTCTCTCCCACTCCGCCCAGCACTTCACAGCCCAGCACAAAGTAAATAGGCTTTGAGGTTTCATGTCTTGGGGAGCTTTTGTAACTTACTGTGTGTGGTGTGTGTAATTTTATGTGTGTGTGTGTGTGTGTGTGTGTGGTGAGGGAGACATTATTGCGTTGCACATATATACAGACAAATTAGGTTCGACTCTGTGTTTGCTGTATCTGAAATTTAGTTCTACGCAGCAACTGAATCTCACCTCAAAGGCCACAAGAAATGGTCGTGGTTATTATTGATTAACAGGACAGATAATCAGTGTTTGATTAATCATTTGATCTAGAAATGTCACAAAGCAGCAGAAGTCACAAGACCCGATAAATGAGCAATAAAGTAAAATGAAGAAAGGCGACGAAACGAACCCTCAAATGAAATTAATCAATCGCCAGTTTGTTTCTCTGAAACTTATATACACATTTAAACTAATCATTAATTGATTTATGATCGGTAATTAAAGCAGATTGGTATTCGTTTTGTGGAACACCGATTTATTTAACTCCTTTAACTTTCGATATCTGTTGATCGAGAGACTGATTTACGCTGTATTGAAACATCAATACCAGGTAATTGACGTATGTATTGATTTGAACATCACTGCTGTTTGTGTGTGTGTGTGTGTGTGAGAACGTGTCTCAGCATAATGTGGAGAACGGACGGACGACGCACCTCGGCTGAGACACAGTGTGTGTCATGTCTCCAGCTGTTAGATGCAGACGTGTTGTGTTTGTATTTGTTACAATGGAGGACGTGTCTATAATCAGTATCCTATTTATTCAATAGCAGGGATTATTCCTCACAGAGAGATTACTCCCCACAAAGACTTACAGCACTGCCTTAGTAAACCTTCAAAGTGCCACCACACTGCACACTCCAGCCTCTGTGCCTGTGGAGCTAATTTGAAAGGAGGAATTGTTCTCACAATTGTAGATATATATATATATTTATATATCTTTTTTTTTTTGTTAAGGCTTCTTGTGTAAAAGCAGCAGCACAGTATCTTGTCTGGTTGTGGTAGTCAGTGGGTGTGCTCCCAAGATTACATCCCAGCAGACGTCTCATATTTCAGCTAGCAAGAATTTTCTACTTTCGAGATTTTTCAAGGTTCAGCGATCGCTAAGATATGATGAGAGGTGGAGGTGGTAGAGGTGGAGGAGGGGGTGGGGTGGGGGGGGGCAGGTGTGGAGGGCAAAAGCTGAACACAGGGGTGGAGAATAGTAGGAATTCGCCTCAGTTCGAGCCGAAGTCAAACAGCTGCATTTGGAAACCGTGGTTAAGAGGAGACATTGTTTACTCTGCAGCAAAGCAAAGCAAAGCAGAGCAGAGCAGAGCTCAGCAGGTCGTGCCAACAGGCGTCGCGCGGCATTGTGGGAGGCTTTTTCGGGAGCTGGGGTGTCGTCATCGGTTTGTACATCGCACCCATCCGTGTGAAATATTAATGAAGCCAAAATAAATTTTTAACGCACATTCTCTTCATCATCCTCCCACCTGCCTCTGTGCGAGACAATGTGCTAGCGACATTCAATATAGCACAAATTCACAGCCACACACACACACACACACACAGTCGAAAACACACACACACATATATATATTCGTTATTACCCACACAGGCTCCAACAAGCACGTCATCCTTCCACCTTCTCAGGCTTTATTAAAGGAATAATCATCAAAGAGGGGAGGCAAAGAAAGTATTGTTGCATCCTCACAACAAAGCAATCACAGGTAGTCGATGACAGAGTTGTTGACGATGGCGGCAGCGGTCACTCGCCGCTCTTCTTCCTCTTCCTCTTCACCTCCTTTTATATTTATTTTTGAGTGTCTGTGTATGTGTGTGTTTGTGTGATGTTGTAAACTCAACGAAGGATGCAAGGTGCTCTCTCACACTCACAGTGTGGTTTGATTCTCCCCGTCGAGCAGGGTGACCTGGCATTTCGGTGACTTTTAGAGGTGTTGCCATGCTGACATATTGCTCTCTCATTTTCCCAGAGTGCCCCCCCCCCCCCACACACACACACACTCTTCACTTCCTCCTTCTCCTCCCTGTTCTCGCACTCCCCAACGTTTCATACATCTTGCGTTGTTGTCTTGCCGTATTTGCTTCATCTCTGACTCTCTGGGTTTTGGCTCATATGTAGTTTTACAAGTCTGATAGCAGCGTGCCGTCATTAGTAATCACTCCTGCTAACAAATTTGATATGTAAACCCACCAGGGGGATTTATTTTGCACTGACACACTTTAATTAAATTTTGATGTTTGGTTGCTTTCTGAATAATAATAATAAAAAAAACTACATTTATCCTCTTTGGTGCTCACACTGTATCTGTAGCCTACTTTTCACATTTTCCCAAAACGCTCTGAATCCTCCGCAGAATGACTGTGCATGCTGTGAACTGTATATTTACTGATTACTTGCGCAGTATATTGGAGTATTAGTGATTCTGAAGGGTCACCACTAAAAAATCTAATGTTTTTAAGCTGTTATTTATAAGGAAAACATGGACAAGAGGTTGTGATGAGCAGCGCTGCTTCTGCTAGCTGGTTAGCATGCTAACTTGCGCAGAGGCAGGTTTTCGTGAATAAAGGAATAAAGTTTTGACGTTAAACTTGCGACGTTTCTTCTACATTGTTAAATAATCAGCTGTTTATGCCATTCAGAAACAGTGGGCTTCACAAATGGCTCCTGTTTATTGTACTTTATCTGGAAATGTGTAAACACAGGGAGGGTCCAACTTTCCAACCTGCTGTCACTACGTTACCGTCGGTCGTTGGATTACATTAACTTCAGGACACGTTCAACAGTTCACCTGTTTTTATTCACCTGAGTAACCTGTGGATTATTCACAGCGCAACCAGGACGTTGTTTTTCCCAAAATATTGCTGCTGTAGAGTCATTAACTCTCACGTTATTTGTGTGGTAAACGGTCCCGGCGCTCGTGACACCTCCTCATACAAAAACCAAGTCACAGCCTCGAAACTAATTTATGATTTTGGATCAAAGAAATACTTTTGAAGCATATAAAAGACCGAATCAAAGCAGATAATCAGGAATACTTAGAGGAGAGGAATAATCGCCCAGGTAAGCTTCACTGAGAGGCGAAGATAATTGGTATAATTAGTTACAGTTACCTGAAGAGGTCTCGGCCGAAATGTTGTTTTTTTTTTTTTTTTTTTTTAGCATCTCCTACAGTTACAGCTTAAGAAGTGAAAAAGAAAACACAGGCATGCAGGAGTGTGATGATTTCTAGTTTTCTGCAGTTTTATGCTAAAAATGGTTTCTTATGTTTTCTCTCCAGTCAACCCCGCCTCCCACCAAACCTGCAGCGCCCCATTGTTTCGATTAACGTGAGGAGTGGCTGCCAATTTACTGAGAACATGGCTGCCTCCATCTAAAGTCAGAGAGAAGTCAAAGAGGTCTCTTATAGTGCAGTGTTTATCAATTACAGTTATTAGTATATATATATATGTGTGTGTGTGTGTGTTGTCATGTTATATCTCATAAAGGCAGCACTGGCCTTGATTCATTGTTCCCACTGAAGTTGTTTCTCAGGTGCAGGCGACGGAGTGAGAGGAGACATGAAAGTGATTTTCTCTCTGCACTCCTAATTACTCGTCTTCCTCCATCGCTAAAAATAAATCCATATTTCATAAGGCATCTTTTTTTTTCTGCTTCAGCTGCCACGCTTGCCAAACTATCTGCGTGCCATCCGGTGTCATTTTGATCACGGATATTCAGCAAAGGGAGAAAGACGGAGAAAGAAAGGGAAAAAAAAGTTTATCTCCCAATTATCTGTGCCGACGGTCTTTGCCGAGCCGTTGACCTCCACCTCCTTGTATCTTAGCAATTTAATTTAACCCTGGCTGTGGGTTGTACGTGCTAATTAGAAAGCGTTTCAAAGAGAAACTCACACCGGGAGCGCCGCAGAGAAAGAGACGCAGGGAGGTGGTGGTGGTGGTGGTGGTGTTGGGGGGGGGGGGGGGGGGGGGGGGGGGGGGGGGGGGGGGGGGAGGGGGGGGGGGGAGATAAACACTTGCACATAAGAAGATGTAATAGCTGTGAGTGTTTTGAAAGAATATGTGAATTGCCTCAATAGTTTCACGGTGAGCTGAGAAGAAGAAAAGACCAGGAGATGTTATGTGGGAAGGAAATAGTCTTTCTAGTCACGTCCCATCGACGGGAATAAAGGTGACCCACCATTTTCTTTTTTTTTGTTACAGGAACGACTCGAGTTTGTTGATGATCATTAGAAAAACTTAGGAGGAAGGTAAATTATGTCTTGGATTAAAACGGACCGTGAACTGGTTTCAGGTGCGTTTTGGTCGAGGAGATAAAGCAAGAGAGGATTATAAAAATGTGAAGTGAAGCAGGGGGGTGGGAGGACGGGAGCAGGAGGAGGAGGTGGTGGTGGGTGGGGGCAGTAGGGCTGGGGGGGCTCTCCTCATCCAAATCCATTACTAGAGTCTGCAGAGCTGAGAAGGTCCCATCTCCAATTAGCTGTTTCATCTCCAAGTGGAAATGTGACTATAGGGAGACGCTGCCCGGCAACATTACCTCCTCTCCAATAACTTACAGCTATCAGGGATGAGGCTGCAACTGTGTGTGTGTGTGCGAGAGTGTGTGTGTGTGTGTGTGTGAAGCCTCAGCACAGCACTACTGGTTGTCAGATTGTCCCATTAATAAGACTTGGCCTTTATTACCACTTAGCAAGCTCCGTGTGTGTCTTTCTGCCAAATGCTGCCTCCCCTAAAACTGAAACCACACTCTGTGTGTGTGTGTGTGTGTGTGTGTGTGGGAGGAGAGGTTTGTGCGGCTCACACGTGCACAGCCGTCAGTGTGTCAGATTACTTTTTTAAGGCGGATTGCCATATACATGACTTCGCATTTTCACTGTTGCTTTGAAGTTTTCGCAAGCATCTTTTTTTTTTCTCCCCCATTTCACCTACTGTAAGTCTCTCTCTCTCCCTGTGTGTCAGTGTGTGTGTGTGTGTGTGCGCACCAGCATGTTTGCATGTATTATTCACTTGTATATTTATTTTTTGCAGCATGCCGTGTACTTTGTTTGCAGGGATTACAGACGGTGGGAGCTCAAGCCTCTTAGCCCCTCACAGGCTGCCACAGCTGCCTGCCACTTCTAATGACACTTCAGACTAAGACTGGCTAAGTCCATAGGCAGGTTTATTAGTTTAGAGAATGCTTGAATGCATGCAGCCTCTCTCTCTCTCTCTTTTTGTATGCGAACCTGTGCGCTGTATATGTGTTGGGGAGTGAGCGATTGCCTGGCTGCGGCGGCTCTGACAGCTCTGTAGAGTGTAAGTGAGAGGGATGCTGTACACGCCGAACATAAACGTCTGCTTTGGAGCTGACGTGTCCTGACACGACGCTTCAGCACTGAAACAACTCCATTACCTAATGAAGGATGCAAATGTAGATCTCTCTCTCTCTCTTTATTCCTTTCTTTCTTTCTTTCTTTCTTCCTGTCTCTCCCTGATGACTTGAGCTAGTTTCATATAATAATGTCATTTAATCGTGTCTCATTGTTTATTTGACAGGGCCTCCCCCGGGTGCCGTTACAGCCCATACTTTGTATTCTTCGCCCCCTGCGCAGGCGTGTGTGCTCATGGAGAACGATGATGGCCCGAGCCGAGCACGGTTTTTCAACCTCGCACTCGAGGACGTTTAAAAGTTTAACGATCGATATATCAGCCGATAGTTGTTTCTTTCTCTTAACTCGGTTGTTGCACAAACGCAGCCTCGTTCGCTCCCTGATCTGATAGCTGTGAGTTATCGGAGAGGAGGTAATGTTGCCGGGCAGCGTCTCCCCACAGTCACATTTCCACTTGGAGATGAAACAGCTAATTGGAGATGGGACCTTCTCAGCTCTGCAGACTCCAGTAATGGATTTGGATGAGGAGAGCCCCCCCCCACTTCCACGCACACCACCCACCCTGCTGAATTCCTGAAGCTCACACTGTGCTTAGGTTATTTATGAGACTACGGGTCATATTGCAATCGATCAGCTGATGTTATCGTCATGATTTGTTTGTTTTTCATCAGAAACAAACTTATTAAAGAACAAAATAGCTCTTGTTCGTTTTCTCTGGTGAACAAACTGACCTTTGACATTGTGTTTTGTCGACAGCCTGGTTCGTTTATGGCTCATGTCTGGTTTGTTTTACTCATTAGTGGACGCTCGTTAACGTTTCCCCTTTGCCAGATGATCTGTTAATTCAAGAGCTGCACTTGTGACTGAGGTGAATATTTGGTATTTGGTGCTAACGTGTACTTCTACTACACTTACAAGGGCTGTTTTACCACTTTATGAGCACTTAGACATGCTTTTACTACAGCGAAGCATCCAGAAAGTCTGTTCTAAACAATGAGGATTTTTAACTTCCTGTGTGTGTGTGTGTGTGTGTGTGTGTGTGTATCTCCTCCTTCAACATCCTGTCTTAACTGACAAAACATCAAATTGTCAAAAGCCAGCACAGACTTTGACGTGTCATGTCAGACTTGTAAACAACAATGCCTCTTCTTCTGTCAATCATTGATCGTATTTCCATCCTAAACCAAAGCAGTTAATGATGATAAATCTGTGAAATACAGGATTAAGAAAAAAAAAACACAGCTGAATGAAGGTGAAGCTTGTAAACGAGAGAGCCGAGGTTAGTACACGTCCCAACCATCAGTACTTCCCAGTTTTGTTCATCTCCATCATGTCTCTATCAACAAGATATTTTTGGCTGCAGCTGAAGGTGAGAGCTTTGCTGCTGCAATATTCATGAAATCCCCCGCGACGCTGCCATTTCCCTGCATCCTTTGTAATCGAATGCATCATAATTCACATAAAACATACTTAACGTGAAGCCCGGCTAACTTGTATATGGTCCGTGTGTGTGTGTGTGGGATGAGGCCTGCGGGGTGTCACATCTAAGTGCATGGATCCCAGGGAGCATGTTCCTAGAGGTGTAGCAGTGGTTTGATCTCTCCATATTAGCAGCGTTCCCTGCTATGCCGGCCTCATTACTTTAGCCAGTTCAGCAGCGCCGAGGCTCCCGCCCTGCACCGACTCGTGTCGGCCACCTTCAACTAACACACTTCTTTAACTCCTGCAGTCAACCCTCCCTTTCTTCTGTCTCTCCTTTCATCCATCATTCACTTTCTGTATCTGTGTATGTGTGTGTAGAAGTGTGTGTGTGTGTGTCCCAGCTGTGGTTCTGACCCGAGCTTTCATTTGGACAAGACACGCAGCGGCACAGAGGTGGAGGTGGCATCTGCTTGCCTCTAATAGGGATGTGCTATTGATTAACATTTACTGGGGGCTGGTCCAGCCCCCTCCCCCACTGAGAGGAAAAGACGGACACGGAGGGAGACCATTTGTCACTTTTTTTTGTCAGGAATTACGGGAGCACAGACCTGTCATCTGTCCGCAGGTCTGTGCTGCACGCTGAAGCTTCATTAAAATCCAGATATTAGCCACCACCGGTCTCGCCGCGAAACACACTTGTGATGTGACGATGTGTTTGTGTGATCACATGTTTTGTTCCTGGACTCATCAGCGCTGCTGTTTAATTTTTATGGGAAGTCCTTAACCCGAATGATTGATTCTAATGAGACATTTTGATCGGCTTCGGCACGAGCGCGCACGATTAATTCAGATCTGATTAAACTTTAATGATGCCCGTGGGGAACTGGACTGTTGCTATTTGCAAATAGTGAAGCAGAAATGTGATTTAATAAGAATAGAGCAAACAAAAAAATCACACACTCACATTGTGTGAAGCAGAAATGTGAGTAAACGAGCTGCTGGTTATTTTCATTATCGATTAATCTGACAGCCGTTTTTTTTTTTTTAAATATATATATATATAGTTTTGATTAATCATTTGGGTGATGGAGAGAAACGTCCATCATGAGGGGGCAAGAGGCTGATTTCAAAGTGCTTGGTTTTTAATGACCGAGCGTGTGTCAGTGTAACTTGTTTGTTTGTCTAATGATACCAGAGCCAGACTAAATGAGCTCAGACCAGAACTGCTCCAGTCACCACGGCTGGATACTGATACTATCACGGATAGTGCATTTTATGTTTCTTATGTTATAAAAGACAAGTTAAGTATTAAATATTAAAAAATATATGAATAAAAGTAATAAATAAGACTTTTAAAGTTCAACATTTATAAATAATTTGATTAAAATCATATAGTGATGTCGCTTAGTGAAATGATGCTTTTATTTTGAAGGTCTGTGAGTGTAGTAATACTGAGAGAAGCTGGAACCGTTGAATGTTTTGTTGTTGTTGTTATTTTTAAAAAGTATTGAGATCTGAAACAGACACGTTGACTTGATCACATGTCCACTTATCCATCATCTAATCACTCCATCCATCCAGTCTATCCATCCATCTACACATACATGTCCAAGCTTTCATCAGTCTATCAATCAGCTGACATGTCAATATGTCTACCCCTCCCTCCCTCCATCCATCCATCCATCCATCCATCCTCCATCCCTTTATCTTCCCATCAGCCCTTTTGCCCCCACCTCTGTTTCATGGTATTAATCCCACACTGACTCCACTGTCAGGCCCAATCCAGGAGCTAATGCATGTGACTAATGAGCACTAATGCTTATCCACTGATACAACAAATGGCATCAGATAGCTGCAGTATTCTAATAGCGGGATGTGATTATACGGATGAGTGGCTATCAGAGCCTGTGTCGCTTCTCTATTCTTTGTCTTCTTCCTGTCGGTCGGCGGGGGTGAGAGGTAGGGGCCTCCATTTTGTTCCTGTTTATTACCTCCAGTCCATTGCTTTAGGCATGGCGGCGGCGGCGGTCCGTGGATGATACAGAAAGAGGCGGTCCAGGGGATTTCAGTAAAAGTCGAAAATAAACCTTTTGCTGGAAGTGAGGTGTGCATTTTGTGTCGCCGTGGAAAAAGAGACAGGGAGGGCGGAGAGAAGAGAGACGGAGTAATTGAAATAGAGAGAGCACTCCAGCAGCAGCAGCAGCAGCAGCAGCAGCAGCAGCAGCAGCAGCAGCAGCAGCAGCAGCAGCATCAGGCCCGTGTGTCCATCAGCAGCTCCAGCACAGCAGGTGGGAGAGTGCTACGTGTGTGTTTGTGTGTTAGCTGTAACCGCCACACACAGGAGAGGCCACATGCCCTGGTTTTTTTTCCAGTGAAAGAGCAAGATTGACAGCAGAGGTAGGGGTGCATTTGGTGCTCTGCCAGGCACCACACACTCACACAGAAACACACACATAATATACACACACACACACACACTCTGAGGCTGGCGCTCCGTAACTTGTGGCAAGCGCTTATGTGTGACAGGTTGTCGGAAAAATATTTTCTGTGTTAGGTTTATGCACTGTGATAAGGTCGGCCGAGTAAAAGACCTTCAGCGTGGAGTCGGGTCTGGAGCCTTTCAGCCTTTCTGGTCGCAGCTGGACTCGAGCTTTTAAGCCGAAGTAGAAACTTCATGAGGCTAAAAAATTTTGGTCCCAGGCCCGAGGAAAAAAAACGCAGACAGCTGACAATTCGTTTTAACTTTGACCTGCCCCGAGTCCATAACTGTGAGGTCACAACGCTGTGACCTCTCTGATGTCATGCACTTAAAGCTGAACACTAGTGTCCTGGTTTGATCTGGGGTTTTGGTGCATCCCAAATCTCCGACCTCCTCCTCCTCCTCCCCCCACAGTCCACTCACATGCAGGCTCAGGTTAATTATTGAATATGGGCATGAATGGTTGTTTGGACCAGGCGAACCCCGCTTCTCACCTGCTGTCACCAGGGATTAGCTGCAGCCCCCTCTGACCCTAAAATGCTAATCAGTATCACAGCTAATGCATAATTAGCTTTTAGGCTAACAGGCAGAGTGGTGTTATGTACAGGAACTAAATAAATAAACAAGGCGTCAATGTGTCTGTTTAACATTGTAAATAATACATACGTCTGTATTTTAATGAACAAACAGCTTCTGTAGAGTTATTACTGTTTTCAGTAATTAACCAATCCACTGCTTTTTAATGTATTTATCCATTTACCTATTCATTTTCTCCTCTTTTCTGCTCCCCCTCATCTTCCCCCTCACTCTTATAACAAACAACATCCATCCGCACCAACACACGCAACAAGCAATATCGTTGTTGTCTTGTTAGTGTTATTGTGTGGTATCGTATCTCGTGCTGTTTGTTTTTGTCATGCATATATCAAAAACATGAGGAGAATATGTTGCCAGTAAACAGTGGTAATCCGTCTGTCGTGCAGTGTTTTCGTTGTGCATTACTGTAAATTTAGGAACGGTTTTTAAAGACCAAATGCAACCAGGCCTTCGTCAATATGAAGATGGAAAACAGTCGCTAATCCCAGATTAAAGATATCAGACCTGTTGCTTTTGTATGAATCTGATTCTGCCTTTTAAGATCC
This sequence comes from Caranx ignobilis, assembly GCA_021432705.1. Taxonomy (NCBI): domain Eukaryota; kingdom Metazoa; phylum Chordata; class Actinopteri; order Carangiformes; family Carangidae; genus Caranx; species Caranx ignobilis. The sequence goes on from JAFHLA010000180.1 coordinate 290,023, forward strand.
CATATCATCTTATCTATGCTCAATCAAGACCAATAAATGCTGATGATAGTGATCCCATCACTGGTGATAAAGGAAGTTGAAATGCACCATGAGAAAGCATGAATGAGACGTACACCAGGAAACATCAGTGTGAGGTTTGCAGATGCCTCCTCTGTGGGGAAGCACTGAAGTCTGGCAGCGCCGAGGCCGATCAGTCACGGTGAACATATGCCAGCCGAGTGTTTATAATCGTGGGCTTCATCTCCATGCCTGTCAGGTCTTCCGTGGCCCTGATCACAGGATCCCTGCTATGGGGGTGAGGCCCAGAGGCCACGCTTAAAGACCGAAATCCTTTACAGGACCCGGTAATTAGCCAACACAGTTCTGCAGCCATGCTCCTTGCTTTGATCTGCACACTGATCAATGGCAAGATCACAGTGGCTTGATAACAAGTTACTATCCCAATATATGTGTGTGTGGTTTGTGCATATAAACATTTAGTGCTGGTTCACACTCTGCATCCTTTAATATCTGTGTTTTTTTTGTTTTTTTTTTTACCCATAAACCTCGAGGATATGCACTTAGTGCTATTCATTTCTACAAGACGAACTCTATACCGCTCCGAGTCCTTGTGAGAAAAAAACCAAATGGGCAAATGAATTTCAGATTTCCCCCGTGAAATTCCTCAGCACCTCGGCTGCAGTCGTCAGCAGAAACAATTTGCGTGTTTCCATACTCGATAATCATCTTATGTCCCCGTATGAATGGAGATAATGACCGTGTCCAATAGGTAATTTACCATCTGCCTGGGGAATGTTCATGTACACAGTGATATACAGGAGGCCAATATTGGCTTTGTATTGAAGGATAACGTTTTCTCTCCAGTGCTGTTTTGATTGTCTTTCACTTCACACTGTTTACTATTAGACCTTCTTTGGTATTTAAAGGATCAATACTGTTTCAGGATTTGGACAGAATGCAAAATTTGATTGTATGTCTGAAGCACTTCAGGACTTTGAGACAGTTTCCCACTGAAAAGTAAGAAATAACTTTATTTCAGGCTTCTTGTTATTAAGATCGTCAATGACGGTCCTGGACACCACATTCATAGCGACAGGTGTTATGCTGGGATCAGACTACACACTGTTTTTGTCCTTCATGATGGTTAACATGTCTGATTAATCAATCACAGAGGCATCAATTCTTGCCGTGTCTTGGTCAGGAGACTGGCGTAACCCCGCCCAATCATCGATCCCAACCCTGTCAAACGAAACTGTCAATTACGGCTTCCAGGGTCTCATGAAGAGGACAGTATGGACTGTCTGTCCTTCACAGAGAACTTGAGGTATGTGAACGAATAGCATGTTTGAATACATACATGATGCTCACTTCAGCTCACTTCATGTATGCAATGTAAGTACATTGCATACATTTGTGTCGTCTGATCCCAGCTTTAGAGAAGAGGGAGGCAACATAACCAGCTGGAATAGCAAAGTTTATTGGGTAGAAAGGAGGTTAAACTGGAGAGCAGGACAAGAGGATGCTGCTTCTTATTTAAAACAACTAAATTCAACAAGAGGAAACAAGCTGCACTCTAAACTTACCACACACCAGGCCTTCAGGATCCCCTTAAACCCCTTAACACCCACTCTCCCGTCCAGGACCGGCCGGCCCAGCAGTGTTAATTGTAATTAAGAATGACTGAAGCATGGTTTATAAAATGCACATCAGTGAGTGACAGTGGGTGTAAACGATGCCTACAAACAGATCAGTTAATACCAGTTTACGCTCGGCTGCTTTCATGTCTGTTTTTACAGTGTGGAGAGAAGAAAAAGCTTCCTGTAAAACACAAAGAGAACAGATAAAAAGGACAAAAGCTCAAAAGAGCTGTTTATTATGCGTCAGAAGAGAAGTTTTTTTTTTTTTTTTTTATAGTTTGTAATCAAAGGAAACAGAAAAACTCCCTGATGTTAGGTACGACACACTTCAACATACACACACCACCGCTGTACTTCAAAACATCCATTTGAAACATGACTTGACCTTTCTAATGTTGATGTCTCTACCTGGACTGCAGCGTTTTCTCTTTTCCTCTAGTCCATCCATACCAATCACACTATTCACACATTCACCTATACAAAGTCTTGTCTCATGCATTTAATCTTTTTTCTTTTTTTTTCTCTAATTTTATGTTGCACGCTGCAAAAACATCCTGGAATCTAAAATAAACCAGAGCCTTTTGTGTTGCGTTCACTGTCTGATCCACAACATCAAATGCTCCTATAGCAAAGCTGCATGCAGCCTCGTGCAACAAGAACCCACGGTACATACGTGAACTGCACATTTCTCCTTTGCACATTGACAATAGTTTAATTTATAGCCACTGAGTGCCTTGAAATGACAGGTCTGCCTCAGCGAAGGAAAGCCGAATACTGTGGACCAGCTGTCTCTGTCTTTTGATTAGTTGTGTCGCAGCCAGGCAGCCGTCAATCATCCTGAAGAGCTGTCTACCTACAAACGGTACCTGTAAGTATCTGTAAATCCATCAAGAGGTTCGTAAGAGGCAGATGGAGAACGCAGGCATTAAAAAAACAATGAAAATTAGATCTACGACCTTCAGATTATTGCATATGTCACTGCAGGAGCTAAAGCTGTGAGATACGATGGATTTATGAGTAAAATGAGAGTAAATGCTGGATCCTAGCACAGCTCCTGACTCGTACGCTGCCGTCACACCTCGGTCACATCCTACCCTCACTCCCCCCCCGCCCTCCCCACCCTCCCAGTACTCTGGATGTGTGACAGGCGGCGGATGCAGATATGTGTTTACTTAAGCACTTGGAGGAGTCAATAGTCTCTTAATGTTGGCCTCCTGATCTGCTGCTTGAGCAAACACAAACTGTCGACTCTGTCAGGGGAGATAAGACGAACACAGAGAACACCGAGCGCTCGCAGTGATTGACTGACATTTTAGAGGCAGTACAGTATGTGCTGTGTGTGTGTGTGTGTGTGTGTGTGAACGTGTGGAAGTAGAGACGGGAAAAATGTTTTTCCTTTATCAAATCTGAGCAGTTGCGTATATACGTCCTCCTTTTTTTCTCCTCCTTCTCCTCCTTTCCTCTTCCCCCTCTTTCTCCTCCTCCTCCTCCATCTTGCTCTTTTTCCATGCTTTTTCTCACACCTCGTCTCTCGCGTTCTCCTCATTCTCCCTCTTTTTCCTTGCTGTCCCTTTCTTCTTCTCCTTTTTTCTCTGTTTCTACTTGTCATCTTTCTACTCTTCCTTCTTATCGTCTCATCCCCTCTTTTTGTTCTCCACCTCTGCCACACCTCTCTCACCTTCTCTCTGCTTCTTTTAATATCATTTTTCCTCCTTTCCTTTCCCCTCTCTCCTCCTTTTGTCCTTATCTCCTCAACACCCCTTCTCTTCCTACCCTTTCTCTCCTCTTCTTCTCTTTTCACTTCCATGATCTCTTCTTTTTCTTGTTTTTGCTTTTCTACCTCCTCTTTCACCTCTTCTTATTCAACAACATACTCTCCTCTCCTCTCCTCTCCTTCTCCTCCTGTGAAGTGATCACGTCACTGAGAGCTGTGTTGATGTTGAGGCTTATATGAACCTCCTCTGTGAGAGGATGAGATCAGAGCAGCCAGGCGGTGAGAACAGACTCTCCAACACATTGCGCTTAACATGCACCAAATGAAATAAACAGCGTCTTCCCTGCCGCCGCCGCCGCTGCAGCCAGTCAGCTCATGCAGAAAAAAAAAATGCCACCCCTTAGACATCATCCTCCATCAGCATCGCCTCTGTGACTCCTCACGCTACAGCATCCCTGTATTTTTTTTTCTTTTACCATTCATGTTGTACACAACCGTGTTCAGGTCACAGTTGGACACCGACCCTTTACCTCATTAAAAAAAAAACAAAAAAACCACCGTCGACAAGTTAGTGACAGAAATGTCAGCATTGTCGCTGAGCTTGTTATGTCTATAACAACATGGCTGATTGGTGTTTAGGGCCAAGGAGGCGGTTAAAGGGCAGCAGCAACCTCCGGCGTGCACCGTAATTGCCGTCAAAATTTGTGCATGCGTGCGGCGTACCTGAAGTTTTTGCTCCTTTTTTTTTTCTTCCCCCAAAAATGAACTTAATTAGGTTTAATTCAGAAAATGACACCAGTCTTGCACATGCGATAACCACTTTTTAGGGAGAAACGGTTGAGAGGAGCCGCTCGTCTCGTCTGAATGTGCGGTAGCAGCATGTGTCGCCGGGCGCTGCAGACTAATTGCTAGCTCATGGCAGCTCTCCACTTGATTCAGCTCTGTGCGTCTGGTAATTTCAGCTCGTCATCACTATTCAGGTAACAGCGGTCCTCTGCATCTCTGTCTCAAGGCCTCTCTCCAGCTCTTTCTCTCTTTTTTCCTACCCTGTTTTTTCCTGAAATTTACAGCTACCTCAGGAAGTGTAATTACAGTTTCTTTGCATTCACTTTCTATTTGTCAAACAAATCACAGAGAATAGCTGCTTCACACACATTTAATGCGAAGCCACACACACTGCACGCTGGGCCCCCGGATAGTCTAATCATGGCTCACTCACTGTAGCTTGATGAGGTGTGTGTTACATGCATGGGTGGGTGCATGTACTCGCTGTTTCGACTATGTAGTTAAAGTGTGTTTGTGTGTGTGTTTTTCTCGCTTGGACAAATGTGCGTGCAGCTTCCTGGCACCTAATTGACAGGAAGCGGAACAGTTGTTGGAGTAGAGACATTTTTTGATGCGGATGTCTAACAGTAGATTAGACACTCCTGCCTATTCAGCATGGAGCTGTCATTCCCTCATTGTCAGCACCCCGGTGTCTTTCTTTCTTCCTACTTTCCATGACATTTTTTTTTTTTAACTGTTTCTGCTACCACTTCATTCAGAGTCATACCTGTTCCTGCTAATGAGCAGTGTTTAGACGAAGGGAGAACTTTCTTCTTATCCCATTCTTTGTCTTCCCTTTCTTCTCCAGCTCTGTTTTGGGAGCGATCCAACAAGCTCTTGCGCCTTTGGTTCATCTGCCACCGATATTCTCTGGTTTAATGATCCACTCTGGGACCAAGGCTTCTAAAACTGCTAAAAAACATTAGTGAAGCTGCAGGGCTCCTGGGCCTGTCGCCGTCTGATTGTACCTGAGCTCGAGTGTGTCATCTGAGACTCGGTGGTATCAGGTGAGCAGCATCTTCTCCTGTACTGGTGGCGTTCAATTAACAATCGCACAGGGAAGCCGGCTGACTGACGAGGGAGATGGAGAGAAGAAAGGAAACAGGTTGGTGGAAGAAGCACAGAGAGTTTTTTGAAAAAAGCTGCTCCTTCGATTGTTTTGTAAAATCAGGAAGTAATTGTCATTGTGAGATTACTTAAAACGATTGAAGAAATTGCTCATGGAGCTAACACTTACTCACTGTAACAAGTGAGACCTCCTTTGGTCCTAGTCCTGGATTCTTTAGGGATCCTGGTCCATGCTCAATAATCACAATTTCCAGTGGCATCTTATCCCAGAGGTCTGTTCTGGACTGAAGCGAGGGCCCTATCATCATCAATCACCTTCCTCCTCTCTGCAGACACGATGGTACACTGTGGAAGAAAAGCTCATGGTCAGCAACAATATTTTAGGTGCAGTGAAGAAACACTGAATCAAGATCTTAATCTTTCAACAACTGGTGAAACTGCAGTGAAATTTGGATTTGGTGCAGTTTGGGTGATCATGGTCCCCATTGGATGATTCTTCACGTGATCACTACCTCGGTTGCCGTCGTTGTATCTACATCTTTATGTTCTCTCATTGACCTTGGTGACTCTTGACTGTTCCAGTGGCTCCCACATGGCAGCGAAATGTCTGCTTCACCCAAGAATATCTTACCCTCAAGTGTTTGATGTTGAATCTTAGTCATTTAGAACTTCATTGCTCACCAACAGTCAGCTTTCCCCAACACCAGCGAAATCAACATGTTTTAACGCAGGAGTCCTTTCTCAGTTCAAAAACAACACTGACATCCTTCCTCTTGAATCCAGTGCTCTTGCACAACGGAGCGGCTTACACGAAGGTGAGTCACATCAGTCGGTCAGAAGTCAGCGGCGTCCTCAGGGTAGGACGCTGAGCTTGGATGATTCGCGTTTCTTCGGCATCCTGCATGGCGGCAGAAGAAAACGAGACCTGCATGAGGGAGTTTTGCGGTCCTCGCATGCGGAACCTGACGTATCTCCAACTCTGTTTGATTGCCGGACCAGTCACGTAAACGGTGGTGGAACGAGGTGATCTGGTCAACTCATTACAGCATCACGAGATGAGGTAAGAACAACGAAAAGCAGAGGGTGTAGCCTGGGGTGGAAGCTTCTATACTCTGTTTTAAGGAGCCATGGTGTGTAAATATTCGTGTGTATTGATATCGTACTAGTATCTTGTCATTTTGAGACGGAGCAGACAGCTGTACTTTAGAATGAGTGGTAATGTGTGAAAGAACAGACTGTTTCCCCCCTGAGGACTATTTTCAATGGCTTTGCTGAGAGCACTGTCGTTTCTGTGTGTGTGCACATTCACAGACGGGGCCTAGTGGATGTGTGAGGCGGTGTGTGTTGTGTAGGTGGAACCTTCTGGAGTGTTGGAGGAAAACCCATAGGAGGCGACGATATGACTGGGCTGCAGCAACAGGCGCCGGCGCCTCCTGGGGCTTATTCATCCTCACTCATAATTTAGTTGAAACCTCCAACTTCACCCCTTCGTTGTTGTTGTTTCTTCCTTTGCTACTTTCTCTTGTCTCTTATTTGCACTTCCCTCCCACCTCATCTCCCTATACCTTCTTTTTTTTACTTAATTTCTCTTCTTTGCTTACCTCCTCCCTTTGTTTTCTAGCTTCTCCTCCCCCCTGTCTATTTTCTTTCTCCTCTATTCTTACACTTCACTCCTAATCTCCATCCATCTGTCCACTCTCTTGTTTGTTTTTTTTCTCGCCGTTGATTCTTTAAATCCTTCCTTCCTGTGTATAATGATCCTGTAATGCTTCTCAAACAACAGAAAACAGAGTAGACTGACGGATATAAAAAAAAGATAACTTTAACATTTTTTAATACTTAGGGCCAAACGTTTTGAGTTTGGCCTCAGGGTGGAGCCAGAGGGAAATTAATCTGTGTCGAAAATCCCCCCCCCTCCAAAAAAAAAAAAAACAGTGTTGAATCCCTTGTGACGGTCATTTCAGCTCACCAGGCTCAGCAGTTAACTCTCATCAGTTTTATCTGAATCTCGACAGCCTCAGTTGTGCTAAGGCTTAGCTGCGCTTTGAAGTAAATGCTAAGGTTACATGCAGACAGCTTTTTATGAACCCGTACGGCTGCTTCACACTTTTCGCAAGAACTTACACTGAAGCCTGATGAAAATGCCTTCAGCTGTCAGAGAGCAGTTTTTTTTTTTGTCGAGATAAACGCTTTGATAAATGCGTCTTGTCTCTTTAATATCTCTGATCGTTTTAGGCCATCTCAGGCAGTGCTGCCAATCAATTATCTGAACGTATTTATGACAGTGTGCAACGAAGCACTTTGAAGCTTCAGCTCTGTGATGCATCAGATCCATTGGTGCCTTTACAATACACAGCAGGATTTTGACATTGAATGTATATATGCAGGTAGATTTTTACACTGTTTTCCTTTCAGCATACAGCAGTGTGCAGCATCCACACTGGCTTTGGCTGCAGGGTCACATCAACATGAGCTACATGTCTGTACATTGTTCCTAAACATCCACTTTTTCCAGCTCTTCTGCCAGTCTGCAGCTTTCCTCCTCCCTCTACTGTCATGTTGTCTATATATATATGTGTGTGTCTATGTGTGTGTGTTTTGCAGTGGCAGGCAGGCAGATGTCTGACAATATTCTGACGTTCAGTCCTGCTGTCTGCCTATGACTCAAGGATAGTCCACATGCACACAAACACACACTCACGCATGTACATACGCACACCCCGGTGCTTGTTCCCAGTCCCAATGGGCCTAATTGGCCCAGCATGCTTAGCACAGCACTATTATTCAGCACTTCTGACGAAAAAATACCGTGTGTGTATGCGTGCGTGCCAGTGTATGCATGTGTGTGCAGTAAAGCTTCCCAGTGACACTTAAAGAAGTCCCTCGAGAGCTTCGTGTCGTCTCATGCTCTGACACATCTGTCGTGAGCTGAGGAAGGAACACCTTTCTGGGTTTCACACAAGTCCAGAAAATTTCTCTCTCTCACACACACATATACACACCGTACGGAAAAAGGAAAGATATGCAGAGGGGGGGGGGAAAGAAAAGTTTTTTAACACCCATCACAAGCTCACACCGCACAGCCGTGATTATGTTTTCCTCAGACGACTTATCAAAAATACTTCTTCGCTCTCCTTTCCTTCCAGCCTCCAGATTGATTGCTTTGCCTTCCCTCAATAACAAACTAAACCCAGTGTGTTTGGCTCGGTGCCAGGCTACCGGAGCAGCGGCCCCCCGCTAGAAAGAAATCAGGACCGTGGCGTTGGCGTGTTCTCCCCCCTCCCCTCTCCTCTCACCCCTTCTGATCCCTCCCACGCCGACTCCCCTCCACCTTCTGTCTCTCCACCCCGATCATTACTCCAATCAGCCGCCCAGCGCTGTAGAATGATAATTCCCCCTTTTCCTGTGGCGATTCATTGCATTAGTCATCAGGCGGTTCGTGTAGAATAACGGCCTCACCTCGTGTGCCCGTCTTGTTTCGGCATCTGCTCGGATGCCCGTTCGCCATCCAGGGGTGGGGTGTAAGCCGTCAGTTATGTTCAAGCACAATGTAAAGAGTGTGTTTGTCGTCACGTCTTGGAAAAAGAACTTATATATTTGCATTTTTGGTCAATTTCTGGCCACTAGAGGGCAGAAACACATCAAAAGGAGCTGTCAGATAAGGGGACAGCTCTCCCCTAGTCACTCAGATAACCATGCTATGCAGCCAAGGTGAGAAGAAAAGCATCTCAGAAGATGGAGGTGGATGAACAACAACAGCAGAAAACCATGAAATCTGAGGCTGCAGAGATTTCTGCAGAGGCAGCAGGTGGTCGAGTCAGAGAGCGGCATCAGCAGCATGAGTCTATGGACCCAACCTGCTTTTTATCACTAGTCCTGGCTGCCGGTGGTCATGTGATGTTGTGCGGAAAGCATTCTTGGCCAACTATGGACCTTTTTATACCAGTCCGTTACAGTCTAGCTGAGCATTGTACATCCTACGGTTTACCATCTTCTATTAGCTTCCTGGTCACCAGTCAAACGCCTTTATGTTGACTTTGACTATTCCGCAGAAAACACATGATGCAGTCATGTTGTTCTTTCTGTTCCTTCCTCATCCTTCCGCCTGCTTGCCCCAAACTTTTTCTGCTCGACATTTGGTGCCAGGCAGATACCACGCTGCTTATTTAGCTGAAAATAGCCGTCTGTTGCCACTGGAAACAAGGTCTTATGAGAGAAGTGAGACTGACCCAGACAGCAAATGCACCATAAAACCAAAACAGAGCTAGAACGGGTTTTTAAAGCTCTGTAGAGTCGGTGGTGATGATTCTCTGTGGGTTTGTCAGAATGATCGCACCCTAAAATATCACATGTAGTCACCTCATTTAACATTTATATCAAAAGACGTTGATGAATTCATCTTTAACAACTTAAGTACTCTACTTAAACTACTGTACAAACAAGCTTCTAATTACTGCTGGACCCACAGGGTCCTGGACAGGCCAGTGGGTGTTAAGGAGTTGGAGGAAATAGGCAGAAACCGACGCCTGACTGTTTTTAACAAGGACCAAATTTGTTATGGGCCACAGCTTCTCTGAAATGAAAACATGACCCCGCGACAGGATGTTCGGGGGATGTGTTGGAACAAGTCTGACCCGCAGTGGCTTCACCTCACAAACCTCTATAGGACTCAGAGGATCTGCAGCTAACGCCTGGTGTCGAATACCTCAAGGAGAGAGCGAGAGGAATAACTCAGCTACTCACTGTCGGCAGCACAACACAGCAGCCTCTTCCTGCATCATCCTCCAAGTCAAACAAGTTGTTTCACCTGATAGATTGCCACTCTTTTCTGATTGGATGCCACCGTCATATCCACCCAGGGAGGTGTGACCCAACAAAGCTGAGTATCATTTCTCCTTGGTGAGGAAATGATGATCTATTACTTTACAAGACCTCATGCATTTTGGCTTTAATAACATGATTACATCCCCGGCTGGCTGTTGAATTGTGCTGAATTTCCTTTCACAGTCCAAGGCAGATTCTTTACACCAGCAAATAAAAGTATTACTTGAGTTATGTGCACTCAAGGGGACAAATGTGCATGTGTCTGCTATTACAGAGGAGCAGCAGAGGAAAAAAAAGTTCAGTCAACATGTTTGACAGCAGTTGGTATGAAAATAAAAAAATCTTCAAGTGCTGTCACAAGCACTAAATACCTGTTCTGTGCCACAGACACTCACTTGAAAACTTTGATGAAGTCTTTTCCCTCTCCTCTGGTTTGGTCCTCCATCTGCACAGCACTTTGAGTTTTTCCTCTCCTGTTTCGCCCCATACCTGCCGATTCATTTTTCTGTTATATATTTATTTTCTTCCTCCCTCTTGCTTGTCGTTATGTTTTCTGTCTTAAAGCAGGCACAACCAAGCAAATACACCATGTTTGAATGTGTTCTGACACCTTGTCTTCACAGGGCCTGATTTCCCCTGGGGGTTGGGGGGGTGGGCATTTGCCATGTTTACATTTTTTGTTCCCATTTCTGTGTAGCATCAAAAAAAAGAAGCTTCTTCCTTTCTCTTTCCCGCCGTGCTGCAAACGAGACGCTCACCGAGGGAAAACAGATGCTGACCCGTCTCTTACACCTAAAGATGATGGAAAATACTTGTGAGCAGACAAACAAGAATTGCCTTGGGAGACAACACAAACCCCAATTCGCCCACTGGAGTGAACAAGCCGCGCCGATGTGTGTTTACTCCACTGATTTCCTTTCATAGGAATCTGATTATGATACAAGCAAGTGTGTGTTTTCTTACCTGTGCAGCGTACGGGCGCCTCTGGTGTTAAAACATGTCATTTAAGGGTTACGAGAAGTGAAAGATTAAAAACTTTCAGAAGTTGCTCGACACGCCGTCTCCTCGGGGACGGTTGTGGAGGTAATGGCTTCCAGTTTTACCTCCCGTCTGACAAGTAAAACAGACAAGGGAGTGAAACAGCGATACATCGGACTCAAACAGCGGCGGCAGTCAGTCGGCTCGGTGAGATGGAAGGTGAACAAGCCGACAAGATGGAAAAGAAACGAAACGACTTGTCTCCGCACGCAAATGTAATTTCAGATTTCTGACAGGAAGCCACATTTTAAACTAAATCTCTCCTCATCCAATTATCCAAAACAGATCAATTTGGTCTTTTTATTTCCTAAACCTTCAAGATATTATTAATACGTTTAACTGCCTGATGCCTTTTAGATTTTGCTGCCATGAATATTTTGATTAAAATCAGTCACAGGTCAGAAGTTTTAAGTTGATATTTTTGGTTTTGAATGAAATACAATGCTTGTAAACACTTGTCCTTACTTTTCTCAGGTCAAAGTTAAACACTACTCAGCTGCAGCAGTGTGTGTAAAAGTATTTGTCAGTTTTATGGTTGTAAAGTCAAGTTCTTCAGCTCAAAGTTAACTTTGCTCTCTTTCTGTCACATCTCTCACGTCCAATCATGTTATTATCAGCCTGGTTTTCTCTCTCTCTGTCATCCTCCCCCTCTCTCTCCAACCCATCATACATATTTCAATGAAATATCTTATATCCCCATCTCCATCTGAGCTGCTCTTCTTCCATCTGACAGGTACATGAATGTGTGAATAGTGCGGTTGGACTTGGCCCGTGTCATCTCTACGGGTCTGCTAGTGAAACTCATGTCAGCCACAGTATACACGTGTATATATGTATGTGTATGTGTATATATATGTGTGTATGTATGTGGTTGAAGCAGTGAAGTGAGGCAGGCGAGAGCCAGGCCGCTGCCTGTCAGTCTGATCACTGGTCCGGGAGCTTTGAAGTTGCAGAACAGAGCTCATCTCAAGGACTTTAACCTCTGGAGACCTCTGTGTGTGTGTGTTTGTTAGAAAATCAATACTTCAATACCAAGTCAATGCCAAAGTACAGTGAGAGTGTTGGAGTTTGACGTCAAATGCAAAAGGAAGAAGAAAGAAGGAAGACAATGATTATAAAAGTCTTTGTGTTTGAGGTGGACCGTCAGTGTTCCTACTTTCTGGTGTTTAACACTGAATCCTTTCACCTTTTACTGCAAATGAAACAAAAAGCTTGCAGGACGTAACACGTGATGAGACGTTAGCAATGGACATCGATCAGTTCAAAGCTGCCATGGACGACCAGCACTAGGAGAAAGTACCAGTATAATATAATATCACTCACACAAGTCTTTTATATCATGTTGAGGTGAGTCATGACAAAGAGGAAACCTTTGTTTGAGTGTCGGGGAAAATCTGGTGTAGCAATAGAAGGAGGAAGGGATGCTTCCTGTTTTTAGTGGAGTACAGTATAATGTTGTACAGGTGTAGTGTTTCCTACCATCATCCACCAGTTTTGATCAGTGGAATAAATCAAACCTGTCGATTCATCTCAGAGGTGGACGACCCTGACTCCACAATAAAAGGCCAACATCAGACTGATACATTGACAAACTGAATATCACCCTCCCTTTCTCCCTGCAGGCCTCCTCCTCCTTTCTCCCACCAGCTATAAAATTCCCCCCCCCCCTTCTCTCTCTCATTAGCCCTTTATTCCTGCGGATTTATTTCATTCCTCCTCTGCCTCCTTCCCTCTCTCTGTCACCCCCTCTAATTTGAAGTGCAATAGTTTCCCTCTGGCATGAAAATATTGCGTCATTCATCATGTCTCTCTAATTCGTCTTAGATATCCTCCACCCTCCAACCCCTCCACCACCACCACCAGCCCCCATCCCCCCCCCCCTCTCCGATCAACCCACCACCCCGCTGCACCACTTAGCTGTGATATTGCCCAGAGTCAACGAATACAAGGAGAGTCATATCCATCCGTGCAGTGATTCCTGATACATTTCAACAGACATACAGTTCAGGAATGTGCTATCACTCTCTCACCTCACACACACACACACACACACACACTGGCTGTATGCTCTGGCCGGGTGTCTGGCTGGTCTCATTGCGAGGGGTGTGGGCCCATTTTTGCGGCTCAATGCTCAGTGCTAAGCTGTTTGCCTCGGTGACTGGCCAGAGGTGTATTGGGCTAAATTGAACTGGCTGCTGATTAGATGGCTACTTATCGATAAGGCCGGAGTGGAATTTCTGCCTCGCCTCGTGTGTGTGTGTGTGTGTGTGTGTCGCCACACCGCTGCCACCGCCACCGAGTCAGTTTGCTGAGAAAATATAGTATATGATTGAAGAGACCGGGCCTCGGCCCCCTGTCTGTCTCGACTCCCTGCTCCTTCTTCTCCGCTGCTGTCGTCTTAATGAAAAGCCATAGTTCATAATTCCCTCACCGAGTCTCTTCACAGGGGTCAATCCCATCATCACTCTGCATAATTTACGTTCAGTCCCCCCCCCCGCCTTTCATAGAAGATAATCCTCTAGCCTTAGGGCTGCAACTGTTATTGTCATGATTGAGTTGTCGATCATTTATAATTTTCTAATTAATCAATCGTCGTTTTCTTTGGTAAATTTGAATAGAAAATGTCAAAACCCCCTAAAAACATTCAAAAGCAGCAGAATTTTACATTTTGGGACATTTTCCCTTGATGAATTGATGACAGTTAGTATTTTCCTCCAGTATTTTCTTGGTTATTGAAAAGAATAGAAATTGATTGGTTGTCATCAATAATGCCAATCAATCAGACAAAATAAAACTTATTATTCGAGGTTTTCAGCTGTTTTCATCATGTTGTGTGAAACATAGTAAGTGGATCGTTTAGAGGAAAAAGTTTTGTCACACAAATGTAATAGTTTATAACCTTGTGGCCTCTGGAAGGCTTTTATTCTGAAACATCTACAGGAAGTTGTGATGAATAAGTAGATTTCGAAGCAGATTGATATTTGTGTGTGAGTGTGTGAGAAGTATTTTTCACTCTGTCAGTGTGTGAGTGTGAAATCAGACCATCCAGCCATGTTTATATTGATGTGTGAGGTTTATCTACAATTCATCTGTCTCAGACGACACCGCGGCTCGCTGTTGTTCCCATTCACGTCTCTTGCTATCATTAGCTGTGACAGAATAAAGCTGTATTGAGCGGCATCCTGTACCTCGCTCTTATTAAATTGTGTGTGTGTGTGTGTGTGTGTGTGCTAACACAGCGCTGCAGCAGCCTGTCTGTGATAGTGCTGACAGCAGCAGTTTAGGAGTCTGGACCGGTCCGTCTGACTGCATACTGTTATTATTGTGATCACTATCAAACCCCATTCACTGACAATGTGATGTGAATTTTTCTGCCCGTGCTCAAGTGTTTGCGCCTGTGGTTTTCAGCTGGACGAGCTCCCGTTGTGCCTGACAGTACCGTGGACGTTTACTGCAACAACACACACACAACGGGGGAGTGTGTCGGTGTAAAAGTGACAACTCGGGCAGACTTGAGGATCATTAAATCAGAGAACATGAGTGTGTTAGAGGAGATACAGAGATCTGGGCCGGTTACTGTTATTAATACAATCGATCAATCCTCAGATTTTGTTCTTAATTATGTGTTGGGCTTAAAAACAGTTAAATGTCACAGGACGCCATTAAAAACCAGATCATTTTTCCTTATTTTTTGCCATTTTTGGTCGAGAAAAATCACATGAATTCTTTGATAGATGATCAAAATCATTATCAAAGTGATTGAACTGTTGCAGCTCTGCCAGTACCACATGGATGGAGAGATTGTATCACAGGTAAAAGACAACCAGCAGTCAAATTACATTCAGTTTCAGTGGGAGCAGGGGGCCATAGTTCGCCCATACATGTGCAATAGTCCAACTATATTGCCGGCTCGTCTTTGTGCTGTGGATAAAGTAAAAATAAAGTCGTGTTATTCTCCACAAGCCTCTCCTCCCCTTCTTCTCATTCTTCTTCTCTGCTCTTGTCTCTGTCACATTAATAAAGAAGAGACATTCATTTTCCTCTTTTTCAGAGCAGATCATCGTCTGGTTGCCTCAGTTTGTGTCTCTTTTGCCTTTTGAATTTCATCTCAATGTGAAAGAGCTTTTTGTGGAGGAAGCATATGATGCATTTTCAATGGCTGCACAGTCCCTTGTTATAATAATACTCTACGACCTCTCACTTAACATTTAGACTTTAGTGGTGATTTTCACAGACCTAACTAGACGACAGGGATCAGCTCAGACAGGACGAGCTCCATCAGACGGGTTTCTTTGTCGTCGTCCTTGCCTTAGTATTGAACTCTGAGCTGAAGTGACTCTTGCCTCTGAGCGGGAGAGTGGAAAAATGACAAGAGCCAGGTTAGTAAGCAAACAGAGTTAACAAAGCCTCCTCGCTCAGAGACTGATGTTAAAGCAGCTGTGTTATGAATCTGCTCCGATGAGTCACTTCCATTTATTACTTTAAGAGGACGCTGTGACAGTTTGTGCATGGATGCACTGACATGTGCTTGGAGGGTCCTGCATGTTAGCGGGCCGCTCGTGGGCCCAGCTAACGTTCGTTTTAGAGCATGAAGACCGTCTGTGCAGCTCTTCACCTCCCTCTCATTCCTCCGTGAATCGAAGATTTAGAATCAGAAGTGATGATAATTAAAGCGAGGGGTTCGATTCAGGTCGGATACCCTGTGTTGGAAGAAGTTGTCAATGGGGCTCGTTCATGTGTGTAGTAGCTAACACATTAGTCACCGTGGCGATGATGCGTGGAGCTTTTTCTCTGACTCTCGACAGAAATATAAAAAGCCCGTCCGTCCTGTAATGGCATGTGTTAGTCTAATCATGAGGAGTAGTAACACTGATGGAGTCTAGTGCTGCGGCTCTGTGTGTGTGGGAGAGGGACGCTGTTAGCTTAGCGCCGCTATTTCAGGGCCCTTCCATGCTAAACCATCAGCACCCACACACACACACACACACATCCACATGAGTGCCCAGGTCCATTAATACACTGATGCCACAAGAAGCTTCTGCAGCTTTTTTGTTCATAGAGACAGAAACATTAGCAGCGCTGACTTTTGTGTAACATCACAGCAGCAATTTAAGTATTTTATTAAGTTTTTTTCATCCTCTGTCAAGAAGTTGAGAGGAAGATGACAAGTCATTTTCTTTCCTATTAGTATATAACATTCAACCAATGATGTGAGAAGGTATAAGGAGAAAAACAGACTTAAATTAATTGCTCTTTGTAATCCAACCTCATGTCTCTCCTGTCTTTCTCTCTCGCCCACTCGCCTCCTTACATCGCTGCTGGTCTCACTCCAGTGCATCAATGGAAACGTGACGCCTCTGACAGGAATACTTGTAATTATCCTCCCACACGCCCGTGTCTCTCTGAGGTGATTGGACGGCAGGTCCCGCTCCGACGCACTAGCCACCGCCCACGCTGGATCTGTCAATCTCCCGTGACCGTCTCCCCACATCTGAACGCACTTTTCCGCCAAAAGCTTCAGCAGGCACCTCCCACCTGGGAACCTGCATGAATCACGTCTCGCATTCAGTGCAGTTAAGGTGAGCTGACAGGTGAGGCACGCACACAAACACACACCGTACAGACACACACATGCACACAGGTGCAGTGATGCACAATCAGTCACATAGGTGACTAATTCTTATCACCTGTCAGTCAGCCTCTCAGTGGGAGGGGCTCCAGCAGCACAACACCTGCTTTTTCTCCCACGTTTTACCTTTTTCTTTCTCAACCTCCTTCTTTCCTCTGCTGAATTCAACCATGAACTTTCTGCATGAACTCCATTTACATGTGACCTTTCAGTTAATTCTGTATGGTTCAATGTATTTGGTCGAACATGAGGATTCATCAGTATCAGCTTCTTGGATGATGGATGGATACGTGTTGTCTATTGTAAGATGATCATTAACTGATGAATACATGTCGGCTTTTGCAAATTTGCGATTTCGTTGTTAGAAAAACACCACTGGTCTGACTTAGATCTTTTGTTTATCATGTTCTTTGGTTGGTTTTAATTTTTAAGCTCCTACAAGGAACTTTCATTTTGTGTTGATTTTGGCGCCCCTAGCTCGCTAGCGTAGCAACAACTCAATGCTAATTTATTGCCTTGTCAAATGTGCCGTCTCCTCCGGTCTGAGTGCCGTACATCGTTGCGTCGTCCGGTGGACCGACCCGTCTCGATTTGTTGATATTCTCCATTACATTTGGTATTTTTGTCCTGAGATATTAAATCCTGACAGTTCCGCCATGTTGTGATCTTCAGAACCTCCTCTGTTCTTCTACATCCACCTCAGCTGCTCTGTATTTCCTACCATGTTTGATAATTGATTGAAACTCTCCAGCAAACAACACCTGTGGTAAAATATCAGCTGCAGGTTTATATACATGAAACCCAGAGGAGTTAGAGGAGAAACGATTAGTTACAAACTCAATGATTTATGAGTGCAACATGTGTTGTAGATGTTTTACACTCTGATCTTCTGATGCTTCTCTCAGTGGAGAAATTGCATGGCTGTTATCTTTTATTAAGCTTTTTTCCTGTGTTAGATTTTTCTTGTTGGATGTCAGTGAAAGAGGAAAAAGTCCAGGAAGGACGTTTCAAACCTTCATCTGAAAGCTCAGGATTTTAAATTGATAAATTTGCACTGGAAACCACGTGATCGGACATAATAAAAATAGACCCAGGAATTCAAAATGCACTGCCAACGGTTTCAAGGAGGGATTCAAGATAATTATCTTTAGGCCTGAGAGCTTTTTGGAATATTTTGCAGTCTAACAGATGCCCCCTCTTAACAAACTGAGCAGTTCACCTTTGACCCTGCTGAAAATGTCAGCGATTGTCCTTCCACCGTGCGCCACTAATTGTTTTGAAGCGGCGCTCTGAAGAAAAGCCACAACCTTGAGTGTTTTGACGCGGCTGCGGCTGAACCGAGAGATCACAAATTCTTTGTCGGTCCGAGGAATGAATTTATTCCCGTGGCTCGTGGTAAATGGGCAGGCACGGGCATGTTAATTAAAGGTTTACCGATGCTCTTGAACTTATTACCTAGCCTCGTGCTAATGAGCGAAATGATGCCAAATTAATTTAAAAAAAAGCTGGTGAGAAAACAAGTTTTATCAAGGAGGAGACTGGAGGGGGTAAAAAAAAAAAGAAAACCTCACTGACAGCTCTTTCACTACTTCACCTTTACAGAGAAATAACTCTTTTTCTTCCTCGCTGCCCATATCTGTGCTGTAATGGCAAGTAATTTAAGGGAAATTAACATTTTGACATGCTCCTCAGGGGTTGAGGAAAAGTGCAGAGGAGAGGAGAGGATAAGAGAAAAGACGAAGGGGGGAGCGGGTGGTGGATATGGAAAGGAGACGGAAAAAGAGGATGAATTAGTATTTAATTCAGTATGGTTGAATCTTTGGTCCAAGGGTTAAGTGCGGTTGAGTTAAACTGTCGTCTGCAGTCCCATTGGCCGAGAACCCTCGACTGTCTAATGGATTTTATAGCCAGCAGGGAGAGCCAAGGCAGATGGTCGGGACAGAAGACATCATGACCACTGAGCACTGAGAACGCATAATTAAAAAATAGATATATTCACGTTTAATTGTTGTCCAGATCAATTTAAGGACGTTTTGAGTGTCCGTCCAAGCACATGTCACTCCCTGTGGCTATAAAGTGCTGCTCTTAGCATGTGCCACTCAGATTTTAGCAAGTGTGGGCCTATTATGAATATTCAAGTGTAATGGGCCATAAAGCTGCATCTGACAAATTACTGGAGTCTCAGGGGGTTTTTTTTACCCAATTTTTTATTTTGTGGATTTATTCAAACAAGCCGTTCCTGTGGCACCACAAACTGCCTGTTTTTCATTTAGGGTGATGTGGTTTGAGAAAAGTGCTGGTGCCCAAGGATTAGATCTGGATATCAGTCATAGTCAGTCATAATTCAGTCCCTTTCATGTTGTCAAACAGTCTGAGGAAGACACTTAAGTTTTTTATGATAGTTATTGATATTTTCTTGATTAGATAGCACAAAGTACATGTTCGGAGGCTCCCAGTCAGAATCACTGACAACCAGGATGCCCCAACAGATGTTCTCATCTGTATCTGGTCCTCATGTTGGGAATTCCTCTTCAGGAATCACATTTACAAGTGCTCCAACCTCCTGGTGTAAGAACCTCCAAAGGTAGACCCAATCTGTGTCGACAATCTAATCCTTTTGTTTCACTTCAGGGAATTAGCTGTGGCCCACAAAATGAGTTGATGCTTCACTTAACACCCTGGGTTTGTGATTAATGGAAAGAAAGCCTACACCCCCTCACCCCCCACACACACAGGCTGCACACCTTACCCAGATCAATTTAGAAATGCAGAATATCAAACCAGCCAAAGGAAAACCATTGTTATCAGTCCAGCGAAGGCTTCTTGCTTTAGTTTAAGACGTTGTAGAAGCCGATCGGACCAAAACACTGCTTTTGCTTCCAATTTACACTTTTGAAAAGCCTCATCATTTTCTAAAGTCTAACCTTTGAGGCAGCCAATTGCCTTTGTGTGAATAAAAACTCACGACTAACGATAGGAACCGAAGAACTTCAGATCTTCCCAAAGACTTTGCCGATAATCACATTAAGATCTTACAGTTTCCCAATTTATTTTGGACCAAACAAACCATTGAGCTTTATGGTATTTTCGTCTCTCTTTGCGACTTCTTTACCTTCCATTATTCTTCTTTTTCTCTTGCTATCTTTGTCTCTTGCTTCGTTTACCCAGCAGGGCTATGTGGATTAGCGCTGAAAGCTAATGAAATGTAATTACCGCCTTTGTCGATAACAATCGATCGGCTCGGGTCTCGCAGACCCCTTCCTAGAGAGGGTCCCGGAGGGGCCAGAGTTGTGGCCGCAATGGCTTCTGTGGTGCACCCCCCCCCCCACCCCACCCTCAATGCCCAGGCTTTATTTCCCGTTTGGCTGCCATGAGCAGTGGGAGATAGCATTGACAGGGCAGCATGAAGTGGAGTCAGATCTGTCGGGTGGTCCCTCAGCGCAGCCTCACAGGGGGGAATGAGATTCCTTATCAAATCAACCAGGATTAGAGAGAAGGTCTCAGGGAAAACGTCAATTCTTACATCAGCCATCGTGTGCATACTCATGTGTGCACCAGACTGAAGAAGAAGAGAAAAGGGTGTTGCTTAATTTACTTCCTCTGCATCACCTCGTGTGAACCTCATTTTTGCGAACATTTTTACAAACTTGCTTTTATGCATTTTTTTTTATTCCTAATTATGATTTCTGCTTCAATTTACTTGGAAGTTTTTAGCTGAAGTTGGCTGGTCTAAAATAAGCTTTTTTTTTTTTTTTTTGGTAAAATGTGTGACATTGTGATTACTTTTAATTTCTGTAACAGTGAAATTGGCAATAATTTCTTCCCTTGCGACCTTGACTGAATATTTGGGTTTTTAACTTTGTTTTTGTGGTATTAGGGGGGAAAAAAAAAAAGTTGGTTCCAATTCATAGTTTCGACAGATTTGACAAAATGTCTTTTTCTGATGTGATAAACATAATATCTTTTGAATGCATCGAAAAAAGAAACTTGAACCAATTAGAAACCAGTGGAAAATAAAGTTAATCTCAATACTATTGTTCAAACTTGGATCTGGAAAGACACAGAAAACCTTGTAGTATAGTCAGTCCTGTTTTTGTATAAGTGTTGTACAAAGAAGAACGAAAAAAAAGAGTAAAAACATGAAAATGAAATCTCCCTGTGCAGCAACAAGTGAACCAGCAGAAGTCGCCCGTCGTTAAATCTGAAGCTCAGATTGCTTGTGTGGTGAAAGTCGAGAGGTCCGGTGGGGAGGTCAACACGACATGTCAAGTGCTCCAAAAGTATCACAACGGTGACGTCGTAAAGAGCAGATGTCGGTTTTCTCATGCACACGCGGTAGATGACAGAGGTCGCGGCGACGCTTCGAGTGCACCTCAGGTTTCTCGCAGTGATTGTAAAGAGCAGATTTCAGCCTGACACTCTGTGTGTTTTGGAGGGTTCTCATGCACACCAGGTAAAGCACAAAGGTAAACACTGTGTTTCAAGTGGACCACACAGTGACATTGTGAAGAGAGGCTGTCACACTGATGCTCTGTGTGTAGTGCTGTACAGACTTGTGTGATCCTGTGCACACAGCAGATAGAGAAAAGCACCATCGCACTTATAACTTAATACTATGAGCACAGACATTGACCTTCTTTGGATCAAGGTGATGTGATGGAAGAGGAATTTTGTTTATGTTACACAAAAACACATCAAAACTGAAGAGTTTGCATCTCCCCACTGTACGACCCATTTCAGTCCGTTCTCCCAAGTGGTTAGAGCCCAACAGAGAACAATGTGAAGTGTGATCATATAGGTGCACAGTGAGTTTTTAATAGAGCTAATGAGCTAGCTGACCTGCGATCCACAGGTAGTCTCTTCCAGAGTCTGGACCCAGAACCAGAAGAGTCTTTGTTGCAGTAATCGAGAGGAAACAAGGCCTCTGATGACTCTTTTTTTGAGATCATAGGAGGGCCACTAATGATAAACATCTAGCTTCTGATGAGCGTCCTCTTCCTGCACCCAAACTGGAGGCTGATCACTGAAGGCTCTGCCTCCCGTCCTCCTTGTGGAGACTCTTGGAACCACCAGTAATCCTACATCCTGTTAGCGCAGGGTTGTAGTGGGGTAATAGGCTGCTGTTGCTATGAGCTCTTTGAGATATGATGGTGCCTGACCATTAAAGGCTTTGTCAGGGAGGAGGGGGATTTTAAATTCTGCTCTGGATTTTACAGGCAGCCTGTGCAGTGAAGCAAACATGAGAGAGATATGATCTGTTCCTGTTAGCGCTCATGCTGCAGCATTTTGGATCGGCTGAAGAGTCTTTAGAGAGTTGTTGGGGCAGCCTGATAATAAGGAATCGCAATAATCCAGCCTAGAGGTAACAAAAAGCACACACTAGTTTTTTTGTCTGTGTCTTTTAGAAGCTGGGGCGTGCAAGACCTTTTTTTTTTTTTTGCCCTGTTATGTAGGTTAGAAAAGGCAACACTTGAAATTTGTTTTATGTGGGAGTTAAAAGACATATCCTGATCAAAGATAACTCTGAGATTCCTTACGGTGGTGCTGGAGGCCAGGGCGAGAGCAGCCGGAGTAACACCTCACACTTCACACTTACACAGACAACCTGGATCAATGGGAGCTACAACTGGGCAAAAAAACAGCCTAGCATCATAATAACACATTTACATTAGCCTGACATGAACTCTAGTCAAAGTTTGGACTTCTTGTAGACTAGACAACGTGTTATTTGCTCGAATTTATGTTTTTTTTTTTTTTGGTGCATAAATTAACAAGTTGCTGCTGTAGTTGGAGGCTGATTGAGCTGCTTCTCCCTCCTCCTCTTAAACCCCTCTGTGCTGCCACTTGCAGCCATATTATGTTATGTTTGTATTTTTGCTCCTGGTGTAGAAATACCACAGTGAGTTTGATTCATTTCCTACACTTTGTTTAATACCAGACTTTTGCAGATGCAGACGTTGACCTTACAGTGCTGGAAAGGTCTCACGCCTCCAAGTGCTGCTTAATGGAGGGAAGCAGAATAAAAAATCTTGAACTTTCTCAGTGTGAATGAACTTCTCGTTTTGGCTCCGGCTGAAAGGATAGAGCAGATGTTTTGTTTTGTAGATCCAGAGAAAGTGTACGTACTTACCATTCACTGCTGTTTTTATAACCTTGGGTGTTTACTGCAGACATAAAGTTCTTTCAGCTGTTTGTGAAAGCATTTTCTCAGAAATGATCACATCCATTGGCACGAATTTCTTCCTCGTTAGCGAGAGCTATGGGACTAATGTTTCAGTTGACCCCTTTGACCTTTACTCTCGTGCGACCCATTGGTCCTGGCATCTCCATCAGACCAAACTGACCAACATAAAGTGTAAAACTATAGTCGTTAATGCCGAACTGTGAGATGAAAGACTGTAGGTTTTCAGTTTTCGGCTTCGGCCCGTTTCACCACCGAGTTTCTGTGGGAAAGTATTTCTGTGAGGTAAATGGCAGCGAGCATCCAAGAGGTGGACAAAACGAGTTGTATCTCTCTCCCACACACTCGGCGCACACATTGCTGTGTTGGTATGGGGAAGGGGCCAAGTGTGTGGGAGAGATGGAGGGAAGGATCGATAGAGCAGCGAAAGAGTGCTGTAAACCATGAAAGAAGACAAAAGCCTCCTGTTTTCCCACAGTGCACCAGACTCTCTGAGTTAGCCTGGGAGCTACAGCGCTGCCTACCACCAACACTCTCTCACACTCGTACAAACACAAACACTTGCATACACTCACCCGGCTCAAGTGGAGTAATAAAGACAAAAAAAGCCCCAACAACACACCACGTACACAGGAAATATCAATAAGCATCTCCGGGAGTGAACACACTTGAGCTGAGGGAGGGATAGTTTTATTCTTCACTTTCTCTCTCAGACCAGCTTCCACTGGGGGACTGATCTTTATTCTTTATGTCCTGCGGCGATGTGCGTAGGTTTCTAACGTGCACTTTTTGTGTGTGTGTGTGTGTGTGTCTTTATTTTAATCCTTTATGACTGGACGCAGTGTGTCACAAATGGCAGCAGCTTTTTTCTCGCTGTGATACATGAGTCGAAGTGGAGCACACATCCTGATGAAACTAGTCTGAAGTGTACAAGAATAAACGTCCACAGATCTGATGAGAAACCATTCAGACTCTCCGCTGCCTACTTTACATTATTAGGTGAAAAGATACTGAGCTCAGCTGCAGCATATACACATGGCATCGACTCTGTGGAACATTTTATCTTCAGTTTTCAAGACGAGAGAAAATTCTGCATTTTTGTGGAAGTGAGACAACTTGTGGTAGAAATCCATGGTCCCCAGAGGATGAATGTTTCTAGCACCGCCATGATATGAACAGTTTTGTTCTAGTTCTGTTACAGTGAAATGTCTTGACAGCTGTTGGGTTGATAGCAATGCAGTTTTGGTTTAGATATTCATGGTCCCCAGAGGATGGATGATTCTGGCAGGATTGTTCCCCTAACAGTTTTCTTTTTAGTGGAACGTCTTGACGTCTTGTGAAAAGGTTGCAGTGAAACTTCGGTTTAGATATTCGTGTTCCTCAGAGGATGAACCGTCACACCTTTGGTGACTCTCTGTCTTTGCGTGTAGCTTCATCATCAGGTGCAAATTATTATTGTTATTTTTTTCCATAGTTTGGTTAATGACCTGGTGTCTGGCCAGAGTGACTTTTTTTGTTTTGCCTTTAGAGTCTAGTTAGCTGATGTTGCCCTGGTAACTAAATTTAGATTAACACCAAGCTTCAGGCAGACCACCAGCACCGGACTGCGAACTCTCCCATCACCACTGAGTTTTATATTTATATCTAAAAAAAATAAAACTTCACAGCTTTGTTTCTGAGTTGATCCCAGATCAGATCTGGGAAAGAAAAGGCAAACTGATCCATTGATCTGAGTGAATAAACATCTGGTGGCACTAATTCAGTAGTGAGGTGACTTTAAACCATCACAGATAAAGGTGGTGCTGCAAAGATGGTGAATATATTGTGTTATATTTGTTATGATGAATTATTTATTATGTCTCTTTTCATTGAACTTTTTTTTTCCTAAACAAACATTTCCTCTAAAAAAAGCTGTTTTTGTGATTTCAAACTGTCGTCAAATTGTTAGTGTCGTGTAAAAAATGCACATTACATGAGGTTTGGATCAA
This sequence comes from Caranx ignobilis, assembly GCA_021432705.1. Taxonomy (NCBI): domain Eukaryota; kingdom Metazoa; phylum Chordata; class Actinopteri; order Carangiformes; family Carangidae; genus Caranx; species Caranx ignobilis. The sequence goes on from JAFHLA010000180.1 coordinate 314,927, forward strand.
ACCTGTTGACACAAATCCAAAGTTCACAGGTCAAATGAAAAGGGAAAATGCTCCAAGTAAAAAGTGTGTGTGTGCGTTAATTGTTTTCATCCGCACGTGTGTCTTTGTCTTCATGTCACTCCTCATTTGATGACTGATGGAGATCTAAGGGGACAGGAGGGTTTTTTCTCAGTGTCAGTCTGAACAGATTGAAATACTCACACACACGCACGTTCACGTGCACGGCCATCCCCTGGCATAATAAAACAGGTCACACGGCACAAAGGCTGGGCACAGCGTGTGTTTGTTTGACCAGCAGTTAGCACAGAGATCGGGTTTATTTAACAAGCATCTAAGCAGAACCAGCAAAGCCCTCACTAATAATAACTCAAACAAATGCCCTTCAACTGTATGAGCGCTGTGGGAATACTATTAATACACATGCAAATAGCTGTCTATTTTCAGCAGGTTGTTGTGCTCTTGAGGTGTGTGTTTGTGGAAGCGCGGTGGTGACGGTGGGATGGTGGTGGCGGGGGGGAGGGGGTTACATCTCATTTGTTGTATTGTCAGAAAGAAATTGTAATTTAAGTGAGCAGAGAGGGGAGGGGAGGGGAGGGAAAGTGAGCGAGGGAGGGTGGGGCCCGGGATGACTCAGAAGTTTTCACTGTAAACACCGTTGTCGCTGTTTGAAACTTGTTAAAAAGTAGAAAAGAACAACAACAACAAAGTGTTTCAGTGTTTGTATATTTTATATTTTCCGCATCTCATTTGCATTTGGTGGCCTGACACACACACTGAATTAAAAATAAAATTATAAAATCAAACATTTATTTATTTATTTATTTCATTCACACTCTGTTGTCGTAGTTTTCAGTTCAGTCCACAGACCAGACGCCTTCTGTGTTTCGGTGGTGACCAAAGAGTTCAAGATGATTTGACCGATTTGACAGAGAGACTGTTTATTTTTCTTAACTCCAGGATGGACAGGCCAGTGGGTGTTAAAGGGTTAATTCTCCAGTAAGAAGAAATCTCCCAGGTCAGGTGATGTCAGACCATTTGTCATGGTGGACCAGAGTTTATTACCTGTGTCTTTATTCAGGAGCTGCATCCTTCACGTCGCTGTGCTGTGACAAGGACGTCCCATTTCACAGACTTCCTCGAATGCATCATCCTCTCTCGTCTTTGCAGCCAAATCTATCCCAGAATGCATGGCGTGCCAGTGATGACATGACTCACTTCTCAAAAAGAGACGAAGATGGACCCTGAAAACAGACAAGTGGTCGATGATGAACAGGAAGTCGTCTGTAGGGCGCACCGTCTTGTGTCAGTCTGGGTTTCATGGTCACACCTGCACAGGCCGCCATTAATCAGGATCCATGATGCTGAAACAAGGAGCACATACCAAGAATGAAACCAAGAACATGTCGGCCTTCCACCATTACTGTCCTGCTCGCTTCAACTGTTTATTAAGAGAGCTGTCTATATGTAAAGTGATGACAGCGATGTGGCGTTCATGTCACCATGTGATGAGTCAAGGGAGGGGGTCAGTGTAACTGTACGAGAGTGGAAGAGTGTCACATGGTGGGGGTGATGGCAGCAGTCGTAGTCGTAGTCATTGGGGGGGGAGTTAAAAGCAAGACCAATTAAGAGAAGTCTCCCACTTTGCCCTGCTGTTACCACGGCAACTGCGACTGCCAGGTTGGATTTCCTGGTTGTTGTTGTTGTTGCAGGAAGTTAAAGTGCTTCATAAACCGAACCGGAGCGTTTCCTTCTGCACTTCTCTCCTCCTCCCTTTGTCTCTGTCGTTCGTGTCTTGTGCCTTCATTTCTTACACTTCCCGTTTCTCCCAGTCACCATCTTGGCCGCAGGGTCGATTCCCACTGCCCATGTTGGTAATCTAAGACATTTTAGTGCAGGGCTGCTGCTGCTGCTGCTGCTGCTGCTGCTGCTGCTGCTGCTGCTCCTCTGCTCCCTCTGAACCTCTTCCCTCTCGGTTTTATTTATTTCCCTCCTGCTTTTTCTTTCTACCGACAGCTGCCTGCCCCCCACCCCCACCCCCCCTCCCACTACCACCACTTTCCCCATTTCTTTCTCTCTCTCTCTCTCTTTCTCTCTCTGTCAGTTTGTCTTTCATTTCGTACCCCCGGCGCGAGAAGATTCCTGCAGAGGAGTGGCATTTAGAGAATCTCGCTCTCCTATTGCTGTCTCTCCACTGGGGTTAGAGAAAATCAATCCCACTAATTAGATCTGTGCATCACTGTTATTTTGTCTCTATGTATGTGTGTGTGTGTGTGTGTATGTATGTGTGTTCAGCATGTCCTGTAATCTATATTTAATGTTAGGAAGCACAGCTTTAAAGAGCGCCACAGCTGGCCTGTTTGCTAATTAATGACATTTTCCCCTTTAATTACCATTCAGTGGAAGCCTGTGCTCTACTCTTCTGTCTTTCTCTGGGCTTTGTTTTTTCCTTTCTGTCTTCCCTCCCCTCTCTCTCTTTTTTTTGACTCTTCCCTGTCATCTTTCTTCACGTCTCTCCTCATAATTTCTTTCTTTCTCTCTTTTTTTTTTTTTTATCTCTGCTGTTAGTTATCTCCTCTTTCAGGCAGATCCATACCTTCCATCTTTTTTCATGTCACTGCACTCAGACCGTGGACCAGGTGCAGTTCGTCCTCTCCTGTGGCGATGTCTTCAAGTTCAAAAGTGCATTTCCACATGCTTTTATGTGCATTTTCAATAAGTGATGAATAAATTAATTATAAACAGATTAATGGTTTCAGATTGAGAGAACGTGTAGCAGAAACAACTGTTAATCTTAATAATGTTCATATAGTTGTTGTAGTTGATGGGGATGTGGATTAAACACTGTTTTCCTTTGTAATTGACATGTTAACTCTGTGTTAGTATAAAGCATTTTTTACAGATTTTAACATTATAATACACAACTTCACTGTGCAGGTTCCCTGGAGACGAGATCTCACAGAAACATGCCAGATACAGAGGAAAAACCAATATGGCTGACGACCCCATTCCTTCTGTATCAAGCCCCAAAATCTGTCCTAAAGTCGCTTCGTGTTTAGCCAGTCTTATGGCTTGAAGAAAAGTCACAGAATCACCAAAGTGAGCAGCGTTCATCCTATGAGGATCATGAATACAAACACAACATTTAATAGTTGTTGAGATATTTCAGTTTGGACTTATTGTTCTTAAATCCACAGGATATTCAATTGACAATGATTTCAAACGGAGAAAAGCTTCAACGACACAACATTTAGTCTCTGAAATGATCCAGTTAATCAGTTGTATTGTCTCTCTTCTCTATTCTATTAGTTCACAGGCAGAAGGATTAAACTTTCTGTCTTTACAGTCGTCATGAAGCTGCTCAGCCTACTGCTCAGATTGTTTTACCAGGCAGCTCCCAGAATCTGAGAGAGACGGGGGTCACTGCTTTAAGAAAAAAAAATAAGAAAAGAAAAGCATGAAGCCCCCTGAACATAACTAAAAAAAAAAAAAGCATCATCATCTTCCCACTTGGCATTTTGTGACACCCCCCACCCAACCCCTCTCTCTTTCTCTTATTTTCATCTCTTTCTGTTTGCGGCTCAGATCTCAGATCGGCTGTTTGTCTCCTCGGGGAGGGAGAGCAAGAGCTGAGTCTCCATCTGCCTCTTGGCCTCGTCATCCCTCCTCACCCCCTCACCCCCACTTCCTCCCTCCCTCCCTCCCTGGGATCTTGGTCCGTCACCACCTGTCAGATGCCCGTCTCCCTCCCTCACACCAGTTCTGTCTGCGTTCAACTGTCAAATGAAATTTTGAGTGAACTTCACATGTCTGAAACGATTGAAATGTGAAGGGGAGAAAAAAAAGGGTCTTCTTCCATTGGTTTGCTTCAAGTAACTTCACTTTATTTTTTTTAGAAAACTACACAAAAAAGTTTTTTCACCCTCGTGTTGAAATTGTCTCCTCAGCTTCAGTTCAAAAACAAAACAAGCTTTTCCTTTCTTCTGCTCATTTAAGCTTCAGCAGCGTTCCCATGCTCTGCTTCATACACAAACTCTCCTGTCCCAGATTTCCCTGGTGTTTGAAAACATGTGTAAACCATGTTGCGTATAGAATATCTAGGTCACAGTGGGTAGATTTCAGCTTTTGAGACACATATAGATACATGAAAAGGTGTTTTAACGTATATCGACTGATTCCTTGAAACTTCCTCGTGTGGTTGACGTCTGTTGTACCTTTTAAACCTCCACTGTGACGGCTGATGTTGAACAGGTGAGATCTTTCTCTTGTCTTTTGAAAAGCATCTCCAGAGGATGGACTGGTTAAATCCGTAAGCTACAGAAAAATAAATGGCTGGTATTTTCCTTTGTTTGTTTTGGTGACGTCATTGGACTCGCCTGTTTGGAGAAGAGAAGGTTGGAAGTTGTGAGAATACAGAGATTTCTGGCCTTCAGCTACTTCCAGGTGGATTTTGTCCTTCAACAACATCTCTTTCCAGAAATCATGACTGGGTTTCTCTACATAGTCCACAAACCTTTGTTGTGAGCACTTTCCTGTAGGACCTACTTTGTGTCTGTCAGGTTGTTTGAACTGACCAGTTTGCAGGGTGCCACTGTGTTTGGTTCACGTTGAGCCTGTGCTGTTGCAGTTTCCTGTCCAATGTTACCTGTGCTGTTTTCTACAAGAAAAGTATGAAATAACTGGCATGAACAACTTTAGCAGAGAGAACAACTTATTGGTTGTTAGGTAACTGCTGACAAATGTGATTCCTGGGCAGGTAACTCTGGGACCTTTAAACCCATCACTAATTACTCAGTGTGAGTAATTTGTTTGGATACTGACGAGATGTGAACCACGACGTGGAGCTGCCTCTGATTGGACACCTCAAACACCTCTGCTGGAGGCAAATAAGTGTCATTTGGAGGCGAAGTCGGTGAAGACTTTTTCTTTGTCTGTTTTTTTTGATCTCTAATGAGGATTGAAACCTCTTACGCCGCTGCAGACACGTCGGCTGCCCACACCTTGTCGTAACATCTCTGACAGAATGCTTTGACACAGCTGACAAAGTGCCTGTTGCTAAGAGACAAAGTGAGAAAATAGCACGGCACAAACAGAGGACCTGGAGATTAGTGTGAGAAGCAGAACTTGCTGGCGTTCAACACACGCCCAAGTTCTCACTGTCGAGGGTTTTGTTTTGAGATGCCAGGCCGATTGTTTGATTTAGGAAAAGCCGGATGGTGTAGTCGGAGGAGACAAAGGCAGTCTGACCAAGTTTGAGTCATCTCAGCCTTTCAGATGTTTCTGAATATGCTTGATTTTGTCTGTTGTAAGAGACACAAAGAGGCATCATCCAGGGAGATTCAATTCGACACATCACATCTACTACATCCTGCACTTCTGATCATTATTAAAGGCCTCATTTTATTTGTAGGCCACGTGATGATCATCACTTTCAACACAGAGTATGTTCAAGCAAACCACTCTTGAGCTCAACTTGGTAAAAACAGAAAAGAATACCAACTTGTCTTTGACATTTACATCCGTGAACTTCACTTAGACTTTAAGATTTTGGAGTTTGAAAGGACTTAATATCTTCCCCACGTCCAGAGGAAACATTGTGCATCGATTCTTCAGCTTCCTGCCCACACGCGTCCATCCAGAGGGAAGGCTTGTTTAGGACTCAAAACACAGAGGTCAGGACTCAAAATGACTTGTGACTTGGATTTTTCTGTTTTTCTTTTAGTTAAATTCTCCAAACTGTCGTCACTGCGGGATGATTTTAGGAGGAGGTGCATCGTTTGGAGGTTTGATCATAACCGTCTGCAGCCTTAAAATGGCTGTTTAAGGTCAGTTGATGTTAGAAGACCCGAACCTAAACAGTCAGTGTATTGTGACTAATGCAAAGTTATTCTTAACCCCTTCACCACTGGCATGTTGTGTTGCTTCAAAATAATGCTGGGCGCACCAGGCCACGGACGGGCCAGTGGGTGTTCAGGGGTTAACCAGTACCACATCTGAATCTGCAATATACAACATTTCGCAGCTCAGGAATGAACCGTTTACAGCTTGAGGTGGCTGCAGTGCTGCTCCAATGCTCGGCGTTATCATGCAGGGGAAGCTGGAGGCTACCCTGATCGCCTGATCACATGGTCAGTGTGGATATCAGTTAGCAAAAGGCACACGGCTAAAAATCCATCTGTGGTGATTGCTGCTTTCAGAAACTCTACTTTCTGCCTCCTCCTCCAGGTTCAGTGTGAAGTGGCTCTCACATTCAAATGGTTCGACTCTCCTCGCCGGCTCGCCAGCATTGTGCTGGATTAGATGCATTTAAATGCACGAGGACTGATTTTGTTGTGTGTGCACCACGACATGGGCACAAGAACAAGGCACTACAGGTGTCGGATGTGATTTTTAACATTATATGGTTCTTTTCCTTTCTTTTATAACAAAACTGGGCGGAGATATTTACCCAGACTGGCCGTGGGTCAACAGGACCAGCTCCAGTACAAGGACTGTGAGAGTACAAGGACTGTAATGCACCAGTTAGCCTAATTCTGTCCCTCTCCCCCTGCAGATGTCCCACTGCCAGTCGCCTGAATCAAATCTCACCCTCCAGTCATTCATTCATTCAGGGTTGTGGGACGTGGGCTCTCTGTGCCACGTCTCCAGCACTGGCTGTTCCTTTTGCCTTTATTTACGCTGTGTGTCTGTGAATATCCCCTTGTATCCCACAGCAGCAGATGACATATCACATCCCTCTCAAGCTTTTGTCAGGCGGCTAAATCCCGTCCCCATTGCTTTGGCGGGCCAACGGTGGAATAGGAAACCTTAACTCACTCCTGCAAAAGCCCCCGGCAGACAGCGGCCCCCCGGCCCCCGGCAGCTTCCGATCAATTCCACTTCCTCTGAATATCAGTAAATCAAGCGGCAAGTGAGATCCCTCCCCTGGTATGTTGACGCAGACTAATTCTGCCGGTTTCCTCGATAGTGATCTCACTAAGACCCCCAGTGAATGGTGGAGACAGAGAGAGAGAGAGAAAGAGAGAGAGAGAGAGAGAGAGAGAGAGAGAACGAACTAGTGTTGTATAAAAAGCAAGCCAACAGGTCTACGGAGCAGGGATTAGTGGGTAAAGTGGATTAGGAAGCGGTATTCTGATATTCCGCCCAGGCTGCCGAGAAGGTCTTTAGAAAAGCAGAGAAACATCTGCTGGAGCTTAGTGAGGCAATGAAAACACTGGAAATCAGAATGGCTAGAAGACACACGCGTTAACACACGGAGAGATTTAAAACAACGAAAGCCATGGCACGGGAACCAGATACAAAACCTTCACACTTTTATATATATATAAATGTACATACAGCAGCACCCTGGGGTGCTTGTGTTCTTGGCTCTGTGTTTGTGCATCTGTGTGAGTGTATTTTTATAGACTGTGTGTGTGTGTGAGTGTGTGTGTGTGTGTGTGTGTGTGTGTGTGTGAGTGAGAGCGATTGCACCAGCTAGACAGGTCCTGGCAAATTAGAGCTCATCTCCTGATTGAAGCCTTTGTATTTTGGAAGCCACGCAGTCTCTATCACTCTTCCTTTACCTCTGTCTCCTGTTGTCTGTTCCTCCACCTTTTATTTACAGCTCCATCGCCTGCGCTGACATAATGAGGACATGAGTTTCAAATGAGATGAAATGAGGTAAAACAAGGCTCCTGTCAGCGCCCGTTTTCTGGACGGCTTCTAAAAAAAAAACACCACCGCTGCTGCCGCCGCTTCGTTTCCTTAACTGGGCCATTAACTTAGAAGGAAGCCTTCAAAGTCCTGCTCCGACTGAGCAAACAGTCCAACAGGACGCTAATGTGTGGCGGAGCGGGGAGGTGGCTTTGATGGGACGGGCGGAGGCAGCACGGCTCAGTGCAGATGTAAAGAAGAGACAGGAGTTGGAGAAATTTAGCATCAGAAGGAATCAGGTGACAGGACTTTTTAGGCTATTTTTACTTTTGCTCGACAGCAGCAGTGAAACAAATGATGTCAACATCAGTGATGTCATTAGTTTGCAATAAAAGATTCATTCATTTTATCAACAGGGCTGCAGCCAGTGATCATATACATTATTAACTGTACTTGTTTTTACTCAATCAATTGATTTGGTGCATAAAATGCACCAAAAAATCACCTCAAACAGAAACTGAATAAAACACTGAATAAGTGAATTAGATCAATAAAACTGAATACAATTAATAAATAAATGTAAATAGCATCAATGATAAGATTGAAGAAACAACATTTTTAATTCATTATGAAATGCAGAGACTGCTGGTGGACACCTAAGTTGAAGAAAATTATGAAGCACATTCATGAACCAGTTATCAGGTAAGGTGGAGACAGGTGGAGTGAAGGTCTGTAAACCAACCATCAGCTCACCTCAGCAGGTTCCCACTTTGAATTCATCACGGAAACCAGAGGAGTCGATGCAGCTGCTGCGGAGCGTTTGGGTTGTGTTGCTGTTAAACCTTGAAGACCTGAGCTTGGAGAGTTCAGCTGGAGAAGAAGCTCATTTGGGATGAATGAAACCAGCAGAGCAGCTACGAAATGGATCTTATGGTGTGAGGACTGCATCCTCCACTGCTCCTCTGAAGGTTGAAGATGAACTCTGAACTTCGCTCGTCATGAGTTTGAATAATCTAACGAGCTGTTTGCTGTCAGAGTTCAGTGTGTTTCAGCTGCTTTCGGGCTGAAGTACAGAGTTTGTCGGCTCACACTTCACTGGGTTCAAAAGGACAAATGTGTCGTTTCACTTTGACCTTTCGGCGCCGTTATGTGTGGAAGCCGTGCAACTAAACGTGCAAGCCCTCCTGATTGTGTGCTGTTGCCTTGTGTGTTTTGCACGCCTCTGTGCATGTACGTCTCCTGTAAGTCCAGTTGGGGTGTACTGTGTTGAATATTGATGCTTGACCAGTCCCAGGAGGGAGGGAGGAGGAGGGGGAGGGCAGTGTAAAGGTTGTGGCTCTAACAGCAGGCTCCAGGGAGCTGCAGTATATCGCTCACTTTCCTCCCCCCTTCCCCAAGGCCATACTTTCGTTCTTGTCTGCACGGCCTCTGTGAACTCCCAGGGGCAGTAAACGCACCCTATATTTTCATCTTTTATATATATATTTTTTTTATTTAAAAGCCACAAGGTTTTCTCAGCCAAATCTGCAGGCTTCCACACAAACTCAACCTCCATTAATCCAGCGTTGTGTCGACTCCAGAGGAAGGCTGGATAGACAGACCGCCGAGGCTTGTCTCACATGTTTCCTTCTCTACTGGAAAAAAACCCAACAAAAAACAGGAATAGCAGTTTAGGGGGCAAGTGTGTGTATGAAGCCCTGACATGAAGGTGGTTATTTTTATCAACTGGTGGTGCAAAGCACTCAGTCAAAAGGGCAGGTCACATGTTGTGTGTGTTCTTTTATTTATTGTGAGCATCTCTAGGAGGCTGCTGCTGCTGCTGCTGCTGCTGCTGCTGCTGCTGCTGCTGCTGCGTAGGTAAAAACATGCAACATATATCTATCTATCTATGTATATATATAGATATTTATATAGATATAGATATTTATACACACAGCAGTAGCAGCACAGTGACGCACAAGTTCAAGATGAACTCAGCTTTGTGAATGGAGATGTTGAAAAGCCAGTCATGAGTGAGGAGCGATGATGTGCACCAGAGGACGAGGCCTCACATAGGAACATTTGTGATGCTGTTGTTCAAACTGTTGTGAAATACGCTGCATTTAATGCCCATGTACGTAATGAGGTGATGTGCTTAATGCTGCAGTGACTGAAGTGGATGCTGTGCTCCTGCCTCCTCCACCGTCCCGCGTGGAGTTTGTTATATTTCTTTGTCCTCATCATTTCTTCACTGTTGACTATTTTGTATTGTGTCCTTATTCCTTCCTTTGGCTGCTGCAGTACTGTAAATTTCCCCAGTGTGGGATGATTAATATCATCTATATTGAAAGATGTATGATGATGATGATGTCAATATGGCCACCAACAGGTTGTTAGAAACTTAGCTCAAAACTAAGCAGAAACTTTAAGGCCTTTAAACGGTGTCGGCGCTCTGGATCGTCTATATTTGTATATTTGCTTTAACAGCAGTGAGTTATCGCTCCGTTCTGGTCTGGAACATGTAAAGTAAATGTAATATTAATGCGACTCAGACAAACTCGGTAACGTTGTTAATTGTTTTAATGAGTCTGTCTCAGCAACAACAACCAAAAAACGGGGCTTTTTCCTCTGAACTCGATGTTGTATTTTGGGTAAGCTCTCGAGAGAACAGCTGCTGCACTGGGCCACAATTTAATTAAATTTAATTTAATTCATCTACATTGTACTTTGCCTCTGGTCTTTTCCCTTTATGTTTGAATAATAACAGTTCAGCTGTAGAATTGTGGTCACCCTGGCTTTTTCCTACGAGAAACGAATTTGTGCAAACTCATGAAAACGCCTGGCTGCTATCAGAGTAAACCAAGGACTCGCAGAGGCAAAATGAGGTCAGTCAGGGTTTGAAACACTTAATTCTCTGTTATTAAACTGTGTCATGGTTCCTCTTGAAGTGTTTCATAAAAGTCAGAGATGTTATCGGCTTGAGCAGCAACACAGCTTCATTTTATGAATAATAGCATAGATGTTCTGTGAGTAATGACCTTGTCAGCTGTCACGCTGTGGAGCTATTGTCAGACGAACAGAATCAAACTAGCCTGCAACAGTGTCATGGCATTTTGGCTTTGTATCAGTGGGAATTGTGCCCAGAGGTTTTCAGTAGATTAAAGGGAGATTTGGTTTCTTCCTCAGAGGATTTTTGAATCTGGAAAGACAAAGAATCTGAAGGTAAACATGGAGATCTGACGCCAGGATCACGTCTAATACGTTCGTCAAACCCCTGAGCTTTTGTGGTGCTCACTGCTTTCTCCTTGACAAACCCTTGATCCATCCCGTGCTCTGATAAAATATATGTACATATATTAAATTTAGGAATCAGAAAAAAGTTGATTCACACTCACAAGAAAATTGACCTGATGTAATTGTGCAAAAAGTTCTTAGATAAAAGTTTAAAGTACAAAAATACAAGAACCACCCAAGCATAAATGTGCACAGTACATATTATATATATTTATATATTCCACAATTACAAAGTATGTACCTTTGAAAATTTGAAAATTCTATGAGAAATTGTAAATATTTTAGATATTATATCAATTTATCACTGATATTTTAATATATACACATAAGGATAGTTCACATACTGTAAATCCTAATATATCGAGAAGATGAATATATGTTGTATACTATAATATATCCCCTTAAACGTATCATATACAGGGCCATTAATCTTGATATGGTGACATGTGGTTCATATATCACATTTCTGTACTGGGTGACACAGAAACCAGTGTGTGTGTGTGTGTGTAATTCAGCTCACTTGGCTCAGAGGTTAAAGGTTAAACTCTCTTTTTTTACATTATTGATGTGTTTTATGAAAGACACTGATCTGATGCAGTGAGCTGCTCAATGGAGCCGATGCTGACCTGAGGAGCTGGGTTGGGTATCGGGCTTCATGCGATCAATCCCCCTTACATCCAGGTTTCTTCAGTGTTGTTTCAGTGTTACGTTCGCTCAGTCATTGTGAGCTGCTGCAGTGTGGGGTTAGAGCACACGGTGATCCCTGTCCTCATGTTACCTCGCATTAAAGTCACTCCACACAGTGTGGCACACAGATTATGAATTTGTGGCGTAGAGAGAGAGAGTGAGAGAGAGCGCTGATGTCGGATTGTTGCAGATTGAAATATCGAGTTGGATCAGTGCATCCCTATTGGAAGCCGTGGGAGGGCCTGATAAGCAAAATCTCTGGAGAATGAATCTCATTTTTGATGACATGAAAAGCTTTCCTTTATTGCCACCATCAGGTGATGAGTTGATGTCTACGAGCACCATCAGATGAGACATTCCTGCCTCTTAGGCAGCATCTTTAATGTCAGTAGGGGTCTTTTTTTGTTATAGTTAGTTGTTTATTCATATGATTGAGTGTCTAAGTGTCCTAACTGGACACTGGACACTCCCCCCCTCAGCAGCTCTGGTCAAATGTACCAACCATCTTGTTGTTTGCAGGATAATATCTGCATTTCTGCCCGTGGCGCTATGACTACATGCGAGTCTCTGTGCTCACTTTACAAATGGCTAAATGCAACATGCCCTCCAGGGCTGTGTCGCAGCCAGATGTTCATTTCCTCTCTCGCTCCATTTGCCTTCCCTAGCTCCGTTGGCTCCTGTTTCTTCCCTCTCTGCCTGCTCTCCGTCCAGATGTCCGTCCCTCCCAGGTCCTTCTCTCTTGTTTGTTTGCGTCATCGTGACAGCTTGTGATTCTTTTCCCAACAGCTGGATAACACAACCCAGGTGTGCGAGGGTGTCCGCCGCGGTTGTCTCGCATAAATCTAATGGAATACTTGTGTCTGTTTGCACCTGAGTGTGAGTTTCACTGTCCTCTCGAGTGTCCACAGGGATACTGAGCTTGTATAATACAGTTTAAAACCGCCAGGTGACACTGAATCAGAGTCACTGTTAAAGGTTTCAGTTCTGGGTCAGGCTGACAAACTGCCGGTGGAAAATCATGGAAATGTCTCAGGCATGGTGAATGTAAAACAGTGAGCAGACCCCATGCTAAACTATTTTCTTCAGCAGCTAACACACTGAACCAGGCTTTAAAGAAAGTAGAGCTTCTTTCTGTGGCAGCATGAGGTGTGTGTTTGCTGGATGTGACAACGGACGTCCATATTTAGCATCTAATTAAGTTTTTTTTTTTGTCGCAAGTGAAATTTCTTCACATTTGTTGCTAGAGAAGCTATGCTAGTCGTGCGTGCTAATTAGGTTGTCAACTAAAAGCAAAACACGTTTAATGAACATAATGTCTCACTATCTGTGAATCTTGCAGAGCAAATTATCCATGAAAAAACGTGGTGTATCTAGTGGCACAAGCTAAATGTTAGCTTCTTTCAGATCGGCTTACACAGTGAGTCGAAGCTGAGATGCCCATCGCTTGTTTACGTTTCTGCGGTGGCCAAATACTGTTTGTAATTGTGACAGTCATTTTGTTAATCATCCATTTTTCCAGCTTACGTGTTTGTTTTTCAGCTCCAACCTCCAACGTTAATTGAACGCATCATGACTTAAACCAGGATTTGTGTGGACCTCAGAGTTTTCCCATCTTTCCATTCACCACCATAAGTCCATCCCTCTCAGTGTGTGTGTGTGTGTGTGTGTGTGTTGGAGAGAGAGACAGAGACACAGAGAGACAGAGGGAAACACAAACAGAGGCAGAGAGAATGAGACAGAGACAAAGTGTGCAGGAGTGTGCATCTCCGTCAATATAGCCAGAGAATTGAGTTATGCTCCTGAAGCTGCTCCTGCAATCTGGCCTCCTCGTCTTCATCCTTCCCCTCCCATGTCTCCTCATCTACTTCTCACTCTTTCAATTTCTCTCCTTCACACACTCACATGCTCGGGTTACGAGACTGTGTGTGTGTGTGTGTAGATGTGTGTGTAGGAGTTGCTTTGGCAGCCTCTGGTAGTAGAATATAATAACAAAAACTGTCCGGTTGGCATCCGCTCACTCATCCCAGTGCGCCCTTCGTCCTTCGCCCTGCCCCCCCCCCCCCCCCCATCCTCCTCCTCTTCCTCCGCGCTCTTGTTTTCTCTTTTGCCATTCCTTTCCTCTCTGCCATCTTTTTTTCACAGCACAGATGAAACTCTTCGTCTTCACACCAACTCCCACGCCTCTCTCCCTCTCTCTCCCTCTTTACTCCTCTCTCAAAGTCATTTGCTTATCTCCTAAACACATCTTCTCTCTTTCTCCACGTCGAGATGCTCAGCCAGTGCTTGCACTTTAATTTTGTCCAAATCGCATTTGTGGCTCTCGCCCTGCATGTGTGTGCCGTTCTAATTCTATCCACCGAGAACCGAATGTCCCAACGAGGTTAGAGAGATGAGAGAAATCTTCTAAAGTGTGGACGTTCTGGCTTCTGCTCATGCACCAGTTTATAACAAGAGATGACCTGATTTTAGTCCTTTGATTTTAAATATTCTGCAGTGCTGATGCCATTAAATGTGTTTATTACTCCCCCAGTGGACGTGAGTATAAAGAAGCACAGCGGGCTGCTTCACAACTTTCCTCTCCTGCAATGATTTCTTAATGTTTTCTACTGTTTTCTTCTTCTTCTTTTTTTCTCATGAAAGCTGCTCTGACTCACTGGATGTAGGCCGTCGTTGGACGACTATTTCAGGCGGCGTTCTCTTCCTTTTGTTGCCTTATAAATCCTCTACAGTACAGTACAGAGCAGCCTCAGAGGTGGTGACCTGTGGGCTGAAAATGGTGAGTTTGAGGGCGCTTCGGTCCTAATCGCCGCGGCCTGGGTTTGAATCGGACTCCCGGACCTTTCCTGCAAAAATACGTCTTTAAAAAAGGAGAAAATGAGCCACCAATACAGATGTGAAGTGTTTGACGATGGGAACATTAGCTTCGTCATTTACTGTAGGTATCTACAGCTGATAACGTCTGTTTCAGCTTTTCCATTATTTAAATTTCTGCCCCAGTTCTCTCGACAACAAGCTGCATATGTACAAGAATGAAAAGCTTCCAGTAGCAACAGTAACTACGGAGGTGGAGCTTCGCCTACATTCAGTTATTTAAAATGTGTGTTCTGTGGTTAATGCACTTGTTCCCTGTGTGTGTATGTCTATGAAAGCAAACTGATAAAAGGATCAGATATGGACTGGACTTCTGTGTCCATCAGCACCGGTTTGGTCCCCAGGATGAGTCAACAGGTGGAGGACAAGACCGAGCTGTATCAACCACTCCACATATCGCTTGATGGCCTAATATTTGGCAAAAACATGACTGTAACCTGAGTAAAACTGTCCAGCAGGGGTTATTTTTTAACAGCAGCCATTCAGAGCAAACTAAACCTAAAAGGAGTCGCTGTTAAAGAAATACGACCGGAGCATTAGGGGGGTTTGTTTGGAGCCACAGGGACTATTTACTCTGACTTGAAGCCACTGAAGTTGTCAATGTCGCCTGCATTTGCCTCTCTGCTGGAGAGTGAGCCCACTGCGGTTGGATAAAACACTACAACACTTCCCTGTTCATGTCACCCATAGCTGGACTGTGCCCAATAAATCAGCACCATGCCAGGTAATTCAGTGAAATCTATTGAACTGAGAATAGACACTGCAGGCTGTACTGACACCAAGGCTGCTGCACCATCAAGACATTTTTGAATCTAAATACTTTCAGTTTTTTTCAATTAAACTGCAGAGAAACTTAAAAAAAACACACCAACCTTGTAAAGATAAAAAAAAAAAAAAAACCTAGCTCAGCTGCACTGAAATCTATGACCTTCATTTCCTCCACATTTTCCGACCTCCTTAAGCAGTGATAATCCAGTTATATCGTTGCTTGACACGAACAAACTCTTTGACTGATCTTCACAGGTTCAGAGAGCTGCTCCACTTCACTCAGACGTCAGATCTTCTCTCACTCACGTGACCGTCCACCAGCCCTCCAGCACTTCAAAGTAAAAGCTCAACCTGTCCAGTATAGGAACACTGAGACGGAGATAGATGATCAACTTGATAGACTCACTTGATATTTGATACGGTGGCTGTTTCACATGATGAAGAGACTGATTATCACACATCTCTGTTCTTTAGGAAGACCTAAGATTTCTAGATTACAAATACATCTGAAGATGCTTCCTCTTCATTTACCTTGAGTAAACGTAGCCTTGGCCAGGGGGAGTAGATGTCATCAGGCGGTACTGGTTGACACAGGCCTTTCAGGCAGTTCTGTGCTTTTGCTGCTTGCAGCTGCATTCAGCCCAATGGCGTGATCTCCATCACTGTCTGTTTCAACACGATTTATATCCAGTCAGTTCAGTCTGGCCTCTTTTCCCCTCATGTCCTCCCAATTATAAAGGAAAACTTTCTTAATATTTTACATACATATTTTAAATAACCAGTTCAGAGGATGTGTCGACCTCTGGATGTGTTGATGTAGAGCGTCTTTGTCCACATGAATGGGCTCCTCTTAGTGCACCACAGAGATAGCGAGGACGAGGTCTGCACAGATTGTTGTGTAACCTGTAGCTTGTTGTAGAAAGGTCATTGTTTTGTCATTTTCTATATGCGGACGAAGCCGTAACTGCGGCTTCCTTTTGTAATTGGAGCGGCTGCTCTGAGACCAGCACGCCTGTTCCCGAAAAACAGACGTGAGCCCTTTAACCTCAATCACTTTATTTCCTGCAATACCAGCGGCTTAAACAGCAGCTTTACCAAGTCCTCATTCTGTTACTGTCTTTAAAAAAAAAGCACTCATTAAAAGGGCTGCGATTGTTTGAGGAAATGTTTTGGTTTATGTTGAACAAAAAGAGAATTTTAAAGGAGATAATAGCCTCGTCGTTAATGGCCTTTTTCTTTTTTTGTAGAATTTCATCATTGTTGCTTTACTTGTCTGTTACTAGTAGAGTGGCACAATTTGGGTTTATTTTATGGGCCCCCCCCCCTCCCCGGACCACCACCACCACCACCAACACACACACACTCGGTTGGAGGAACGGGGTGATAATAGAATCATTGATGAATGAGCTGAATGCAGTTAGGGAAGCATGAAAGGGAGAGGAGGGGCGTGTTGAGATTAACGTAGCACAAAGCAAATTGGGTTTGCCATTATTACACAATTCAGACTGCAGAAAGCCCCTAACCATGAGAGACAAATGAGGCCTGAGATTCATAAAAGCTCCATTAACGGGAGCAAAGGGAGTGAGGGCAGACCATCAATGGGTCCGTTTAATACCAAACATTTATAGATCTGTGTCTATGGCCTGTGGCGTGTAATGACTCGACTGCAGGGTTCCTGCTTTCCAGGGACATCCAGACTGCTAAATTAGGATCAAAATAGATTCTTTGAACGCTTCCCTTCTCAAACCAGATCACTTAGTCTTGATCGCCTGACTCTGATCCTTAAGATAACCATAGAAACGCAATTCATTAACTTTCCCGGTCCCTACTTTTGGAAGCGAGTGGCCACTTCCTATTTACTACTTTGTCTTTTTTTAATTAAGCTAAATCTTGACCCTCCTCCTCCTCCTCCTGCTGCTGTGCCGTTCTGCAGATTCCATCATCTTCCACAAATCGGAGGCTGTTTTGTCGTTCGCTGGGATGTTGGCATTAGCAGGTGCGTCTGGAGATCAATGGAGTTGTTAGCGACTTCATAAAGCCATCACCATAACCATAACACAGCCGCTATCATACTCCGCTTAACTGAGTGAGAACACATCATCGCCCATTCAGGCTAATGTGCTAATACGTCTTAGTGCTAATGTCAATGCGACGGTGGGACTGGATGGATGAGGCCTCTAGCACAAACCAGATTATCCGGCCGTCTGACTGTCTCTCAAATGGCCAGAGGAGGGGAAATAGAGTGTCTCATTATCATCACCCGCAGACGGCTCTTCACTAATCTCGAAAAAAACGATGCCATCATGAGTCTGTGAATATTTGCTTAGCGGGCAGGAGCATCGAGGGCCTGCTCGCTACCGGCGCAGATTGGCAGATGTAAAAAGTCGCACACACACACACACACACACACACACACACTCATCACAAGTAGTGTCAGCGCTCAACGCAAAGGCATCCGTCAGCGGTATATAGATACAGATGGTGGGTCAAGTTTCAAACTGAGTGAGAGGAGAGAGGGAGCAATGAGCCGGTCGGGGGATAGAGGGTTTCTGGGATTGTTTATTGCTGAGCTGTAATTGGATAAACCTGGCGTCTAACCTCTTTAGGCCTGTCACATTGCTTCATCCTCATGAGGCCAATCTCAGATGCCCTGATTGAGTTTATGCTCAATTGAAACTTATCAGCTTTTTTTTTTTTTTTTTCCTTTCCCTGTCTCTTGTTTTAAGAGTGCTTGAACAAAGAGGTGCATAACTGTGATACACTGAGTTCTTCCCTTTGTTTGCACAAAGTTGGAATAAGAGATCAGGAAGTTGCATTTGAATTAGGGTGTTGATGTTAATATAATGTCTCTGAGCTGACAGGGGTGTAGTTAGACTCGATGTCAGTTGGGTTTTTAATTCTACAATTTTTGGCTTTTTCAGTCCTCAGGGCAGAAATCCGACATGAATTTGCCCCAGGAACGTCTCTGCACTAGAAGTGCACCCTGGCAACAAGTGCGTCTCCCGAGCGCCGCAAGCAAACATGTAAAAATCTACAGTAACTGCCGTGAGCAAACATATGCTCGGGTCTGTCATGCTGAAGAGTGGTAGAGTTATTGAATAAAAAACAACAGAGGGAGGAGGGGTTATCGTCTTCCTCTACGTGATTACAATGAACCCCATTTAAGTTATGTCAGTTGTGGTAATTAAAAAAAATGTGAAAACCACAGGGAAGTCACAGTAATTTAAGGGATAATGAGCAAACCAGTTGCCAGTTCAAGAGGCGCTTGATCAAATCACTCTCTACTTTGATGCAATTTGTCACCTTTAACAGAAATCTGTCTTACAAATAGATAAGAGATGAAATCATTTGGGAAGATAAATTAGAAAAAAAGAAAAATCAGTTGGGCTGTTTTTCTTGATTTTTAATAGGAATAGGATGCGAGTCCTTTTGTGGCCAATTGGTTGTTCGAATGTCTGCTAATCAGTCTGAAATATGTGGAACGGACACTTCTTCCCCGTAGTCCTCCTTGTTTGACTGTTTTATGAACGGACAAGTCATTGTTGGGTCTGTTTATCAGATCTTATCTGGTCAGTGACATCAGGATCTGGCTCCAGATCTTGGTAAAGTGGTTGGAAACCAAAACCTTCGAAGTAAAATTAGATAACTGGACAACTCTAAAGCTTAGTGTAGAACATAAAAAACTTCACTTCCAGGAATCAATAAGTAACAAAACACACTGAAACCGTCTCTACCCCGTTCTATCAAGTGTTTGACACAAAATGCAAAACCTGAAGTAAAACCAAGCTTGTTCACTGTGAAGAGACACAGTCGATGTCCCATCAGACCCACTCCCAGACACCTGGGCTGACTTCAAAGTTCGGACTTGAGACTGTGTCTGGGTCAAGGTTGGTCCTCAGGTTTTTGGCAGCTAAAGATCCAGCACACACACACACACACACACACACACACACACACACACCTTCACCTAGAACAGGTTTCTCCCTCTGGCATCGACACACACCTGTCTCTCAGTTTCTTTCAGGCTCGTCCATTCACCTCCCCTCTCATGCTGATTCGAGCCCCTCTACCTTCCTCCCCTTCATGAGTTACTTTCCAGAACCAAGGTGCTCTTTACATTTGAAAGACCAATTTCATCTATTGGATTAATTCATCAAAGTTGCCTCGGAGCTCACTGACCAGTACAGCGGGCGCAGAGGAAGGAGACATGAATGTGGAAAGAGCATGAAAGGCCAGTATCACTGCCTCTCTGCCTTTCTATAGACATTTCACTCAGAGCTATAATTTTGACTCAGTGCAATCCAAAAGGCTCCACCACATCCCGTCATGTTTAAACCATTTCAGCTGGTTTATTTTTGTCTTTATCTATTCTCGCCTTTTCTTTTTCTCATCGCTTCCGTACTGACTCGAGTTTAAAGGTGTAAAATCCATTTTAAGAAAAATCCAAAATTTGCTGGTCGCCACGTCCCTGTAACACTTTATCCTGGGAAATAAATCTTCAACACCTGCCGGCCTGCTGGCACGACAGCTGCTGCCAACGTTTGCACCAGTCGTCACAGAGATGTGACAGAATAAGAGCGCAAGTGTAAACTGGCATGAAATTTTACACAACACATTCATGGTCCATTGAAGATGAACCGTTTCTTGGACATTTCAGGAGCTTCAAAGCTTTAAAGACATACAAGGCCAGCATGTCAGATTACTTAATACACAGGTGTAGTTAAGGTTGTTGTTGCAGTTGTCCACTAATGTCCTGACATTTTGGATCTGTGGATTTGCACGAAACAAAGGCAGCGTCTGTCAAAGAGTTTCTGGAGAGCAGCTTGTTGAGTTGTTTTTCACCGATGTGACCAGGACTCAACGTGAACTCAAACATTGTTTCTTCATGCAGCAGTTTTTCTAATTTCATAACATCAGAGCTGAAGAACGCAAACTGTTTAGCTGCATTTAAACATCAGTTCAGAGCGTTGTTTACCTTCAGTTTACAGCATTCTGCCAGGCCCTCCGTGAGTAATCACCAGCCAGCAGATGTCAACATCTGTCTCGTACCCATAAAGCCCTGTGTTTTGTAATCGTTGCCTGTAAGTGGCTTCAAATATGCTTTTGCTTCCAATGGATTACACAGCAGTTACTGGAGGGAGACGATGAACTGAGCCTCGTTTTAATCATGGTATCACATCTCCATGAAATCTCGCCTTTAACAACAGATGACACCTACAGAGGTCTTCATCAACAGGTCCAGATCAAGAGTTTCCTACAGTCAAACCAGATAAAAGCCAAGGTTTTGTCGTGATACCTTATCAATCCGTGTTAACTTGTTAGCGGCACTAAACAGCACGCTGCAAAACAAATGACAGAAGACTTTAACCAGGATTATGTTGGCTGGTGAGGTTTGGAAAAAGGTCGTCAGGTCTTTTCAACCTAAACACCAGCTGTTGACATGCAGAGTGAGAAGAAACAGCTCCAGATGTTTGCACTTGTTCAGTAGAGTTAAGAGATGGTTATTATCACTAAGTCCTAACAGTGAGATATAAATCCTTGCTGATGTCGTTAACCCAGTTAAAGATCACAGAAGGTTCAAGATGTAACGTCTGCTGTCACTTTCCAATTGAAAAGTACCCACACACTATAATTCAATCTGTATTTTATTTTCCAATTTCCTCTGCCCTCATTGCTTGGATGACCATGTTAACTTATTCGCCTCCGTCTCCAGTGCAGATTAAGTTGTAATTGGTTTTTTTTCCAAGAGGCCAGTGGGCTCAGCTGAATCAAAAAGGGGCCTGATTTGGCTTCGCTCTTCCTTCTCGACCTGACCTGGGCTACCTCCGAGTTGGAGCCCACCTCGCACTCTCTGCTTTTACCTCTCTCTGTGGGGCCACCGGCCAAGTCCGGGTTGCATCCCTGCTCATTACTGACGCTCTGAAAAGGCCCCCAAATGACAGCTCAGCCCCTATATTACATCAGCCCCTCACCAGATTTAAAATCAAATTAGCTGAGTGGCTGAATGAAAGCCCTTTAATACTCCACACACACACACACAAATACACACCGAGCTTTCAAACCTTAGATTGAAGCATCGTGCACTTTCTTCTGTGTCTCCAGTCGAATAAGGAATAAGTATATGTTGTACAAGATAAACATGTTATAAAGAATATGAATATTGCTTTCATGTTATACTCATAAACAAGCTGTAATAGTTCCCTGCATTTGCGGCTCGCCCATCAATTCGACAACACTAACTAAAATATGCTTGTCGTTCCTCTCAATTACCTTAAAGTCATAATTGGAAAGGGCTAAGTAGCTGTCGTCTGTCTTCAGCGTGGGCTGGGAAGCAGAAGTTCAGTCGGTGGCTTTTAAGATATGTGCGCGCTCTGTGGTTTCTATAGTGTGATTTGCACCAGCGCACGACTGTCAAAAGCAATGAATCACATTACTTAAGTCAGTAAAGACGTTCTATTCCTGTTACACAAAGTACTCACATCAGCTGCTCCCCGTGACACCAGAGCAAGCTTTTAAAGCTCTCACCTGTGACATCGCTGCCCTGTTTTCTTTTCTTTCTTTCTTTTTTTTGTTACTCTGTCGAGACCTTTGCTGTGTGTTTTTCCTAAGATCTCTTGTCAATCAGACAGTGCTGGCTGCACATTGATGTCTTTGTCCTTGGATTCTCATGATTAAAAAATAAAAATCAAGGTTAGGTAGCGTAAGTGTGCACCAAGGTACAAGACCAAAAGGCCTTTACAAACACTCACAGAATCCTGAACACTTCATCACAGTCGTGTTTTGTGTCATTAAATGGAAGGTGCTGAAAAAATAAACAAATCCTCTGTTTCAAAGTTATTTAGTCTCTTGACAGGACAGGGTGATGGACAAGAGCTTCAACCATCATCGTCTTTCTGGTGTTACTGTACTATACATCCTGAGCAGTGAGGTGTTATGAGAAAACGATAGCCTGCTACCGCTAAGTTGCTACTGCTAAGAGTTGCTAGTTATTATTGTTGCAGTTGATGCAGAGATGTGAGGACATGTTTTGTTTTTGTAATTCTGGGTGAATCACCCTTTTAAATCTGCACTGAGTAGCTTTAAAAATGACAAGTATTATAATTTGAACCAGAACACGTGCAACTCTGGGTGGGCAGGAAATGAAAAGCTTTCTTGGCGTCACATTGCAGACACCTCTGCTCAGAGCCAGTGTGCAGACGGTGGTGATCTCCGTGTTGTGGTCAGTTGTACATGCAGCGCCACAAGGTGACTAATAAGGACGAGGAAACAGACTGACGCAAGAAGTCCCAATATCTTTCCCCCCATGCTGCTTTATTCACATGCCTGCCCCGCAATGTCTTCCTGCACCCACTCACTGCTGTAATGAGGGTCCCCAGGGTGCTGGGGAAAAGCTGCCCTCTTCCTCTAACCCCCCGTGGCGTGTGTTCATGCGGTGTGAGCTTATTTGCTCATAGACGCAGCTCCCTGTCAGATTTATGTGGGGTTTTAATGGAAAGGCTTTTACAACATAAACAGCAGCACACACACATTTCACACACACACCAACCAAATACCATTATTAGCTGAGAAAGAAGGCTGCTGTTTGAGCTTGAGAAGAGATCATTTCCAGCTCCGGATTCACTGCCCTGTTTGTCTGTTAGCAGAATAGCTGATAGTGGACATCAGTGAAATTAGGGACAACATCAGCGCACGGGCCAAGGAACTAATTAGTTTTTTTTGTGTGTGTGTGGATCTGGATTAAATGGAGCCACCATGTGGTCGTTTTATTCTTTGGCTCAGAACAGCCCAAGCTTCAGGTGGAGGTGTGGAAACAAATTATCTCACTGAATTCCTTTATTCGGGGTTAATCTACAGACATGTTGTGCAAATCGAGGAGCATTGTCCATCGTCCAGGGCGTCCCCGGTAAAGACACAGGCCATATGTCCATTTTTGTTCCCATTTCAATTTCAGCAGAGCTCCTTGGTTTGTTCATACTCCTCTGTTTTCCTCTTCCCTTCCTGTATCTGCACTGTCATGCCTCCATTTAAGGTTTAACCGCCAAAGAAAGAAACGACAATCGATGCTCCATTATCGTCACCACCATCTTGTAGATGTGACCAATTAAAGAGAAACTACGCTCAACCCTTTAACTTGTGAAGGGGCGTGTTCGAACTAAAACAAGGTGTCTAGTTACTCTTTAAGGCCTTGGCTGTGAATGCAGTTAAAATGACATGTGCACAGTCCTGATGCGTTTGATGACATTTCAGTTTCAGTTGTTTTTTCTAAAAAGCGTCTCCAGGAAAACGATCAAGTAAATGTCATTTGAAATTTTGCCAAAGTCTTTCTTGTTCTTTTGAAAAGTCACTGCTGCCATGAGCCGGGACGACAGCAAGGACGACCACGCTGACCACAGGTAGATTAACAACATCATTTCAACATGATCTATTATTAAAAAACAAACAAACAAACAAAGGCTAATCTACAGGCTTGTGCAGCCTTGTGCGAGGGGTATACTCGGACTCTTGTCCAGTGCATCACAGTGTTTTGCTTTGATTGTACCTAAAATGGGGACTTAACCATAAAATGTGATTTTTTTTTTTTCCCAACGCACTGATCTTTTGTCCCTTTGTAAATGTCATCAGGGGGCCAACTGCAGCAAAATCCCACACAAAAGGATCACTGAGGCCCATTACATTTCGCACAGATAGACTGTGTGGGTATGTCAAGGACTCTTGCATAGCCATTACTGTTAAAAAATAATTGATTGCATTAACCTGCCCTTTCACCATTTTACAAGTCCGATCCATATTCCTAAGTGGCCGTGTAGTGTGGGGTTTTAACCTAAGAGGAAACAGCGTAATGATTTTGTCAGGCCGGTATTGAATTGCTCAGTGGTGTTGGTGTTACTCATGGTGTGCTGCTTTTCAAGCATCCACACCACAACTGAAATGTCAGTGTGTCATTTTCCATTGAGAGGAATCTACACACACACACACACATTCACATATGTATGCATGCACACATTCAGACCCAGCTCTCACATGCTGGGAAAAGTTGAAAGAGATTCTTTAACTAAAGCTGCCAAAAGATTTTGTTCAAAATGTTTTGAAACTACTCAGTAAATTTACTGATTGATCTTTCTTACATGTGACGGTCTCATCAAAGTCTGACAACCACGCCCATCATGCCAGAGATGGAACGACCATGTGACCGACATCTGATTCATAATGAAATGCTTATGATCGGCCTAATATCTGCAAATGTTCTGTTCTTGAGTTTGTAACTTTCCATCATGGAGTCACATCCTCCTCCCGGTTGATGCATTGGAAAGTACAACCGTTTGAAGTGATACAACCACCATTAAATTCATCGGTTTGCCAACCCCACCCCGACCGTCGCTCTCTCACCCTTCTCACTTTCTTCTTTGCTCTCGTCCCTCTTTCTAGGCGGCACTCAGGGAGAAATATAGATTTGATAAGGCCGCTTACTCTCGCGCCAACATCCATGCAGAGAAAATACATTTCCCCCCGGACGGAGCCGAGTCTCATGCTTCCTCTCTTGAAAGATTACAAAGCAGGCAGGGATGGAGAATGACACAATCTACCTCGGTATCCCCTCCGCATCAGCTGGAGACTGTTCCTACCCCAGCGTCCATAGGTTATGATGACAAGACTCCCAAATTGCTCAATCCATAATGTCTGGCGCTGCACCTGTCTGCAACCTTGTGTATAATTCATTATTATGTACTTATGGATTCCTGCATGCCTCACAAAGTGCAACTCTGATTCATTGCAAAGAGAATAGAAACGCTCTAAACCAGCCTTATTATGGCGAGCACAGTCCTCACCCACAGCTCCAAAGACAGATGCTGTGTTATGTTAGAGCTTTATTAGTACCACTAAATCATTTGATGGCAATATGGCTGGAACAGAGATAATTATTGACGTTGTATCTTGCCATTTAATGGCGTGGCATCGACACATGTAGCCCAATGAGTCGCAGAGGACCCTTTGCTCTTTTATTCCTTCCTGCTTTTTGCACATTTTCTCTTTCATTAGATCTCGCAGAACTTTTCTCTACATGTGTTTCTCTTTTATCTTTCACTTTTGTACAAGTCTCTTTTATCTATTTTTACTCATTCCCTCTTTGTCTTTTCTCGTCCCTCTCGCCTTCTTCTCATTACATAGTTTAGAGAACTTTTTTTCCCATGGCCCTGCATTGCTGCACAGTTCACTTGCATTTAAGCCATTAGTCTTAAAATGTGTTTGTGTCAGTGCATGTCCTGGTGTTGTTCTCCCTCCTCCTCCTCCTCCTCTGCTTTTTCTAAGGCTGATGTGTCTTTCATTACCAGGGTCTGACAGCACTGAGCCGAGTGGACGTCTGTTTGTCACCCTCTAATGGGGCTTGGCAGCCTACAAGGTGTGCACAACACCTCAGAGAGAGTGGCCCTCTCCCTCCGTCTCTCTCAGCTAGAGGAAAAGACCAATAACACTACCTCGCGCATTCAGTCCACTGTTCAATTTCACTTCACGTCTGCATCAGTGCCGCGAATTGGATCAGGCACCTATGGACAAATTCCACGTCCAGTTGACTTGATGGGAATTGACCAAACCTTGCCAGGATCTCACACGGTGCCGGCTTTGATCCTGCTCCAGCTGTCAATTGCAATATACAGTTTAAAAGTAAGGCTATCTAATCCATTTTGAGTAAATCCTGCTTCTTGGTGTCGGACTATCGACCCGCTCTCTCCTGTACTGATGCTGTTTTCATTTGATGGATTCCCACACTGAATCGTATTAAGGCCGCAGTAGACCACCAGGATTTCATTGGATCCAAAATAGGAAAGGCTTGGTTTCTAATGTGGCATTGCATTGTGGGTGCTGTAATGTTGAACCAGTAAAGAAACATGTGGGCATCCCAGTGGAGTTGGCCAGTTTGAGCACCAGTGGACTTGAGGTCCAGTGTTGCTTCAAGTGGTTCAGATTCCTGCTCTTGAGCTACTGTAGTTCTCTGGATTTCTCCGATTGTTTGAGCTTATATGTTGATTTTTACCAAACCTTAAACAAAATAACCACTTGAACCGATGGTGCAGATTCATGGCAAATTGTTATTTCACTTAATATCAGTATTAAAACTGAGAAGATGCTTCTCAAAAGAAAAATATCAAAAATACCTTTTTAAAAAAAAAAAAAGAAAGAAAAGGTTTAATGACAAGCCGCTTCTTGTGATCATGCAAATAATGACTTTCCTCTTTCAGAAGCAAAGATGGATATAATTTGATGTCGTTACAGCACAACAAAAGATCGGGGTTTCTTTTAATCATGACTCCAGTCCTTCCCTGATGTACCTCCTGAAGCTGTGGGCCACATCTTCTCCCACATCTGAGCTAAGGTGCCAGAAAACAGATTCACTGAAGGATGAAAAAGAGAGTAATTATACACCGGACTGAAGTTCTCAGACATCTACTGGACTAAAAATATGTGTTGACTCAGATGAAAACATCTCTACATAACCCTAAACTTTACCTGAGAACTTTCAGTTACATAAACGAAGCTATAGCCAAGGAGCTCTTTTTAAGATCTGCTACTGCTGCATACCAGTCTTAGCGACAGCTTCAGCCACTGCTGTGTTGGTAAGATGCTACAAAACGGACGCTACAGTGACTCGGTATCAGAAAATGGCAAGTCCAACTAGGTCATGGCTAACTGATTAGCATGCTAATTTCAGCACAAGACAAGAAGTGAAGGAAGTAGAGGCAAAACAAGAGGGTTGAGACAGTTGTTGGTGTGTAACGGAAAGAAGTTTGACGCTGAACCTTAAGTGTTTCTTCTAAACTGGTTTGTGAACAACTGATAATGTAAATTTTGGCAATGTAGCAATCACAAAAGCTAGCTCCTTTAAGAGAGCTCGACTAGTAGAGGCAGTAGATGGATATTTCATTTTTGTCTTCTAAAAAAGTTTTTGGACAATATCAAGAAATCTCCCCGACCTCAACACAGCAGCTTTCATTGAAGGATGATAAATCCTCACATCGGTAATTTTCATATGTATTATATTCATCATTTAGGTAATTAGGTGTGAGAGCTTGTCAAAAATATTGCTTAATGGAGCTTAGAATTACACATATTATAATAAATATGGAGGTGATATAAGACCACGGGCCTGACTTTGAGTTCCTCTTGTCTGGAGGACATTGTTCTGGTCGGACGTCAAAACCACAACAGGTCAAATAATAAAAAAGATGGAAAAGCTGAAAAGGAGAGAAATGGGAGAAAATGGAATAATTCTGACGGAGAAGGGAAAAATAGAAACCAAAGCAGGAGAGATGAGAGTAAAATGATTAGAAAGGCACCAGAAGATGGAAATAGCAAAGAATGGGGTGAGAGAGAGAGAATAGATCCAAATCCAAATCCTCCCTTTTCTTCCTCTGTGGGTCTGTCAGAGCGTCACAATGAGCGGCCTGTAGCCTGCATTAACACGCATTCAGACCGGAGCCCACGTCTTTTTATTAATCCCTACCTTAATTTGATCCCACGGAGGAAGGAGGAAATGGAGAGAATGGGTGGAGGGATGGAGTGGGGAAGGGAGGGATGATGGAGGGAGGGGGAGTATGTGGGAGTCACAAACCTGCTTTTCTCTATTCGGAGATGAAAGGTCAAAAAGCCTGATAGATCTTTCCATTTTTAAATGCACCTCTGCACCTCTTTGTGTGTGTGTGTGTGTGCAGCTCGATGTGTGCATGTATTTAGGTGTGTGTGTGTTGTTGTTGTTGCGTGTGCTGATGCATTTGCGCAGCGAGTGTTTATCTGCATGCCGAGTGTGTTAGAACGGGGGAAACGCCGGCTAATAACAAGATGTTCCTTTGAAAATCGCGGTGCATTCATCCCGGTGTGTTCTTTCAGGCGAGCGGCACAGGGCGAAATGTCAACCATTAGAAATAAACAGCCTTGTCATGACAACTCTTGACAGAGTGAACAATACCGTGCAGAAAGCGAGAGAGGAGAAAGGAGTGATAGATGTAGCAGGATGGAAATAGAAAAGGATGGAGAGAGTGAGAGGGAAGATGAAAACGCTTCCTCTTTTCTGCTCTTCCCTGTGAGTCAGCCTGCCAGTCCCTCCCTCCAAAGCTGCTGAATCTCTTTTTCTCCATCTTTCTCCTTCATATTGTCTCTTCCTCTCTAAATTTATTCTCCGTTTTTTCCTGACTAACACCACGGAGAAGCCTCCTGGTGTCTCACTCCTCACACATCATTAGTGGCTGGCTAGGTTCCTTTCATTTCTTTTGATTTCTGTCTCTGATCTTCCCATAATGCTTTGCTGATGAGCATCAACAATTCGAGGATGATTTTTGGTTTTATTAGCATGTATGAAGTAAATCCACCCTAGAAAGAAGATCCGTGTGTCATCTCTGTAATATACACAGCTCAGTTTTAATTTATGAAGTTGAACGAGGCTTCTCCTCGAGCCGAACACAGAGACAGATTGTAGTGGAGATGTTATCTGCAGATGAATCCTGGAGCTACTCCATTAAGTAAATAATACTCCATCCAGTAAATAATGGAACAAGTCTGAGGAGACATCCGCTGCTGCGTCTTCACTGGGACACAGAGACGTTTTCTGCCTCAAAACATTCAAATCAAAGTGTAAATTTGTCCATCATATGTCACACTGTAGACCCAGGAATCAGCAGACATGTGTGTTCCTCATATATACTGGACATGAATTTCTTCAGAGAGATTGGTGATCTAACTCTGACTCTGATCTAACTGTTTACTTTAGTTATGTCTCAGATCCAACTTTAGATATCAGTTTTCAGACTTAAATATTCTAATTGTTAGCATGACAGCGGTTGGTTTGGCTTTTGTTGTGGCCAGTGCTTAGATTGAAAACTGGCTTATTACATAAAAAGTTCCCTCTTAATTTTGCGACCATGGCTTTACCCACAGAGGTTTCCCCAGGGTTAGGGTTAAAAACTCTTCTGTAGACCAGAAACCGCTGAAAGCAACTCTAAATGCTGTAGTACATATGCCAGACCCCTATGTGGCGCTGTAATGCTGTAGTTGCCCCAATAGGTTCAGTAGCTTCTGCAGTACAAACACCTGTGCAAGCCTGTAGTCCACCATTGTTGTTGTTGTTACCTGAGGTTGGAGGTTAGTGAGGTGGGGCTATGACATCATCGTCTAACAAAACTTGCATATTGGTTATACCTGGAAATTGTGGATACTCCTAAGCTTGTTGTCTTCTATACAGGCCCTAAAATAGATGATAGATCCAAGATGGCTGCATCTTGTGTTGCATATGTCTCATCACAATATTCCTGCAGCAGAAAGAAGATTGGAAGTCTGTCAGAGCCTTCATGTAAAAAAAAAAAAAAAGCTTTGTAAAGATGCTTTAAAGAGTTAAAATGTGACGACACGGCGTCCTGACGAAGCAGCCATATGTGACAACTTGGCAGCGCGACCGTCCTCGATAGAGACATTTGTCTAACACATCTTGGCATCGCCGTACCTGCTTGCGAGTCTTCTTTCACATTCTGCTGCCACTCATTTCATGCCTCCACTCCACCAGAAAGGCCAAAAAATGAGGAGCAGACGGTCGGTGGTGTGCGTATAACTGCCTCATCCCCCAGCTGGCTCCCAGAATGTCACCTTTGTTGCTCGTCTCGTCCCCCTCTCCAACAATACCATCTCAGATGGGATTCTGCAATGAAATGCCATGATGTATTAGAGTTACTGGCGCTGGAGTTATTATGTAATCCTGTTGCATCGTTTGGAAAAGTTCAACATGTAGGTTGTTGACTGAAAGGTGCACAGATTCTCATTTAGCTTTGCCAGAATCTCTGAGATTTTACTTGAAATGATTATTGGCTTTGGCATTCTGCTTTAAACACCTTGGCACACACACGGACAGTGATTGTAAGATATACCAGCATCCAAATTCAGCACGACAGTTAGAAACACGTTATAACATGAATCTGCTAAGACTGTCTGGATGTCGCAGTCAGATTTCTGCCGACTCAAACAGGCCGTTTCTCTCCCAAAAAAGAATTTCTTTCATTCATGTGTTTAGTTAAATTGATATCCTGACCTTGAAAATATACCTTAAGGATTTAAACCAAGCCTCTGTCTCTTGCACTGCCATAATTAAAGATTAAAAAAAAAAGAAAAAAAGTGGAACAGCAGAAATCCCAGAACCGGATCGCTACCAAAATCTAATCGACAGTTCCTTTGCCCAAGGCCAATCTGCTCTCCAAATTTCATGGCAGATATTCTGACAGACAGACTGACTATCTAACATAATGTTTTGAGCCACCAGGCGTCACGTTCTTGGCATACAAAGTGATGATGAACGGGTGAAAGGAGACTGTTTGGAGCTAAAAATATCCACGCTGCTGATCGAGACGTGTCCGAAAAACCTTGAAGCTTTCGAATCAAACCAGGGAGCGAATCTAAACACGACGTGCAGATCGTTATTTATTCTAATCAGGACAATATCTGCAACAATGTTAAAGCAAGCGTTGCTTCTCTGGGTACAAACAAGAACTGAACAAAAAGCTGAAGGGAGCACATGAACCTTATCTTCAATGGGATGTCAGTATATTAAAGTCTGATGTGGCCAATAGATGAGTGACTGGTTGTCTTTGAACCATGGTCATGATCATTCTTCACCTGAACCCAGGTAGTTGTTATTAAAGCAGCCATGACAAGGAAGGTCTCTGAAAACTATTTATACGATAAGTCTGTTTTTACTTTGGTGAGAGAATTGTCTCAAAAATCGTCTTGTGCCTGTAAATTTCAGTTTTGGGAATGATAATGTTAATTGATTGATGCCTTTGTCTTCACGGTGTTGAATAACTAATTTGTTGAAGATTCTTAAAGAATCCTTGTAAAATCCTCAATGACCGGCCTCGATGGAGCTTGAAGATGAAGTGTTTTTATGTTGTCTTCATCTCTTTGAAAGATAAAAACTGGATCTCCAAAGGAAGTCTTCAAAGAAAAGTTGTTCAGGATTAGTTTTTTAGGAATAATTCTTCACCACGAGCAGGTAAATCTACTAATTGTGATGTTTCCTTGTTAATCAACGATCTGGTAAATCATACGAGTGATTAAAGCTTCTGTAAATTCTTCACCTGACACTTTAACTATGACACTTTTCCCTCAAACTTGAGCTGGAGTCATTTGGACCAGTTTTGGAGTTGACGTCGATGACGTGTTGAAGGGTTCTGGGCCATTTTTCTGCAGTGGTATTTATTCCCACGTACGCTGAGGTTGGAGGAAAAAAAAAAAAAGCTGCAGCCCTGGAAGGCAAATTCCCCCTTTTTCCTGCTGCACACCACCTGGGACGTCAATCCTGATTGTTCCAAAGTGACACCCTGCACCCAGATTCTGCCATCACTTGTCGGCGCTCACAATAACACTCTCCCCGGTCCTCCCCTCCCTCTTGCCCTCCCATCCTGTCTCTCCATTCTTTTCGTCTATTCAGCTGCCTGTCTGAAGCAGTGACTGGCTCATCCTCATTTGCACCGCTCATATCCCGAGACTTGACATCGCCAAGCAGCCGCCACCGTCTCCTCTCTCTCCCTGTCCTCTGCTCCTCTGATTGTTTCTGTGCCGGATCTGTTTTTTAATTGTTATTGTGGATTATTGTTGGTTTACCGGCCTGACCGTTTGAGACCTGAACCAACAGATGGATCTGGGTTTGTTTTTTTTGTGCAAAATCACCACCTTTTCCAAGTCATTACTCTGTCAACCTGGAACACATGGACGTCAACACACAGACGCCTCTCATAGATAAAGATCAGGCCTCATAACCATCAGGGTTAGATGTTTTCTCAGTAGGTAGAGCAGTGATTGTCCATAGTTTTATGGTTACAACACAAACAGGAAGCGCCTGGAGCTGAGGTCTTCTCTTTACCCCAACTTCCTTAACCCCTTAACACCCACTGTCCTGGGGGTGGTGTTGTTTGTAATTAACGCTGGGCCTGCTGGGTCCTGGACGGGCCAGTGGGTGTGTGTGTTACCATATCGTTTCTGTCTCTAAATCTATATTTGTCGTCTCATGTAACTTAGGACTGGTCTATGGCCTGAGGGTTGAGACCAACTCCCCTATTCTCAAATGCTGGTATTTCTGGGATTCAGGAAATAACAGTATACGCTGTACCAGTTGTCAGAGTCTGTAATTAAAGGCAGTGAAAACCAAGCAAAACCAGATACAGGTGCAAAAGGTTAAGCAGACAGTTGTAGCTCAGATGCCACCAGTTCAGCTTTAAAGTGTCTGTTACTGTATGCCAAATTGGATTTTCCACCATTTTGAGTTTGTTGCATCACTCACAAGGAACACTGTGTTTACTCTCACCTTGTTAGCAGTGGAGGATACATAGTTTTATTCAGAGTGCAGCTCTCAGAGGTTAAAATGTTTTAAAAGTCAATGGGATGCAGAGAGAGGCAGAAGATGGGCACAGGGTAACAACAAGGGGGATGAGCAGCAAACTAAAGGAGATAGGGAGGAGGCAAGGTGTCGAAGACGGGGGTCCAGGGGAGATTTTGATTGGCTCGCTCCTCTCCAGGTTTGAATCTGCCTGATCTGCAATTGGTGGCAACTGTGTCACAGCCAGACCTGCTTAAAGAGACAAGATGGGGCTGGAACACACACACATACACACACACACATACACAGAAACACACAGGGGAAAAAGGATAATCTTCCAAAAGGACATGAAAAAACACATCACAGAAGATTTGAGAAACCAAACTCTCCATCAGCAGCACAGGAAGCCACACCACCTTAAACCTTTTTAAGTCCACTGAACGTCTTAAGGAGACCACAAACCAGTAGCTGATTCCACCTTAACATTGACACTCAAGCAAAGTTAAATTTCTTCATTAAAACCACAGATACTACCACCTTAAACCTGCTTTGGAAGCCACTAGTTTAGTCCACCTTAACATTGATTCAACCCAAGATGAATTTCTTTAGGAGACCACGACATACTCTTCCTTAAACCTGCTTTTAGCATCTGTTTAAACCACCTATAGAGAAACTACTGATTTAGTCCACCTTCTATTTCTTTTGGTAGCCACACATACATTGACATGCACACACACATACACACACAAGGGCGAAGAAGGATAATCTCCATACAGGACATGCACATGTTGTTGTACGGATGTAAACATATAGGATAATGAGACATGAGAAAAGACGAAGTCAAAGAAGCTGTGCACAGAAACCAAACCCTCCATCAGCAGCACAGAGGCTTGAAAGCTCGTCTTTCCCTCTGAAGCAGATAAAATGAAAATATTACAGCACATTCCAGAAATCCACTGAGGGACAAACTCCCACGTTCTGCTTTTATATCCGCTCTGCCTTCTGTAAACACTTTCCTCAAAAATCACCCATCGACACACATTCACACACGGCTGCGCCTTTCCTCTGCAGCGGATCTTATGGTGTCTTGCTAGCCTCGGGCTACATGCTGCTCCTGATTGCTACGCACCCGGACTAACGGCACATCAAAAGTGGCCCCCGCACAAGGCTTGTGTGTTTTATGTGTGCGTGTGTGTGTGTGTCTCTAACATAGGTCATTGCAGCTTTTTTTTCCCACAGATTAAAAGGCTCAAGACAAATGAAGAGCAACCAAGTAATCTCTCCCCCTCTGTCTCCGCAGGGTGTGATTTAATAAGATTGATTCTCACAATAAATGACTGAACAGGTTTTTACGCCTCTATTTTTACACTTTTACTGCCAGTGACAGCTCAGCACTGCTTCGTTAAATTTTAATGTCTGCATCATTTCTGTGCATATGTTTGCATAATACTTTGGAGTCAAATTAGAGAGCCCATAACAATCCTAAACACTTTAAGATGAGGCTGATAACGCGCCGTGATGTGTGTTTGAATAAAGGATTTCAACATTCATTATGACTGAGGTCTGGCCCCAGTGCTCCCTCACAGGTTTTATGACCCCTCTTCACAGGCTGTGAGGATTTATGAGCTCTAATCATTTCAACCACACAGTGATTTCCCCTTCGCCAATTGTTTTATTTAAATCATTTATCGGAGCCCGAAGAGGTGAAACAGCAAAGATCAAAGAAGGATGAAATAATAATAATAACAGTGTGAATCTGTTGTTCTCTCTCCTGTTGATCAGCTCCTCTCATCTGTGTCCACATTCAACCTGGTTCTGGGTCAGGAACGAACAAACAACTCATTCAGTCTACCTTAAACTCATGTCAGCAGCCATGAATTTTCAAGAGCCACCAACATAGTCCACCTTCTGTCTGTTGTGGAACACCTTAAATTAGCATAGAAACCACTGGTTTAGTCCACCTTAAACCTGTCACATGAGACCACTAGTTGTGTCCACCTTAACATTGATTCAAACCAAGTTACTACTGATGTAGTCCACCTTTAATTTATTTTGTTAACCACACATTTTGGGCACCATTGATCATATCCGCCTTAAACCTCTTTGGAGCCTCAGTCCACCTTAAGAGCTTGCTGAAGCACAGACCGGAGTAAAGCACAGAGAGGAGTGTGTGTTTAGTTTCAGACAGATGGAAACACACTGCATCATTTAAACATTTCAGTTTGTCTGAGTGCGAAACGCTGTGGAGCCGATCGAGCGCCCCGTCGCCCTGGGCGCCCGACGTCATGTACACGCTTCCTGTGAGTGTGTGTGTGTGTGTATATGTGTGTGTGTGTTTCACAATCCATCTCCAGCGTCGGAGGGAAAAAGGTGTGAAATCACGACACACTCTCATCGAGTGAGTGAAATTTGTGCATTTTGTTACACACACACAAAGTTGCACAGTGATTTTTTCCACTTTGTTTACATCACGCTGTGGAGGCATGTTTCATCGGAGGAGCGCGAACATCGCACCTGTCAGCTACTGATTGTCAAGACACACACACACACACACACACACACCACCCATGTTAATAAACTCTGAGAAACTGCCAGAGTTGTTTTCCTGCTAATTGTCTATGCTAATTTTATCTCCAGAGTAGCAGTAAAAGTATTAGTACAAAGCTTTTCTTGGTGCTCAGATGTTTTTTCTATCCCTGATGTCTTTGGGAAAAAAAAAAAAAACAACATAAAAAGAAAGTGCGGGAAAAAGTCGGAACCTAAATCTTGATTGCAAAAAAACTTGAGTTTGTCATTCATCAAACTGGAGCGTGTTACTGTGCGGTTTGAGCTCAGGTAATGAGTCATTATTTTCCATCTGCGCAGGTTTACATTTCTGGATTTGGAAGAGTCGCATAAGCGTGAAGATAGCACACACACGCACACACACACACACACGCATGCACAATAACACACACCGACATTTGCAGCTCCTTCACGGACAACACCAGCAGTGACTCTCTTTATTCCTGCAAACACTGAACGCCTCTTCAGCCACTGTTGCAACCTCCCCGCCCCATGGATGCGCCGCTTATCGGCTCAGGGGCTCCATGACCTCCAATCACAGCGTGACCTTTGAACTCCCGGGGCCTGGCGCTGGGGGATATTCCCATTTGGGCGTCTTGGTATTGACTCAGAGGTTACTGGTTCAGCTAATTGCTATTTGCATAGCTTTATTAGTGTCCCGGCTCTGCCTCTGTGACATTTCAATCCTTTCCCCCCCCTTTTCTTTTTGTTTTTTTTCCCCTCGTCTCTTGCCTCGTGTCTCTCTCCGGCTCCTCCGTCTCGTTTGCGTGCATTCTGGGGAGAGGAATTAGACAGTGTTTGGTGTGTGATTAAGTATTCATGGTTAAAGTAGCGACGGGCAGATCTCAGGAGAGAGAGCCATGGAGGAGGAGAGCAAACATTAATATGAGCTTAATAACTCTTTCTATCTGCCTCCATGTTTCCATCTCTGTCTGTCTGTCTGTGGACGACTTCTGCTGCACATATTTTCCTTTGTGAATTATACAATATTGAAGTTTGAAAGGATGAATGGAAACGAAGAGATCTCATTGGGTTTTAAGGTTGTTTTTTTTAATGCATAAAATAAAGTGACACATGAAACTGAGTAGAGGCGTTGAACATGTCAACAGGAAGTAAGTGTGGAGGATTTAGACCTGAGAGCTGAGAACGTCCAGATGTGACTGGGTGTAAATATTAAAACACAGAAGAAGAAGAAGAAGAAGAACTAAGGATGGATCTGGAGGTCGCAGCCGTCGTGAACCTGATGCTCCTGAGGCCTCGTTCAGAGGCGGACTGTTGACCAACTTTAACTTGACCCAACTTCACTTCTCCCCACAACAGAAAGCAGCGCAGTCTCTGGTGGACCAATCAAATATGTGCACCCATGCATTCCTGCTGCTGTGTTTCAGAGCTAATTACTGAGACAGAGGAAAGAATTATTAGTGCTGTGATAACTTAAAGCTCTGTGGTGGAGCAGCGTTCAAGCGTCTGAACTTGTGTGTTTATCACTTACACTGGCCTGACACTAGCCTTTCACTGAATGACCAGTAACTGCATCAGTGATGGTCTTTGGTCAGGTCATGAACTTGCACATGTCAGCATGTGGCGTTCAAGGCCATGTGCACATGCAGCCTGGTACTTTTCATGCATTTTCACCCTTCATCCACACAGAAACTTGATTTTAGCTCCCTGAAAACCGGAGAAAAGTGGAGATTTGGGAAAACTCTTGTTCATTCAGGTTCTTAAATGTCACCTTATGCATCAGAAAATGCATCGACGTCAGGTGTGTGACCTTTGTTTTACTGTGAGATCTTTACATCCCGTGGCAAGATCATGGACGTGCTCTTATTAATGTTTGTCCAAACAGTTTTTGCTTGTTTGTGCTTGTGAACGCAGCTGCTCCATCAGGTTGAGGAGTTCTGTGCTTCCTGTTACACTGCCCCCTACAGGTTTGGCATGATCATCATAACTCTGGATGGTTTATCTGTCCGTGTCTTTGTGAAAACGATCTGGTGTGTTCAATGATATATATGAACATATTCATCTGCACAGACACACAGTTGTTGAACCTTTGTCTTTATCATATGTCCTGGAAGCTCAGTTTGTGACTTTAGTTTTTCTTTGACTGTTGGTGTGTGGAGGATTTAAACATCTGACTGATGTCTCCAGTTTTCTCCAGGATTGTTTTACATGTCTCAGGTATAAGTCCCACACATCTGGACTCTGCACGGTCCAGACGTCCTCAGATAAATGTGTAGCTGCTGATGTTTGTTCTATTAAATATTCTGATTGAAAGTTTAGGAAACAGACTTTATTCTGTCCCTCTCTGCACCTTCCTCAGTGGCATGTTTCACATTTGTGTGGTGTGCATTAGTGTGTGGTATCTTTGTGTTTGTCCTGTGGTCTCTCAGCTCACAGAGTGTGTGTGTGTGTGTGTGTGTGTGTGTGTGTGTGTCTTCCATCCAGAGTGAAATGTCAGTCTCATTTCGCTGTTATTACTTCAGGGACAAAGAGGGGGGCTTTACTCTGTAATCTCTGCCTCCCTCCGGCCGCCACTCAGCCCCCAACGTACCTGGGAACGCACTCGCCACTGCCGCCATCACTGCCGCTGCTGCTGCCGCCACACGGAGGCTTTTAAACACCTTCGGCTCCAGACTGTTCCCGTTACAAGCTCAGAAAAAAAAACACAAAAAAAACCCATTTTGTTTTGTATTTGCATTCTTGCTGCGCTCGGCGCTGCGAAACTACAGGTGAAGGGTGACAAATGGTTCGGTTAAAAGCATCAGGGAAGGAGCGTTTGATTGACTGATTGATGGTGATGGATTTGGCCCGCGGGGGCATGGATCAGAATAATGAACACCTTCATGCCTGGGGTGGTTATTCAAAGCACAACTTCTCTTGTAAAAGACCTTCCGTCCAAAACACTTGTCAAGAATTAGCAGTGACGGGAATAATAGCCCTGTGTGTGTGTGAGTGTGTGTGGTACGGTAGACATATAGGAGGACGGGTCCTATACACTTAAGAACAGCGTGAGTCAGTCTGTTGCTGCAGGTCTCTCACACTTGTAATCATCAGGCCTGAGCTCTGATGGTGTTTCCACTGCTGGTCCGGCTCCAGGTTTCTGTTGGTGTCCGTCGATGGTCTGATCCTGATCTCACCCTCACTGGCTCAAACCAAGGCCATAAATCAAAGCTGCAGGTACTTAGCTTTTTCTTTCCATAAGGAACTCGCTCCACAGCCAAAAAGAAAGAAACTCCTGGCTGGTTGATACGGCCCGGTCCACTTTGTCCCACTTTGGACAAAACGTCTCTCTGTCTTTGAGTGGAGTTTTCTGTAACATGGTTCTGTTGATATAATGTAAGAAGATGCACAAAGTGGTGGGACTTCATTTACATCATCATCTGAATGTGCTCATTCATTTTCACTTTTGCATTGCAGTGGGTTAGTTTAAAGCACTTGGTGTGTGTCACAGGGTGTAAATTGCAAGGTGAGTGGACACGAGTCGAGTTCACATGTTTGTATGACTGGGAGTCGGAGCAGCAGGTGCACGAGGAGGAAGGAGGTTTATTAGTGTCACCGATTAACGACAGACTGAGGAGGAAAGTAGAAACGAGCGTGCACATGTGTTTATGTTTGTGTGTGTGTGTGTCTTCTCCTGCGTCTCGCGCATTTGGAGAAAGGTACATTTGAAAACGTAGCGACTGTGTGTTATGGACTTTGGCTGCAGTTCACAGTTTGAAGGTGGAGAAGTAACACCTGTGTGTTGTTTTGTAGATTCATGCATCACGGAGAAAAGAGCCGTCACACGCTGGGTGAGTCCAGAACGAGTCTTTGAATGTAGCGCAGCTCAATTTATGATGATAATGATACAAATAAGACAAAATTTTCTTTGTGTTGCAGTGTTTGAAAGTTTACAAAGTTGGCAAAACTTAAAAAGCGTCATGATATGGAGATAAAAGGCAAAAATAAAGCCACAAAGACTCAGTAAAGTCACATGACAGCGAGGAACCATCACACGTGAGAAGCTAACGTGAACACAACTCCACACGTGACGCAATGT
This sequence comes from Caranx ignobilis, assembly GCA_021432705.1. NCBI lineage: Eukaryota > Metazoa > Chordata > Actinopteri > Carangiformes > Carangidae > Caranx > Caranx ignobilis. The sequence goes on from JAFHLA010000180.1 coordinate 354,109, forward strand.
TTTATTTCTTATTTCTACACATCTGATCTTCGCTCTGTGTATGAGTCATTACTTCACTGTTAGCTTGTATCTTTGGTTAATATCCTCCCAGCGTTGTATTAACACTTCCCACTCACTTTAATTCACACTGCTGCTGCTGCTGCTGCTGCTGCTTCTTCTTCTTCTTACCTCTGCGCGCTGACAGAACGTGCACTGTAAATAAAACCATCACCGTGGTTGTAGCTCAGCCTGGTAACGCTCTGCAGCTGCAGGGAGTCGTATACGAGTTGTATTTTTTTTGTTCCTCGCTGCCGTCCGGTCTCATGTCAGGCCCGACCGCCGGCCTCTCCCACACAGAGCCGGCTGTGCTGTGGCTGCCTGTGAATACGTTAGCATGGCAATGAGGCCTATGCAGATCCGCTGTGCACGGCGTACGTGAAGCCAACCTGTGTGTGTGGGAGGGGAGGGTGAGGGGTGGAGGGGAGGGAGGGGAGAGAGCACAGTGCCCTCAATCACCCCCCCCCATTCCCCTGAGCCTGAGGGAAAAGGTGTCTCCTTAAAAACACCAACATGCGTCTGTTAACTTGCAGCTATAGATTCACAGCGAGAGGTGAAGCAGGTCAGTTTCATATCGCTAACGTTGTGTTTTTTTGGAGGAGGAGGAGGAGGAGGTGGAGGAAAGGGCAGGGAGGCAAGGGAGGGGAGGAGAAGTGGGGGTGGGGAGGGGGGGATGAAATTGAAATAGAAATCCAAGTCAGTGGATAAAGAAACAGGACTCTTCATTTTGCCTTGTTGTGCAACCATGTATATTTCCCCGCCCGCCCGCCTTCGCTCTCTCTCTGCGTCTCTGTGTCCCTGCCCCGCAGCGTCCCTCCGATGATTGATACGCACCGAGAGCCAAGCTATAGCTACAGAGACACACACACACACAATCATGCATAAAAGATGAGCGCCAGTTTATTGTGTTTTCCTGGGGGCCGAGGAGGGGAGGGCGGGGTGGGGGGGTTGGGGGGTGGGGGGGGCAAGTTATGGATTTATGCAGTGTGTGATTGGATGAGATCCTGGACCCTGTGGGACAGATGTTGAACAGAGGAGGAGGGTGGAGGGCGAGGAGGAGGAAGAGGGGTGTCTTTAGCTTCAGAGAGAGAGGAACTTGTGTGGGACAGGTGTGGAGAAGTGTCCCGCCCTCGCTCACTTCATCCTGTTGCATCATAATTACATTATAATAGCCCCCCCCCCGCCCCCGGCGTCACCTCCTCATTCAGCTGCGAGCGACCCAAATGGACTGAGCGGGGTCTCATCTGAATGGCTCGTCGTCGTGGCAGCGCCGTCACCTCGTCGGGGTTCACGCTGATTAATTGGTTCGCTGATACACCGGGTCACTACTTATTCGAAATTGGATATCGGCCAGCGGCGTGATGGATGTGACACAGTTTGTTTGATGACAGTGTTTAATTGATCAATTTCTACGGGAAGCCATTAAACTGAAATCATTCTAATGAGACATTTTGATTGGATTCCACACAAGTGCGCTTGAATATATTTTCTTCTTATTATGAAGGGTTTAAGTGTCCTATTATACTGTATACACGCGGTTAATGAGCTTTTGCCACCCCGCCAAGAACCAGATTATGATAAAAAAAAAAAATGCTGCATAATTGGAAAGTTTATGCTAAATGTCGGAAATCTTTGACATTAGGATTCGGGAGGAGGAGGAGGAGGAGGAGGAGGAGGAGGGGGCATTAAAGGAGGAGGGATAAAGTTTACAACCACAAGATGATGGCGATGACAACAGCAGCAACAACGAGCAAACAAGCAGGCGAACCTCTTCGCTCTGATGGGCTCGGAAATGAACAATAAAAACAAGAAAGCAAAGTTCAACAGGACGATTTGACACGTGGCGGTGGATTTGGAACAGAATGCATTATGGGAAACAACATCGAGTAGAAGATTAGAGAGTGTTTTCATTATGACACTACCACCTTATCAATATATAGGATATTAGTAAAAACCTGTAGGTTGGTACCTGAGTGCTTGAATCAATTAATTTCCAATTTGTCATAATGAAATGCTTTAATTGACGTGTAACCCTAATGATTACAGTTGGAATAAGATATTTAAACCAACCATCTGATCAATGCGTAAAATATCAATGAAAACGAGCCAAATGCTGTAAATCAGCGCTGAATCGAAACGTCCTGTACAGAAACAATGAGCAGTAACGTGTGTCAGTGTATTAGCTTTTGATAGAGAGAGAGAGAGAGAGAGAGACTGGACTGGGCGCCACTGGTCGTCACACGCTGATATACAGTAATAACACAGAGGCCTAATGGAGCAGTGTGAGCCTGGTTGGGAGGCATCGCTCCCTCATTTGGAAAAACAGCGGCTCGGCTGACACACACTCAGTGTTTTATTGCCGAGGTTTTTTTATCATGCGTCATTTGAGGACAAATGATGCGTGAGGAAAAAGGAGGAGTGTCATCTCTCACTTTGACTGAGAGACGTGTGATTTAACAGCAGCCTCTGGCAGATTATTGGAATTATCAAATTTAAAGGAGGGATGGGGGAGGTGGGGGGGGGGGGGGGGGGAGGTGGGGGCACTGATATATATATAAAAAACATCATTTTCTGACTGTTTCTAGTTTTCAAGTGCACATTCAGTTGGCGCCACCTCTGGGCCTACGAGGTCCCGTGCTCTTGGAAGCGGAGATGTGAGCTGCTTGGTCGTCGATATCCAATATTTTAACAAATCAAATGTCCAAAAGCACAAATCAGACACCAGAGGGAATAACTTTCAGATCCAAGGACACCCACACGACTAATTTCACTATAAACCCATCTCAGCCACTCTGTAGCAGTGAGCCCCCCCCCCCCCCATGGAAAAACTTCCAGTGAAAATCGCCTTTAATATTTAGTTTATGCGTTTCATTATCAGCGGCGGTGATTGTGTTGCTCGGTGAGCGCTGCAGTTATGAAAGTTTATCTCTTGATTACGGACAGGTTATAGCCGTGACTTGGTGATCTCTAATCACGTTGTGGTCTCTGGGAGCAGCCGCTATTGATCGGTGGTTGTAGAGCAGGAGTGGATCTACCTTATTGATCTGCTTTGATTCCTTTGTTTCGTCTCCTCCTGGCTCAACTAATTGGGCTATTCTTTGTCGACAAGATTGACTTTTATGCCTGATATTACAGAACTGTATTTATTCCCTTGAGGGGAAAAACAAATTAAAGGGAGTGCTTTTTTCCCCCCTTCTTCTCCCTCTTCTTTTTTCATACTGATATAATTCACATAAACCTTTCTTTTTTTCCTCCAAGATGCTCATAAATTCAGAGAAGAAATCATTATTTTCTCATAAATGTGATGATATTGCTCTCATCGGGCGGGCTGTGATGTAAAAGCACTTTATGAGATGGGCTATCTATCCCACACGTCACATGACGAGCCATCTCGGGCCGCGATTGGCTGAGCGGGCGGCGGCCGTTAATGCCATTTCATTAAACAGAGACACACAGACGTCTTCCATCTGGGAGCAGCGGATTCCCTTCATGTGTCTCGCTGCCAGGGGAGAGTTAAAGATGAAAAGTGACCTGATGCGTCCCGTCACTCTTCCTCGCTCTCCCTGCGAGGGACACGGCGTCTCTCTAAAGACTGTCTGAGCCTGTGACTGGCTGTCCAGTAAACAGAGATGCATTGATGCTAGCGTGTACCCTTTAGCCCCGAAGCCGGTATTGACCAATGCATTACTGGGAGGTTTTGTCCAACTGGAGTGATTACAGCGTTTAGCTGAGATTTACTCAATGGGTCAGGGAGACGGTGTGTATATGTGTCTGTGCATGTGGGGGTGGGGGTGGTGGGGGGGTTGTCTTAGGAAGATGCACCGCTCTGCAGGGTTCAGATTTCCCGGGACGGGTGCATGAGCGTTAGAAGTTCTGGGTTATTCGCAGGGAGACTTATGGATCCATATGTTTGCACAGGAGGCAGAGGTCGGCCAGAGACGTCGTCTTTTCCTCTTTTTTCCTTTCATTAGGTGTGAAACTGGAAAATACATTTGCATCAAAGGTTACGATGCACAGATGGCAAATCTCTGCTCCTACTACTCAACGTTAACAGCACATTTTCTTGACATTATGTTCGTAGATGTTGTTGTGAGTGAGGAAAACTGCTGAGAGTCGAAATACTATCTTCCAATACTTAAAAAAAAGAACATTTGTTATGTAGCTTTATTTTACGTTAACACCCAGAAGGCCTCACTGCATTTAGCATCTTACAATCCACACAACATTAATGTCACTTTAATTCGTAAATATTACCATCTGATACTCCCCCTAGTGGTCATGTGCTGAATTTCACAAGCACAACACGTGCCCCCAAGGTTCAGAGGTCATGTTTGGTAACCGTGACGCACACTCGATTGCGTAGGTACCGACTTTTTGGATGTAAATGAAGCAAACACTCACGTCTGGACTCACTTCCTGTCCAACAGCCCACTCCACTACTCCTCATCGTCATTCATACATACAGTCAATATGATTCATATGCATGCAACACGTCATGGCCCTGTGCTCAGTGAGCTGGTACCCCCCCCCCGTGGGTTCCTGTGTGTGACAGCAGCTGAGTCACCACTGGTTGCACATTTATAACTTTATAAATCATAAAAACATCCATCCCCTTTAGACTTTGTAGTCTTTAGGTGGAGGCTAAAGGTGAGATGCAAAACGATGGACACTGTTTGCCGCTGATTTTGGGCCAAACGTGGAACAAACAAGCCGAGTCAGGACTGAAGGCAGCACGAACTGCTCAGGAAACATCAGCGGCGCTTTTTTTTTCACGCAGGCAGAATGTAAAAAAGACAAAAGGACAAAGGTGGCGTCCGCTGATAGACAGGTGTAACGCTGACAGCTCGTCAACATGAGTGGCAGTCGTGTGAATTCAAAGGCGAAGCATCAAGTCTGGAGCGCCCCCCCCCCCCCCAAAAAAAAACCACCCAAGACTCCCAGCAGCTGTAGTGTTACACCCTGTGATTTGCAAGATATGGAAAGTACAGACTCAACTGTTCAGGTGTTTTTTTTAGCTGCGTTTTAACTAATTAACTCTGGTTTTGTGGTTTTGGTTCAGAATTAGTAAACAGCTTTTTTCATACTGGAATATTTGCTTTAATTTTCTAGGAGTTAATTAATGTTCCAGGTAGGAGATGTTTGTATTGTGTTGACTTTTCAATAAATCTTCCTCTTAATCCCCTCTCAGGTTTTGCCAAAACAACAGTTAGACTTAGTGATTGAAGTATTATCACCGATCAAAGTCCTTGTTGTTTTTCAGTCTGGTCACACCCATCTGTGAATTTAAAAACTTGAGTGAGTGAGTAATGAGCAATGACTGTGGGAACTTACTTTGTTTTTAATCAATTATTTCAACCTAAGCGGTGAATTAATTTAACCTAAGAGGTTTCCTCCAGGGAATCATGAGGGAAAAGCAACATTAGCGTCATCCGTGGCGACAGACGGCTCATGGCGGTAGATGGTAACCTAACCCTGGAATAGTTTCCTGACACCCTTGTAACTGTGGTAAATACCGACCAAATTAATTTGGTTTTGCGGTGCTTCCCTGAGGGGAAACCGTCGTCTATTAGCTCTAATGAAAATGACAGAAGCAGCCGGGCATTCTGGGAGCTTCCGCTGCTTTGTACCTGCTCCGGCTTTGACTTGGCTGCAGCTTGTTTCTGCACCCTGGTCTGCACATTGTGGCTTTATCACAGGCCTCCTCCATTGTACATAATTCCTCCTTAAATGTTTTCCAAGGGTGAATGAACATGCATGCCCTTACACACACACACACACACACACACTCGGGGCTATCAGCATGTCTATGAGGCATGACGGTGCTCCAGATTGCATGTTTTTCTGCCGAGCCGAGAATTACATGCGTGTGGCAGTGGCGGCGGCGGCGGCAGCAGCGTGCGAGTGCCAGTGCAGGCCTTGTAATTTCAGCAAGGAGATGTCATGTTTAGTTACGCTCTCCATAATGGAGCGCTCCTCTTTTCATTACCCCCCGCTTTTTAAATGGGCCACACCATAGCAACATGTGGCGGTGATCAATTTGAATGTCATTAACACGGGGCGGCTTTAAGGTCCGGCCTTCATTCTTCCCACTCCCTAAACCGCGGTAATTGAATCAAGGGAAACGGGCAGCGTTCGAGAGCTGCTGGTCAAGCAAACAAAAGGATTATTAACATCTCCGATGACATTGTATTTACAGGAGAGGCTGAGAGAGCTGTGCCATTTACAAAGCAATTTGCCGCCGCGATGATGATGATGCAAGAATAAATAAATGGGAATTTGCTGTTGATTCGTGTACGGGAATGGGAAGTGTGACATGAGGGATACGGCAGCCGGAGGAGTCATGCGTGTCTTCAGGCGTGCTCTGACTGACTAGGGACACTGTTTTAATATGCTGTTTGATGCCTGGAGTGCATCACACTCATATTCAGCATTCAAAACACAACTTGTCCTCCTGTAACCTTTAAGAAGATTAAAACTATACCAGCAATAATAGCTTTCCTCTTACATATGTGAGTGTTGTTTCCTTTCCTGTGGTGTGTGTGTGTGTGTGTGCTTGTTGGTATGCGTGGAGACATGTTTGGCGTCTTAGTGCTGTTTTTATATTTTCCTCCGTGTGTGTGTGTGTGTGTGTGTGTGTGTGTGTGTGTGTGATTTGGACTTGTGTAGTAGTGTTGCGGATGGCAGCTTTAGTATATTTTCTCAGAGAATAAAAATCCAACCCCATCTGCAATTTGTCTTGATTAAGCAGGGTCTCCATCTGCGAGCACCGATCTCTTGTTGGTGTCTTTTCCCATTTGCAATATATTTCATTCCAGCAAGAACCCCCCTCCCCAAACCACCACCACCATTGCCACCACCCCCTGTCCACTTAACACCCCCACCTCCTTCTCCAAGCAAAAGATTAACAGATTAGAAGTAACATGATTGCCTGCTTCCTCGTTTCGTTTGTGCCTGCCGCCCTTCTTTTTTTCCCAGTAAGAACTGAGGAGGGGAAAAGAAGAAGAAGAAGAAGAAGAAGAAAAGTCATCAGCTCTATGATTTGCCTCTTTGTGTCCCCGTCTGCAATATCAAGCCATTTCGAAAGCACTTAATGTCCCCACTATTCTAATTTCATCTGTCATTCTCGCTCCTCTTCTGTATCACATGACACATGTGCCCACACAAACACGCACATCCGTTAGGATTCGGCACAGATGTATAGTGTGAACGGGCCTGTCTCTGCAGTCTAGTGTACGGAGGCCTATCACACACCTCAGCAACGCGCAACCAATAACTGAAAAGAGATGGAGGCAAATGAAGTGCAGTGGATGAGAGAAAAGAGAGGTGGAGTAGAGAGCTTTACAGGATGGAGGGAGCAGGAGAGGAGAGGAAGAGAGGATAAAAAAATGAGAGGTGGTGGTGGTGGTGGTTTTAGTGAGAGGAGGAGGAGGAGGAGGAGAGTGGTGAAGCAAAGGATGGAGGATCTAGCGAGCTGGGTGGCATTAGTAGGGAAAGCCTCTCCACTTCTGCTGGATAAGAAGAGATGGCCCTGGCCAATGATGTGGAATGGTTCTGATTGGCTGAGCCTGATCCCCCAGCAGAGCGAACCGAGCTCTCCTCGTCCTCCTCCTCCTCCTCCACCACCTCCTCCTTCCTCCCGCCGCCCGGAGCTCTACTGACGGATATTTCATACTTCACACTTACAACCGTGACTACTGCTGGCTACACTGCAACTCTGACCTCCATCCCCACACCGCTCAACAGTGCACACTTCACTCTGACAGCAGGGGCGACTGTAGTGCACAACAATACTGACTTACACCAGGAAATATACCATTGAAACCACTAATGTAGAGGTTTTGTGTGTCCAGCCACCTCACATTTGCATTTCGTACCAATACAAGAAGTCATTTGCTCCATAACCCAAACCTTTAACCCAGTGAGCGGTGAGTCGCCAAGACTGTTCTGTCCCCTCTGCACACAGTGACAGAAACTCTCTGTGAAACTGAAAATAAATACAGAAAAATGTCCTTAATGTGCAAAAAAACTGTATTAATGGTAATTAGTTAGTTACTTAACACAACAAGCTCGACAGATGGCTGCACGACATGAGACACAAATGGGAATCTTGGCATTAATTTATAAATCTTCACAAATATGAAATAAAAATTACAGTATCCATCAGCTCTTCCAGAGAGATGACCCTAACCATGTGATCTGAAACAACCAATGGAAAACAAGGACCTTCAAAATAAAACAGCTTCCTTCAAAATGCCATTAGTGGCGCTGCAGTGTAACATTACAAAGACCTTTTAATTTACAGTCGGCCTTTTGTGAACCATCACTGTGATCTTTGATGAACCATCACCAGGTGTTTGAATACATCACTCTGACCAAACTTTTGCCAAAATGCAGCTTGTCCCTAATCGTGTCCCTAATCAATGCTGAAATCAATTCGAAGTTACCTTTGATTTTTCAGCACTTAACAACCACGATGGCCCTGATGTCAACCAAACCCCTGTTGCTGGAAAGAATCACAAAAGTTTTGCAGAATCGTCCAACAACGATGCAACAATGCTCGTCGGTTTCCTGTAGCACCAGGAGGACGTCCGGCTCTAGACAAACATTTCCAGCCAACCAGACAAAGTTGGATAAAAACCATTCTCCACCATTTACTCATCGATAAAGAAGAAGAAAAGATGAAATGATGTGAGACCCAGACTGATCCGACTCCCTTCAGTTTATTTTAAGCCGGCGTCTGTTCCTTTATCCCGCTCCGAACCATTTGGGAAAACCCTCTGATTAAAAATTAATTGGTTTACATTCAGACTGACTTTTAGATTCAATACTTTGATTTTACGGATCGTTTCAACTGTACTGAAGCAAAAAACATTTGACATCTTGGAGACGGTTTGTCAGTGGTTTAGGAAGATTGCTCGTGACCAGTTCATAAATGACTCATCCAACGGCTTTTTCATCGAGATTTGGTTTAGTTGAGGCGACTAAAACTCCTTCAGACTTCAGAGAAGATCGTTAAAACAGCTGTTCGATCTCACCTTTACATTCACACCGAGCTTCTTTTTATCCTCGAGATACATCCTCTGTCCTCCAGGACCAAAACCTGTTGCTATAGGTGACCAAGGTTGTGTCTACACCTACCTAGGTGCTGAGGCAGATCTGATGACCTTGTATTCTTTTTCTTCAGCCTACAAAAGCAGGTTAACTCGAGGTGATGTTAACCTTAACATGGAAAAACCCGTGTGGCCAGCACTGCTAACACTTTGAAGTATAGTATCTGTTTGTGTCCTTCAAGTTATAGTGCATAGCTTTATCTGTTGGAAATGCTTGTGTTGCTTTGTGTGGACGTATGGGCGCGGGGGTTGTATTCTACCAGGGTGTTGTTCGTCATACGGCCACTAGGAGGCACCATATTGAAACCGGTCTTTAAAATGACCCAACTCTGTAACATGATGAGATGAGAAACACTCCAGTTGCGTTGGATTCAGTCCAACCCTCCTTCCTCTGGCTGCGACGACACCTCGCTACAGTCGGCTTTTACCCCCTCACTACATGAACCCTGACAGTTGGGGGTCCTCCATACTTCATGACTACAACCATAGACCACCTCTGGGCATCCTGACCTCACTGTTACCTAGCAAACCAGCTGGCTATGATTATGTAGCATGGAGACTTTGGCAGCAGGGGCCAAGGAGCCATCTGGCGCATAGGGAGGTCTTTCCCAGTGGGCTGGTCGACCTGTGGCCCTGCAGCAGCAGCAGCAGCAGCAGAGAGTCCAGCAGTGCTGAGTAGAAAAAAATAAAGAATATAGTCCCGGGTCTGTATTTAAAGTCGTACAGCATCCTCGATCAACAAACAGAAAGTCTTGGTTAAAATTCACATGGCTGTAGGAGAATAGTATCAGTAAGAGATGATTAAAAATCATCTGATAAATGTCTTTTTCCACTGCCTGCAAGTCCTCACTTGTTTGCCCAAAGTGCTGCTGTCAAGTGCATCTTAAAACTTCTTTTTAAGGACGTATCAGTGTCTCCCAGCCAGTCAGACACAGCACAGACCTGCTCTCTGGCTCCACAGTGAAACACCCTCTTATTTGGGTCTCGACTCGGCTTCTTAATAAGACGAACTGAGTGCAATTTTAATGACAGTTTCCACAATAAAACAGATAGTTAAACTATTTAACATTGACAGCTACAGTAGATATGGCTGAAGTGGATTGGCTCCAATTTGGGATTCTCTATATTTAACACAATTAACAGCATGTAACGAGCCGCTAAGTGACTTTACTTGAAGTGTTAATTAGATTTGATTATTTTAGATAAAACTTAAATGATGCTTGAAGGGAGACAGGGTCACAGCAGCTGCAGAGAAATGGAGACAGTTGTTAGGAGTAAAAAAAAAAAAGTATATTTAGTGAGAATAGAGGCAATTAATAACAGAAGATAATGAGAGAGGAGCATTAAACAACAGAGGGACAGTATAATCTGTGACAGGTCAGTACAGTAGATGTGATTATCAAACTGAGATGTGGGCCGAACATCTTTTCTTCTCTGTGCCACACAGTTTGATCCTGTCTTTATCTATGGTCTGCCATATGGCCCCGTGCCCGCGCTCTTTTCTATCCACTGTCCAGACTCCGACTGCTTACGGCTGAACCCTGACAGGAAGCTTATAGCCGATAGGTCAAACCTAAAGCCTGAACCTCAAAGGGCCCCAGATGGCGGGCGGTGGCGGACACGGCCGCAGATTACTGTCTGACTGCAGACAAAAGGAGCAGGACTGTCACCGGGGCCCTTTTTTAAAATATGGTTTCAAGATTGAGAGACCAGGACCCTGTGTGTGTGTGTGTGTGTGTTTTGAAGTTGAGTCTTATCGTGGCGATGAACTGCTCCATATCCTCGCTTTTATCAGATCAGATGCTGACAGGATCAACGTTAGCAGGAGGCGATTCAGCAACTTGGAAAAGCTGCTGGAGGACATAAAAAAGCTTCCTGAGAGACGAGGACGACTCCACTCTCTGCCCATCCTCCCCTCGTCCTCGCTCACTAATGTGCCTCTGCACGTCTTCAAGTGAAGATGTGCTGGCTTGCACTTTTTTAATATGTTTGCATCTGTTACCTATAGAGCTGCACTGGGACTTGGATGCCAACATGTTGTCATCAGTGTCGATAAACCCTGATGTTCCACGTTTTCCCTAACGATGCTTCTTCTTCTTCTTCTTTGGCTCCGTGTTTTTCCTCAGATATGTTACATGATCCCAGCCGCTCATTTAAAGAAACACCAGCTCCGTGCACCACCGTCCCAGCAGCCGAAGCGTTGCCTGCTGGATGAATTTGCAACTCTGTGGGGAGATATTCTTCATGCACAGTGCCAAGTGATTAAACCCAAACCACTCAGTCACTCCTCAAACGGCTCCCGTTCATGTTTGCGGATACGCGTCATTTAAAAGGTTTAAAAGGCCCACAGTATGTTTCTGTACCACGATTATTACTTGACTCGGTGATTACTCCATCAGCAGGTTGATCAATCATCATAATCAGGACATATTTGGAAGAGAAGTGTCACTGGAAGTTTCTCAGATGTGAGGATTTTGCGTCTTTTATCTGGATCATGTTTATTTAACCCTTAAAACCCGGCAGGCCCTCCTCCAGGACCTGGCAGGCCAGTGGGTGATTCTGATCCTGATGGACACTGATGATATTTTATAGAGCAAACAATCGAAATATCATGAAATAATCAGCAGAGGAATCAATAGTGAACGTCTTTGTCGCACCTCTGGACTTGTGACTGTTGTTTTACTTTCTTTTTTCTTTTCATTTTCAGAGTTGGTAGTATTAAACACTCGCCAAAAAAGAAACATTCAGACTGTTGATTCACTTTGTGCTGAATCACGGCTCCACACACACACACACACACACACACGTCGAGCTGCAGCAGATTGTCGCTCGTGTATCAAGATGTGAATCAGATCTGTCGCAGCGGGTGAGACGCTCGATTCTGACTGATAAAGTCTTTTTGAAGCAGCCGGTTCTTTTGAGTTTGAGTTTTTTAAAAACAAATTTTTTTGGACAACAAATAAAAATAAGTAAATAAATAAATAAAAAAAACTTTACTGCAGTTAAACTAAAATGTGACTTTATAGAATCAGCTGTGGATGTTTAATAAGAGCTTGTTATGGCCCCACATGTCGTTCAGCCTGAACCAGTGTGACCCTGTTGCCTCTCTCCTGCAGCTCCTCTCTCACTGCTTTTGTCTTTGCCTACATGTGTGTTCTCAGATGCTGTTGATGGTTCCTGCCCCCCCCCCCCCCCCCCCCCCCGCCATCCCACCCAAGCCCCCCTGGCTCAGCTCCAAATAGCTGCACTTCCTCCTCCAACGTTAACCGCCGCCTTCAGCTGGAGCTTATAGCGGAGAGCGAAGGTTATTGGCTACAGTGCTCAGCGGATGAGAAGGGATCAACCCTGGAGAGAGAGAGAGAGAGAGAGAGAGAAAAGGGAATATACCTTCAGGTGAGAAATTAATTGAGCCTGTAGATTTTGGTTGCAGTGAGATACCTCCGCTGATAGGCCGCGTTTCCTCGCTCCCTGACTGTGTATCTTCTTTCTCAAATACCCTAAGAACATTTTTAGCACTAGTTCACAGAGCACATTGAATAGAGAGGCATTAGGTCTGAGCAGTCAGACTTTATATATGTGCCTGTCTGCTGCAGTCAGGGCCTGTTTCCCCTCAGTGGAGCTGATGACTCCATAACCACATCCACGAGGCAAAGCGATGTCAAAAAACCAGGAAATCACAAGTAGCACTTAAATTATCCTGTTTCTTTTTTTTTTTTTTTTTAACTGAGGGAAATAAAAATCTTCACCGTGTATGTGTGAGTGAGTGTGTGTGTGTGTGTGTGTGTGCGTATGCTCAGTGTTTGCATGTGGGGCAAGGTTTCCATAGAGACTAGGCCAGCTAATCCGACGAGCTGTGGAAGACGGAGAGAACGGGTCTGAAGTGCTCAGCATTACGGCGGCTTCTAAAAGCTCCCTGCCTCTCAGCGCCTTAGTCTTCATTACCTCCACATCCCCTTTTGATTGGCTGCGTTTATCCTGAGTACCCCAGGTTTGGGAGAGAAACGTAACCCCATACACCCCCCCACCACCACCACCACCACACAGCAACAGCACACACCACCAGCATCGTTCAAGTTGTCATAGCAACCCCTGAAGGTAAGAATTTGGTCCCATAAAGCAGATATTGTATCACAGCGTGTACCTGGCAGGGTAAAGACAATACACGGTCCTCCTCTGGCCCCTGTTTTAACACCACACAGCAGCGACTACATCGTACGGTTTGTGGGTGTTAAAGTGATATAAAAAATGAATTTTGCACGTCTTTTCGAAAGCGCTAAGTGGCGAGATAATGTGGCTTTTCTGTTTGGGTTGGATGGCGTTAGTTTGTGCAGCACTTTGGCAAGCATTCAGTCATCCTGTGATTGAAATAGAAAATTAGCCGGGGGTCTTAAGCCCCTTTGCTCGAGCCATGCAGCGCTCAGCGTGTTCACATTGCTTATCTGGAGTCAACTCGAACACTCCAGCTCCGTTAGGGTTGAGTAAATGCCGGCAAGACACTGGACCCCGGCCATGACGCTTCGGATGTGGGGTGAAAGAAGCATCCGGGTTTTATACTGAAGCAAAAGTACAGGGATAGAAAAATAATCAGATTTACAGCTGGGAAATGTTCTTGTTGTCTGGTGTTGAGCAAGAGTTCAGTGGGTTTATTAGAGGTCTTTACAGCTTTAAAGGTTCATTTTTGATCTCGAGTTGTGTGATGGAAATGTGTTTTTATCTGCAGTTTGTCTTTGCAGTTTTTAGTGATAGTTGAAGCAGAAATGCACCGTAACAGAGTCGAAAGGTTGATCTTGATGTTTCTGGTAACATGTAATTTCAGCAGCAAGGTAAAGTATAAAATAGCATTAAGTGGAAAACACTCAAGGACAACTGTACAAATGGATCCCAGGAAAGTCTGCATTGAACACTGTTTGGTTTGATGCATTATGGGTAATTAAAAAAAAAAAAAAAACATCCTCATGAAAATCAACAGCATGTTTTGCACTATGTCGTTATCAGTCCCACAGATGTTACAACATAGTTAGTTCATGCATAAATTATCACTTACATGCACACACACACACACGTGTCTGTGTGTGTGTGTGTGTGTGTGTGTGTAAACACTCCTGCAGGAGTTTAATGTAAACAAGCAGCCATGTCTTCATATTCTTCAGAGAACATCCTCCTCTTATATTTCTAAAACTGTAAAAAGCTGCACCAGAGCTCATGTTTAAACGTAGTAGCTACAAAGACAGGCTGCAGTGAAGACGATCCCAAACCATGTTAATGTTGAGATATTAATACAAACATTTGACTCAAGTGAATAAAATTATATAACATTCAAAAGATTTAATTAACAATACTGTTGTTCACACCACGACTGATCGTAGTGAATTTGTAAAAAGGGATAATATACACAGGGATGGTTTTAAAGCAGCTCCATGTAATCTGTCACTACATGTCCAGTATTAGCATTAAAAGTGATTCATTTCATTGAACAACAGCTGCTCCCAGTGGTGGAGAACCATCCCTTAGCTTTGCCTTTATTTCCATCACTTCTTTTCTTCTGCTGTTCTTTGAACATTGCTAACTAGCTAGCCCTGGTCACTTTTCCGATACTGAGTCACTGCAGCGTCCAGTCTCTGCAGAAGGAGTCGATCGTTGCATTTATACTGTATATGTTATGCATTTGAAAGGGACGTATGGGCTCAGCTTTTATTCAGACAGATGGACTGTTCCTCACTTCTCTTCTTGGCCCATGGTGAGCACTGGGTGATTGATATAGGTTGGAATCATTATTATACACAACATCCAGGCCTCTGTTGTTTCATATCAGTGGAAGGATGAAGTGTTAACCCGTTAAGAGCATCAAACTGCATCATTTCAGGGCATCAAAGTCTCCTTTGTCTTTTAAAACACCTTTAGTACTTAACATAAACTTTAACTTGTAACATTAAGACTCCTTTTGCCGCAGCCTGTAACCTCCACTCTCAGCGCAGGTACCAGTCCACCCCCTCCCAAAAAAGTCAGTCATTCCCCTCAAAACTCTCTACTTCAAAGCACACACACTCACATCCTCACACACACACACACACACACACACTCGCATACCTCTACTGGTCTTTCCTGCCAAGAGGAAATGCATTGGTCACCATTATTTCATTCCCAAAAGGCGATGCTTTCATCTTGACTCAGCATCCTCTCTTTATTTCTCTTTCTTTCTCTCTAAAACACACATGCAAAATCACCTGCTGAAAGCTTTTCATCCTCTTCTTTCACACCTTCTTCTTCTTTTCTCGTTTTAGACTCACCCTGACCCACATACTTCTTAGTCCCCCCCCCAAATTCTTCCACGCTCAACCCCGTTTTTTTGCCGCCTTTGCTTCGACCTTTACTTTCTCCTCTCTCAGTTTTCTAAGTGTCTCTCAGTTTACCACGGAGATTTAGGTTTTTTTTTATTTACTCCTCGGCACAGATGTTCGGTATCTTTTAAATTTGACTACTTTAATTTAAGTTTTATTCTTTCTTGTGAGGAAAAACACCAGCGGCTTCTTTGACACTAAAATGTTTTACAATGACACCAGGATTACAACCAGAGAAATAAATTAGTAAACTCCACTGACCTGAGTGGTTTTCGTGGCCCTGAGCCGAACGCTGACTGTGACCGACCATAAAATTCATCCAGATAACTTTAAAGCAGCTGCTCTCAAAAAGCACTATTGATTATAGCGCTCAAGCTTATTGAAGTGATTTTATGGTCAGATTACTGTCCATTTTGAAGCTCCAAAGAAAATCTAAAGACAACAAACACGTGTGTGTGTGTGTGTGTGTGTTTGTTAGTGTCCAAAGTTGAAAGTGAGAATCACTTCATTATCAACCTGCCTCCAAAGTTACGCTGCAGAAAGTTGCTAACAAGCCTCACATCCTTTTGTTGCTACAAGATTATACACGACAGCTTCATCCCGGGATGTTTGTTGATATAAAAAATCACCATGGAGAAACCTTTAGATGATGTTAGTTTCCCGCCGCTGCTTCTCGTACTTGACATCCTGTCATGAACTGGTGTTTTTGAAAAACAGGTTGTTCATGAGGAGGTAGTAGTTCTGAGTAGAAAATAAGACTTATCCTCTCACAGAGCGAGGTTTGATGTGAAGAATCATTTCTGAAGTGGGAGAAAATTTCAACTTTTTCTTTCCCTTCTTTACAACTTTAAATAGAAAGTGCTGCGTTAGCGTCATCACTGATGAACCGTTTCATCCTGACCACGCCTACTTCAGCTCCTCAATTTAATCAACAATACTGTTTTTCAAATGGCACATTGATATGTAAAAAGGAAAGATGCTACATAACTGCCACATAACATGAAGCCGTCCAGTTCTGCTAACTAGCTAACCCTGGTCACTTTTCTGATACCGAGTCACTGTAGCATCTGGTCTGTAGCGTCTCTTTTCAACTTTTTCTTTCAGTTTTTCCAACTTTAAATAAAAAAAATGCTGTGTTTGCGTCGTCGGTGCATCTACACTGATGAACCAAAACATCATGACCGCACCTCCGACCTGTGATATCTCCACCAGGGCTTCAGCAGTAAGTAGTTTAAGCACCATGTTGATGTCGAACCATTTGAATACCAGCGGCAGGAGTCACTGCAGGTCTGTTGTATGAGTTTTATAGTTGTTGTTGAAGTGAAACCTGTGTGTTTACATTTCCTCTACCTGTAGCCCAGTGTGTCAGTCTGACCCTCATCATATATATTCTCATAATGTGAATCGGAGACTTTAATTAGACTGAGGTCAGTCTGGTGAAGTGGTAATCGCTTCCTATCAACTGCACTGTCATAAATTATGTAGAACAGCCATGAAATGATATTTATGGCTGTGGCTCGGGCCTGAAGTGGCTATTAGCCATGCTGGTTAGCAAATGAAACGTCCCCGTAGTCTTTTAATTCTCTGAGGAGATGATTCATGGTTACCGGGAGGGAGAGCAGAAGAATGCCGGGTTGCAAGGGGTAAAAAAAAAAAAAAAGAAAAGATTATAACCTCGGCTAAATCGTGCGTGTCTGCGCGTGTGATGTCGCGTGTGTACACGTGCGCAACATCTGCGTCCGCTGCTCTGGCATTAATGTGAACCCAAGTGTGTGTTTTAATTGGTGGCTGTGGTGCTCTTTCTGGAGCCGTGACGGTTGCTGCACACACTCACATATAAACACACACACACACACACACACACAATGCCGTCTATAAATCCATAATGGAAAGGAAAGACAATGGCACGTGAGGTAATTTCTGTCCAACCACACCCACCGGGCTCTAATTGCGCCGCAAGACATGTAAAGGAAAATCAGCGGCTGTGCGAAGAGACTGTCAAACTCGGGGAAACACTGCGGCTCTGACAACTTTAATTGGTAGTTGTCGTGTATATCCCTGTCTTCATTAGCAGCCCAAGACTACCTGCTTCTCCTCCCACACACACACACACACACACACATAGGCGCTGCTATTGGTGAAAAGGTCATTAGATGCGGCTCGGTTTAATAGCAGATTGTCATCCAGAGCTGCCGATGTTCCACAGACACTTACATAAAAAAGCACCCAGAGGTATTTTCATTCACTTGTTTCAAATTTTGTGAATAGCTGCTCCTATGCATTGTAAGGGGGGGGGGGGGCTTTTGAAGTAAGCAATTACAATAGAACAACTGACAGGACCTTTTTTTTTTTTTTAGTATTTTTTTATTTCTCTTTTCCAACTGCCTCCAACCTCTGAAGAAATTTTAAGCAAGCATGCACGACTGAAAGGATATTGCTTAGAAAGCTGAAAGAAAAGAATATTGCTTAAGAGTTACATGCTCAAAATAGATTTTTTTTTTTTTTCGCTACGAGCGAATCATCTCAAACCCTGATTCAAGACGAGCTGTGCTTCCTGATCCCGCGGTTGTCATTCATATGAGCAGCCTGTCGGCGTTAGAAATAAAAAATATATATATATAAAAAGGAGCAGCAGGCCGACTGCAGGCCTGGTGTCAACGCAGCCACTGTACTTGTAGGTCTGTCTGACATTACATACATTATATACACAGAGATAAGAGCGCGAGTGTCGATCAGCGGCGCGTTGATGGTTTGTATGCTGCGCCCGTGTTGAAGGCAGCCACTCTAGGTGGCCAGAGAGAAGCCATGCATTATTGAGGAAGGGCTTAGGGGGGGTAAGAGTGGATTAGTCTGATATTAACCTCCAGAGGAAGAGAGAAAAGGAAAGGGATGACATGATGAGGATCACCCCTGGCCATTTAAACTGCTTTAATTAAATCCTGGATGGAGAGGCCACCACTCAGACTTGGAGAATGTGAAGAAAGAGGAGAGGAAGAAGAAGATGATGAAGAAGAAGGAGGAGGAGGAGGAGGAGGAGGGGAAAATGAGGGGAGCGGTGAAAGAGACTGATTGGAAAAATGGAGGATAGGAAATAGGCGAGGAAGGAAGGAAAAAGGAGGAGACAAAAGGAAGTGTGTGTGTGTCACTGTGTGTGTGTGTGTGTGTGTGTGTGGGTGCTCACTTGCAAAACCTCCCACTGTGATGAGGCAGACTAATGAGTTAGCCTTTTGCCATGCTGGTCACATGTGTGTGTGGCTGACAGGGACCGGGGCGAGCTGATAAATCAGCAGCAGAAATGAGATTTATAAAAACCTGATCTCCATCTCAACCTCCTGCCTCGCTCCCCGGCCGCCCTGTCACCTTGCTATCTTCATCTGCAGAACTTGGAGGGCCCGTGGGGGGGCGGCGGGGGGGCTGGTTTTTCAGCCTGATATATAGCAGGAAATGTAGCTTTGTGTAAAATCCAGCCATCAGTGTTGGAGACGACTAATTAAGTGCGTGTTTGCTGTGGCTGTCAGTGCACTCTGAGCTGTGTTGATTTTACACTCTATATCCTAATTAGAGCCAGAATGAAAGGGTTTCTCTTTATTTATCATTATCTCCACCAAGAAGCTTTTAGTTTTTTGTTTATTAGCCCTGAAACCTGCGATTGCTTTTTTTTTGTGTTTTTAATGGAACGTGGCTGTAGATTAGAGCGGGAGCAGAGGAGCGTTCGCTAATGACTCATTTAGAAACAGTGTTTTTTGCATCAGTATCGAAGGATATCATGTCGTCATTGTTCACAATGGGACTAAATCAGGCTGTGTGTTGTGTGAATTGTTGGCTTTGATCAGCTGTAACTTCAGCCCACACTGGAACAGTTATTGCCGTTGTTGATGTTTGTTGCGAGGAGGAGTCACGTGCTCGGTTGTTTTGTCTCTAATTGTTTGCGACAGGAATAGATTTCGGTTTTAATTAGTTCTGATGCCAATAAAGGAAAAACCTACAGATTTGTCAACATGTTCACTTCTCTCCGAAATTACTCATTTATTGAAGCTGCAAAAAGCATCTCGATGGGATGAAGATAGTTTTTTTTTTCGGGTGGGGGGTCTCATTAGATCCATATGACTCCGCCCACTCCTTAATGTCCAGACGATCAGCCAATGAAATGGATGTGATAGTAGGACCCTTTGCCATGACACAGTTTCAGCTCGACTCCATTCAACTCTGTTTCGGTGTGTGTGTGTGTGTGTGTGTGTGAGTGAGCGATACTGAGAGTGAAAAGTGTGGATCATAGTCCGACCACAAAACCTTAATCAGTCCATCAGAGTTTCATCCTGAGCTTTCGCAGCCTTCACAAGAGCTGGAACATGAGAACATCAACACCTCATGATGTAACTATGTAAGTTTGGTCGCTTCTCCTCTGTGTTGCCAACCCTCCTCCTCCTCTGGCCATGTGCCTTTGTCTTTAACGAAGCCGGTGGAAAACTCAATCCATGGAGTGGTGGATAACGTTATATAACATATATGATGATGTTTGTGAAGTCTTAACCATCATAAACGTCGTGGTGCGCAGAGACGAGAGCTGGGACACCGGGGCGGAGGCCGAGTGCTGCACTGATGGTACAAGGTTGGTTTTCAGCTCAGAGACACCAGGTGGAGGCCACGTTACAAGTCATGTATGTGACCATCACAATTACTGAAGCTGTTTAATGAAGGTAAACATGGAGCGTAGCCACGAGAAAATCCTGCAGATTTTCCTCTTTAGAGTCGATTAGTTACAACAAAACAAACACAAACGATGGCCTGAGTCTGTGTCAAGAAAAAAAAACCTGACAAAAGCAGAAACATCAGCTTCACAAAAGGTGCCGTTTTATTGCAACGCTATTGCACTGAATTGCATTAAACTGTGAGATGATGTTTTATTTTGACGGGAAAAACAACTGCAGGGAATTTTAAAGATCCAAGTTGGATTTGAAGTTAAACACTTTGCAGAGTGGAGTTTGTTTACTGCCCACTCTGTGTCCTGTCATGTTGCGCTGATCTCTGCTCGACACGTTGATGTTCAGCTCTCGTCGACTTGTTGCTTGAAGCTTTTTTTTTTTTTTGGACTTTGATGGTGCGTTTTGTTTTCTGATTGGAGCTGCATGTGCACGCTCGGTATCCAGGCAAACACACACACACACACACCGCCTGTATCACACACTTCATCAGACTCTTCCAGGGTCTTAAAAAACGTAACCGTGTCTCCATGTGGTGTGTGTACTCATCGTCTTAGCGTTATCAGTCGGCAGTAAAGTGTAGCTCATTACAAGTGCTATTACAATATTCTAATAAGAGACGCCACGGCGAGGCGTGAAGACACAGCATTTGATTATCTCCACTCCGCCTCGCTGGCTCCGCCCCCCCCTCCCCTCCCGCCCGCATCCTGCAACCCCCGATCCGTCCTCTCTTGATCCAGCCGCGGAGCAGTGGCGCTTTAATAGGCCCATGTGTAATGAGGAAGCCTACAGCCAGGTAGAACAAAGCTCAGGAAGTGACTGTGTTCATCAAAGCGCACACACACACACACACACACACTGAGGATAATCACAACAAAGAGCCTAATAACAATACTGTTGGATTCACAAGCCAGTGTGTTGTGGTTTGGTTTTGAAACATCTCAAACAGCAGAAGTCATTTTATATTCTTTGATATTACATCATACGTTACAGTGTGATCGAGTAAATGATCAGATGAATATCAACACGCGGATCTTGTTTATTTAAATTTGCTGCAAAAGTCAGAAAAAAAACAATAATGCCATAAAAAAAAACCTCCTGTTTATTGATTTCACACATCTATAAGTAACGCCTGGGTTCAGGACTGTTGATGCTCTCACCTCGACTTCTTATACACAAATAATCAATAAGAAAATATATTACAACCAGATGTAAATCTGGACCAGTCAACCAGTCAAACACCTGATTAAACCTGAAGCCTTTGTTTCCTGGGAAAAAGAAAACGACGTGTTTGTATGTACGCGTACGTACCATGATGACTGCGAGCCGTGCTGCTGCTGCTCAGACATCATTAAATCATTTAAAAGTCAAAATGGCTGCGGCGCGGACACTGAGCATCACACGGCCACACGCTGCTCGACCGCTCACACACGCGAAAGTAGAGCTCCAGTGAATAAAGCCGTCATAGATTTTTAATCTGCACTGCCCCCACAATCAGATCTAATAGCTTCCTCTTCTTAATTAATACTCCATTAGTTTACAGTGTAGGATGCTCCCTCGCTGTGCTACAACACATCACGTCACACAAAGTGAAGGTGATTGGATTCTGACAAAAGAAAAAAACAAAGAGGGGATCAATTCCAGTAGGTACAACTACATCTGTGGTCTGTGGAAGCTCGGTTCTGCCAGCGGAGGAAAATAAATATCACTAAGGTAAGTTATAGTTTGTGATGAGATACAGCAGTTCTCACAGCTCTTGAAGATAAGATGGTGTGACTTTATATCTCATTTATAACTTTTTATCTCCTAATTATTAGTTTTTATCTCTATATGTCATAATTTTGACTTTTTATCTCATTATTATGACTTTTTTACTCATTATTTTGACTTTTATCTCATTAAGTCTTTTTATCTCATAATTATAGCTTTGGCTTCTCATCATTTTCACTTTATCTCCTAATTATGACCTTTTACGTCACAATGACTTTTTTTTTTTTAATCTCATAATGACCTTTTATCTCGTGGTTTTGACTTTTAATCTCATAATTATGCCTCACCCAGGGGATATTTGTTTCCTTCCACTGTTAGAAACAGGCCTCCATAGTAAATCCCTGTTAGTAAAGAGCTGACCTCAGCCACAGGCTCCAGTGCCTGCCTCCCTCATCTGATCAGACCAGTGTTGACACTCTGCTGCCTTTGTGTCCTGGCACAGAGAGAGCAGCTTCACTCTGACTCTCCACTCTCATGGAGGGCCGGTGGCCATTAGCAGGGGCCAGAGATACAGTGGTGTGTATTCTCCACACACAGCTGGCCTCCCATGTACCGCGCTGTAATCTGCTGAATTATATTGATTTTCTTCACCTCGGCTTCCAGCGCCATTTACAGTAACGTCAGGGCCGCGGACGTGAGGCGAGCGGTGAATTCACAAAAGAATTCCTCCGCCCTGCAGATCAAAGCCTCCTCGTTCCTCCTCTCACATCAAACAATGAGCGTTAACAGAGGGGGCTGGGAAAATGAAGAGGTCATCTTTAAATTGTGCGAATAAGCAAAAATGTGTGTTTTTGTGACGTGCATGCACTTTTTTTGTGTGTGTGTGTGTGTGTCCTCGTTTGCGAACGCTGTTGCTGCTTCATTGTTGAATTTTGCACTGTGCACAAGTGGGAGGAGACGCAGCGCACAGCAGGGGGTGATGAGGTGGTGGTGGTTTGGGGGGAGGGGGGTTAGTCACAGTCAGGTTGTGCAGTGCAGTTCAGGCCTTTTCCTCTCAGATGATTCAATCCCTCAAACGATCTGAGGGTGGCAGGACGCGGGCGTGTGTGTTCCCTCCGTCTGCTGAGGCGATGCCACGATGAGCTGTGCATTTTCAAAGAGCTGCACGATCACGCATGCCTCTCGCACCAGACCTTCCCTGATGAAATCTTGCGCAACCGGCGCCAGGCTCGTTGATACACAAACCCCGAAACAGATTTTTTTTTTGGGGGGGCAGTAAATTGGTTGGCTACTCTGCCAGGCTTTTAATTTGCAGCGCGGCTCATCACCCTTATTGAGCATGTGAGCTACAACCCTCTTTGTACAAACACAACCCCCCTCCCCCCGAACCTACACAGCACAGGAGCAGCAGCAGCAACAACAACACAAATGTTGTTCTTTATTCACAAGTTTGTTTTTGTCTCATTTTTGTCCTTTAAAATCTGAATTTTCATTTGAGACCTCTCTGATAATGGCGTCGTTGAACTAGAGCTGCGTCGCAATTATGTTCATCATAGAGGAAGCTGTTGATTATTCATTTTCATTGTCGATGTTTCTGTCCCAGAGATATCACACAAAAAATATTTAAAAAGTGCTCATTACAGTCTCACAGAGCCCGATCGAAATCACTTGTTTGGGTTTTTTCAAGTCACAATGGAACAAAACGAAGAGACAAGTCGACCGGAGCTGATCTGGTTCCAGACTGTCAATCAGCCGATTGGCCACAACTATGAATAATAAGTGTACCCGTTGATCGTTAAAGGAAACTTTTTAGTTGGATAAATTTCACAATAAAACTTTGAAATTTCATAAAAACATCACGTTTGCGTGATCAGCAGATGCATGAAATAAAACTCTTATAGCACAGCGCACGTCCGTGTGTTCGTGTGACGGCGATGACATCGGACCTTGAGGATGAACTCAAAAGCCGCTTTTGAAATATCTACTTGTTTACTTGTTGTCCTTCAAAATAAAATTCCTCTCATGGTTGTGATTCACACATGAGGATGTGATCCACGACTAGATCCTTCAACATGAGGCTGTACCACGATCAGAGGGTTGTTGTTGTATGTGGGTTTCATGAGGGGAAAAAGAAGATTCAGCCTTTCACTGAGTGCACAGTCGTGTATAAATCATGCCTTGTTCATCACTATTAAAACTGTCGCTGCCTGTGTTCCCCCATCGACTTGTCTACATTTGATCAGGTCCTCTGATATGAAGCTCTCCTGTCCTTTGTGTAAAAAAAAAAAAACAATCTCTGGCCTCACTCATCCAGCAGAATGACATGCTATCTGAGGCCTCCATTGTGCCAAGCTGGCTGTGCCACACATTTACCCCGAGTGCTGATAGCACCTTCCATTTGCTAATGATTAGTTTGTGCCCCAGTGTGAGGGCTGTTTGTACCCACTCTGCACCGGGGGGAATCATATTTTTTTTTCAAGGAGAGAGGGGTCACAAGAACAGCAGAGAGAGGCTCTGAGTGTCCTATTACCTATTCAATAGGTTTGTGTGTTTCTATCTAAGAGTCCCATATTTTGGAATAGCTTTCGTCGCAGTAACATTGCGCCCCCTTCACTGACAGCCTCTGACTTTGTTCGGAGTGGGTGATGTACTTTAACCCATAGCGTTTCAGTGTTTTTCTCCAAACAAGACAATTCAAAATGTACACCCCACTGTGCATGTATGCACCGAAAGAGCCGTGCATGCAGGTTTGATTCCCATGTCCAAACCTGGGCGTCTTTAGACCAGTGATTTCAGAGTGAGCAGGCCGCGAGCTTTCAAGTCGACCTCATCAAAACAAGAACTGCTTTATTTTGAAGTGCAGCGAATGCAGTGACGCACGGCGGACACTTGACGAGGCTGCGTTTCGGATTGTGACTCAGTGACTGTGGAGAAATGTAGGTCCTGAGGCGGCAGCCCAGACACTCAGCGTCTGTTCATTCACCGTGTCGGCACGGTGCACGTCAGCAGACATCAGTGCAGTTCTTATGGGATCAAATAAGACAGTATGTCCATGACCAGCAGCCATGTGGAGTCCACAGTATATATGATCTCATACCAGTCAGTCAGTCACTCCAACATGGAGCCAGCCCTCAGAGCTTACGATCAAATAAACCACTAAACCTCATTATGTTCAAACACAGATCGTCTTGACCAAAGCCTAAATGCTGTCAGTCATCTGACATGGAGTCAGGTCTTTCTGAGCGAGATCACAGGAGAACTATAAGCTGACGTGCTGACGGCCTTATATAAAGTGAGATCGTCATGGAAACAACAGATAACTTTCCCTTTCTGAAGTTGATTTACGGTTCACTTCAGCATTACTCTGTTAAAAAATGTTGCAGTTTTCCACATCCACAAGTTTTTCTTCATCCATGACGTCCTGTTGCTTTGAGGTAAAACCCTCTGACTGACTGAACGACTGACGACGTGTGCCAGTGAGTGTAGCATAATGTTGACAAAGTGATGCCTTTGTCCAATGTGTTGTATTTTGAAATCTACCTGTTTGACTTCCTGTTTGAGGTTGATCCAATCTCCGTGGATTGACATGAACTGAAAATGCAAAGGTTGACTAGAAGAGGAGTGTGTGTGTGTGTGTGTGTGTGTGTCAGGATGGTGTCGACGTAGTTATGTGGAAATTGAGGGTTAGAAACTTCAGTCCAGGTTCAACACAGTAGATCCAGTTCGGACTGAGCGTGGAGGTCTCCACATCATAAATCACTTGTAATGTGATGTTCAGTCTAAACAGAAGCCGGTGTAGTGCTGACGGGCTCATATAGGAAACACGCCTCATTTAGTTTTCTGTTGCCCTCTAATGTGGAGTCGTGTGTTGTGTCTCATGTGAGGTGAGTCAGACTGGCAGCAAAGTTACTAACTACTGTTCCTGATTGTGTCAGGACTTATTAAAGTCTGCACCACAGCATGGTGGTATCATAGCAGCTTGTTAAACACATGTTTATTCACACTGAGACCCTGAGTGTGAATGTGCGTGTGCGCTCGCTGCTGTGATTTGTCCACGTCTGGGCGCTTTGATTGATGGATATTGAGCTGCTGTATTTGCAGCACAGGTTCAGATCCAATCAAAATCGCTGTGTTTACCCGCAATTATTGTGTAGAGCCTTGTTGTCCGCGTACAGAAATGCACATACACACTGGAAGCATGTCTAAAAAAAAAAAAAAAAAAAAGAAAGAAAACCAGACCAAAATACTCGGCCGCAGTGGCTCGGTGTTTATGAAAAATCATAATCACTGCCACCCAAATCGCAGTGTCCGCCCCCCCCCCCCTCCTTTTTGGTGTAACCATGGGTTTCCTTTCTCCATCGCTCTCCATCTGCCGCCCACTTATGGTTCAACTCGCTGAGAGAATAACAGGCTGCTAAAGCTTTCAATCTGACCGCTAACCACAGTGCTAACACATCAGCACTGCAGACACAACCACAGCCGGCTATTACCCAGGCTGCCAGCCTCTGCTGGTTTGGCAGCTGCTCTGGGTGAGTGCAGTCGGCCTGTGAGGCCTGTTTGGTGGGGGGCGGGGCGGGGGGGTGCAGCAAGTTTTGTGCTGCTAACTTAATATACCACACGTTCCCCGCTTCCTTTTCCACCCTAAATATGAATTACCACCTGAAATATCCACTCATTCACAGTCTCATTTACGCCCACGCCAAAATCTGGAGTCATCAGTTTGTCATAGGAGGAGGCTGGAGCACCTGGTGGAAACCCACGCAGACGCACGAGGGAAGTTACGCGAAAGAGACGAAACACAAAAGGAGCCAGGCGGCCGACGCCAGCTGCCGAGGTAGGCGCAAAGCTCAGAGAAGAAGAAGAAAGAGACAGACAAACGGTCACAGCTGGAGGAGGTGAAGTCTGTATGTCAGTGTGATTGTTGTGTAGGTAAAGAAAACTGGCAGAAACATTCGGAGAGCAGAGCGACGCGACGGCTGCGGGCCTGTTATTGATGACCTCAATCCATCACTTCATGTCTATAATCACTATATTTTGGCCGAGAAGACGGAAACTGGGTTTAATTAACATCCACGACCTGCATGAAGTTGGCCACGAATGATAAACAGCAGACTTTAACAATGACACATCAGCCGTCAGAGTTGAATAGAAGTCAGAAATGTTGTAAATGAACATTAATTGGATGTAGCCGACCTGACCCTGTGGCTACAGGTGTGTGGAGACTCAGGGTTGCACCTTACCAACCAGGAAGCAGGACGTCCGCAGCATTGTGACCTCATTAACTTCCAAATTAACTTTATGGTTGAAAACTTCACTCTGTGCCTTGTGTTGTTGTGCGTGTGGCGGCAGCTCTGAGTCTGAGCTCACTTCACCTGGAGCCACATTATGCATCAGTTTAACACTGTCATGGGGAAATGTTTATTGTAATTAAGTTCTCCTCAGCGTCTTCCTTAAATGCAATTGCTTTTCTTTTTTTTATTAAAGTGGATCATTATGCTACGTAACGCAGGAGGAACACGGCGTCAGTTAAACCCGGTCCACCTGGGAGGATCCTCCTTTTATTATTTATATTGTTATATTACCTGGATGTTTCATAATGTGATACGTCACATTGTGAAGCTTGAATGGATGAAAGTTTCCTCGGTTTAACGCCCCGGTGGCACACTCTCCCCAAAGCACCCCCCCACCTCCCCCTCCCAACCATCAGCCCCCTAACCTGATCCCCCTGTCTTTGAAATAGAGAGAGAGGAACGACAGTGTGATTGAACTCCTCTCTTTTATTTTTCTCCTCTCGCACTCGTTTCTCTCTGATTGAATGTGTTTTATCTATTCGTGTTGGGGGGTGTGTGCAGGAGGAGGAGGAGGGGGGCGAGGAAGAGGAAGGAGGAGGGAGGCATGAGGAGGAGGCGATTGGGAGGGTTCTGCGGCACAAGTCGCCATGATGAAAGGGGTCTTTCTCTCTTTTACTCTCCCCGTCTTTCCTCCTTTCAGTCGTTTGAGGCATCTCATCAAACGGGCCTGAATAGCAGACGTGACACTATCTGTCTCTCCTCCACCACCACCTCCCCCTCTTCTTGGTATCTCAACGCACACATCCTTCCATCCTTCCCTCCTTCCCTATCTGTCTTGACTCTGTCCTCTATCTACCTGCGGCCCCCGCCATCCGTCCACCCATTCACTCGTTCACAATGCCGCTCAGTGACCACTGACAGGAGGCCGGAGGAAAGAAACCCAGCTCGAGCTCAAAGCTGAAAGTGAGCGTTTAAAGCTGCTCTACAGAACATGTAACCCCCCCCCCCCAGTCTCAGCCTGCAACCACAAATGCAGTCACAAACATCAAATCCACCAAATTCAATGCTTGTTAGGTGATCTGGGTTTCTATGAAAACTTTTTTTGTGAGGTGAAAGTGACACGGCATCTCTATATGAAGACATCCCATGAAGCTTCCTGATTGATCTGAACCGGTTGTCATTGGTTTTTTCAAGGTGACAGCTCTGGGATGGAGCTGCTCCTCTCAGAACTTTAATCATTTGATTGGTGATCGGTCCAGTTTCCAGTGGCGGACACGTCAGTGGTGATGTCCTGCAGGTGTTTCGGCAGAACAGGTGCAGTTGGAAAAAGGGAAGTCTGGAGCAAGTGGAAGTTTGATGTTTGGGTAAAAGAATAAAAAGGGTGAGAACAGCAGCGAGTGGAGCTGAGAGGAAAGAACGGGTGGTAAAAGCTCTGCAGTTGAGAGAAGGAAAATGCTGGCAATCGGTGCGAGAGAGAAAAGATGGGGTTAGGAGATATGTTTAAAAGGCTGCGCAGGAGATGGATAAGAGGAGGAGAGGAATGAGAGAGGGCGCGAGATAATGAGAGGGAGAAGGAGAGAGAGAGAGAGCGAGGGGAATGAGAAGATAGAGACGATTTCCTATTCCGTCAGACGCACTGTGGCTCATTCATTATATTCCCCAGGCAATTACCCAGGCCACCTGCTTTGTCTCTCCCCTCATTGTTTCCATCTCTCTCTCTCTGTCTCTATCTTTCTCTCTGTCTTTCACTCGATCTCTGTCTGTCATTCTCGCTATCGCTCCTTCACCATTCCTGTGTGATCCTTGCTGTTGTGCCAACTCTTCCCTCTCTTTTGCGCTCCACATTTCTCACTTTCTCTCCCCGGCATTGTCTCTCTCTCTCTCTCTCTCTCTCCTGCTTTTCTTTTCTAGTGTATATATGTGTGTGTGTGTGTGTGTGTCTGCTTGTTTAATGTGAAAACACTGACAGATTGGTATGTGTGTGTGTGATGTTGGGCCAGTCCTAATGAGCTCAGCCTTGCATTTAGCTGGGTGCCATGTCTCAGCTAGCTGCTGCTGCTGCTGCTGCTGCTGCTGCTGCTGCTGCTGCTGCACTCATCTCGAATGAATCCGCTGGACGACATCATGGCTTGAACCTTGAACCTGCGAATCTTCCCCTATTTTAAAAGCCTTTGTTCCAAAACATGCGGTCAATGTAGGAGGAAAGAAGAAAAGAAAAGCTTTTAGCTTCCATTGTCCTTCCATTGTGTAATTTCCATCTCCGTATTGTTTATCCTCAGATGCTGGATTCTTGCTCCTCTCGTTATAGTTTCTGAGAAGAAAAGCGTCGCCTCATGCACAGAAATGTACATTTTTCCTCATCGCTCGTCTTGTTAATGTTCCCTCTCTGCAGTTTACACTCATTTCCAGCTTATTTCCTTTGTCAAATGCTCTTTAGAGGAAGTGGAGTGATTGCCAGGATAAATCTCTGTGATCAAAAAACACGACAAAAATGTTTATATTTAATGCATCTCAAACAAAAAAGTCACAATCACACAAGTGATTTTCTCCTCAATTGCCCTCCCTGCTAGATGAACTTAAAGCATACCACAAGCTGCAGCTCTGACGCTTTCCACTGCCAAACAACCTCCCAAACTTTACCTTTAAAATCTGCTAATGTGTCATTTTTAAACTTGAATCCTGAGGTTCAGACCAAACCAAACCTAAAGTTCATCGCCTGGTTTGGCTGCCATCGCCCTGGTCATCCTCCTCCAACAACTCAACACCTTCTGACCTCAAGAAAACACTGAATATAATCCAGGCAGCAGGAATATGTCCTACGAAACATGATTAGCGAATCAGTTTTGTACTGTTTAGGCTGCAAGAGGAAGAGCTTGCTCCAGGGTTGTCAGATGTGCCTAAAACCAGCTCCATCAGGATCATTTCAAAGAGCATCGGAAACTCACTGGGCACAGACAGGGTGCATGAACTCCCGGTTCAGTAGAGTTATGGTTTGATGCTACAATCCTCAGCGGTACAGTATGACTCAGCTCACCTGTGAAAGGCTACCAGTGGCTGTGTGATACAGCCATGATTTCAAATTAAATTTCAGGCTTGAGAGAGTCTCAGTGTCACTGTAGTCACAGGGAACCTGTCATCAATGGAACAGCTGGGACGACTTGACAATATAATACGATGTCGGCCAGTCACATATGTTAATGCAGTCGAGCCTGTGGGAAACATGCAGCAGAAATTGTCCCAAAATTGGTAAAATACCAGTTGAATCTTCTCCATCACTGACCAGTTGAAAGATCTGCCAAGTTGCCTTCCAGCTCATAAAGCGGGGGGTCGTCCTGTTGCCGCGGTTTGGGGTGTGATGAAGGGGGCTGTCGCACCAGAGGTCAGATGTCAAGTCCCAGCTGCCCGAGGCCCAGCAGGGGTCCGCGGCTGGAACGAGTGGGCTTGGCGATGGGACAGCCGAGGTGTCATTAGGACACAGTGGGCTCTAACATTAGACCTCATTACTGCTCTCTGATGGATCGGCCCAAATTACATCCTGGCAAAAATTGCATCTGCCGGAGAGGACAATAACAACTGGAGATCTGTGTGTGTGAGAGTGTGCATCACATTCACCCTTTCCTCTGTCTTTCTGGGCCTCTCTCCACCTGTGTGTTGTTCAAAATGAAGGCATTTAAAGCCATTATAGAGTAAATACTATGTGCTGACAAAGGAGCTTGAATAATTGCAGCCACTTTGCCAGACTAACATCATTATAATGCATAATATCAGATTCTACTGCTTTTTTTTTTCTTGAAACACAGCAACATCCTTCCCTCACAGTTCTCCCATCCCCCTCTGTACAGTACACTGTGACTCTTTTATCTCTTTATTACAGTAGGAAGACACACCGCTGACATTAAACATGCTACATGCAGGAGCTCCTCATGAATATTTCACTGTGAAATTAGCTGTGATGCCTCATTCTAATGCTAGCATATAAATAAATGCATTTAAGCCATCGGAGGGAACAGCCAGCGCCAATTGGCTTCTTTCTCTCACTTTATTTTCCAACAAAGTCTTAGAAGAAAATCCAGGATGTTGTTGATGCTATAGCGCACGTCATTGTCCTGGTTTCCTTCATTCATAATCTTTCATTAATTCCATAGTGTTCTATATAGAGAAAAGAAAAAGCTCTATGATGCGTCTATAAATGCCACAAATGCTGTCATGTCTCACTTTCCTTTCCTTTTTTTTTTTTTTTACCCGGCTCTCATTGCGATCCGTCCTTAACACAGTTCATAAATACACATTTTAACACTTACAAGCACGCCTGCGGCAAGCTGTGAACGCCCCCACACAGCCCAGATTTCATAGATGGGCAGGAATAATTCATTCTTCACATGTCCAATTGGACCGTGGATGAATGTGTTGTAGTGTTCATGTGTGTGTGTGTGTGTGTGTGTGTGTGTGTGGTTGTGGTGTCTGGATGCATCCTCCTCATTCCCCAGCAGTGACCTTTGCCTTCGTGTGTTATCCTCCAGTCTGTGGCCTGTTGTCTTGACCCCCAGTAAACAGCAGCCTTAGACGGATCAGGAGGTGCTGGTAGAGGGACCATGAACGCAGCGCATGGTGCAAAGGTTAGACCAGCTTACGAAAGACCAAGTTGTGTATGATATGCTAGACCATGTTGATATTGGACGACTCTTTCTTCCCTCCAAGATTTGACATTTGCAAGATCGTTCCATCCTTAACCAGAGTTGATGAATGAAACCTTAATGCTTCCCAAACCGTGACCACTGTTGAAAAGCAAGAATTTTAGAAACGCTGGCATTGGATAAAAACATCCAAACATAATCCAGAGTTATGTGCTGTCATCCAGTATCGTTTCATTATGGTCTTGTTTGATGATATGGTTTGGACGGACATGAGTGAGTTTGTTCCATTCATTATTTATTGCTTTATTTCTCAGCATCACATTGGATGTTTATGGAAATGAGCCAAGTGAGAACTTTTGTATATTCCTATTAAAGCTTGCAGATGTTGGCTCGATCACAGATATATCAGAGGTACTGTGTTGCACATGCTGCAGCATATTCCATCCAAAAGCTGTCATTTTAACCAATATTTATGTTTTGTTTATGACTTATGAAGACGTTGATTTCAAGTATTTACCCTTCAATCTTTAAAAAACTATATAATGGGGTCCTTTCAATAAGGTTTATGTAAAAAATGATCATGAAAAGCAAAGTAAATGGATATACTTGTCCCAGTGATTGGACAGAGGTTGCTCTCTGTCGCTGCAGCCCAGTCAAAGGAAAGGCTCTTTCCCGTACAAGGTGTCTTTTAAAAAGGAAATTAAGCGAAAAACAACATTTTACCTTCCTCCCTTTGCCCTCGTTTGTCGACACATCCTCCACTGCCTTTAACAAAAGACCCGCTCCCCCAACGCATTCACGATGGACACTCTATTTTGAAGCTAATAAATTGTTTTCCCTCCCCTGGTGTCCCCAGTGGTGGTCGCTGCCGCTGCCACTAGCTGCCTTTTTTTTTTTTCCTCTCTTATGCTTCACAGAGCAAACTGGACTATGTCCATACACAGTCATGCATGCAAGTTGAACCAGACATGCTGGCTCGTCTCCACGAGGAGTAGTCTGTCGTATGTGCATCTCGGGCCCAGTGGGCAAGTACTCTGCAGTTTCTGGCTTGGCTTTAATGACCAGTGAGCAAACATACTCCCGACTGCCATACAGCCAGCGACAGAGGCGTAACACACAAAGATACACACCGGCCACGACAATGAAAGCTTCATTGAGAGCCAGTGGTTGACATTGCAGCCTGTAACAGCCACCATGATGAGGAAGGCTGCGCTCAGTATTGAGTGCATTTAAATTGGCTGACTGCTGAGATACAGTAGGTTTTATTATAATCACCTCAAAGGCTTCAGCGTCATACAACCAGAATCCAACCAGGCACAGGTGGGTCATTGATACCTGCCGACTGATACAGCTACCATTCATCTATCATTGGCATTACAGTCATAAACATGGAGTATTACTGGGCCTTCGTCGTCATGGTTACAGTGATAAACACAGGGCTTGTCTTATGGAACGGTCACAGTTGGGTCGGGTTGAGGCAGAAGATCCTGGTTGCGACCTGGTCAAGATCAGGTCCTTCCTTAAGGCTGTCGTCACAGCTCCAACCTCAACGTCAATCTGATGAGACAGATTCAATAGATAATGAAAGAGGAGAGTCGGAGGGACGGGGGGGATTTCCCTGATCATACATGACGTAAAGCAGTCAGGCTCTGAGGAGTTCAGATGGCTCTGCAGTGGCTCTAATAGTCTCTGATAGTCTTTGTCCAGTGCAAAGAAGCTGTCAACACAGCATTGACTTATCTCCTTTTAAAGCTGATATGATGAACTTGTTAGCGAACAGTTGCTTATTTACACATCCGGCAGCCACAGAGCAGCACCATCGTTCATGTGGAATGATGAATGTAAGTCCAATATTCACCCTCATTTATCTCTGTTTTTATTCCCCACCAGCTCCTGGGGGAAATATCTTGCTGTTTAGATGTTAAATGCTCCACTATGTTCACCGGCCGCTGTGTATCTGTCTGCTGTTTGCAGCTGAGCAGGTAGAGTACAGTGCATTTACACAGCTTCCTCTCTGGAAACAGCTGCTGGCCGTTAAATTACAGCCCAGACAGGTGAAAAACCAGATCTCTTTAACAACAGTCTTTGATATACTGTTTAAACCTTTGTATTTTAGTGGTTTAAAGGTGAATTTACAAGTTGTACTCTGGCTTTGGGACCGTTAAATGGAGAAACGGGAGTGACATGATCTTCTACTGATGTTAGCATGCTAACCAGCTAGCCCAGTGTCAGCTTCAGTGGATGTATTATAACCTCTTGTATCGCAAGTGCAATGTTACCTTCAGATCTCGTTTGCTTCATTTAAGACCCAACAAACCAGAGATACATAACAGAACCAACACAGGAAACGGTTCCTAGTGTCACTGATCCCCACCCCCCCCCCACCACTTACTAACCGATTAATTAGAAATGAATTAGCCATTGGTGTTTATGGCCATTCCTTCTGCCCTCAGACATGGTGTGTGTGTGTGTGTGTGTGTGTGTGTGTGTGTGTGTGTGTGTGTGCTCTAGATGGTGACATCATTTGCAGGACCTCAGACCTCAGACCTCAGCCAGAGGGTTGCCTTCATCCAGCCTTTCCATTGGCTGGAAACTCTTGAGGATGGAGCCATTGGCTCTGGGCTCCTGTGGATCTGGACCACCACTGGCCCCACGGCTTTTATTCATCAAGGCCAATGAATTGCTGCAGGCCGTCCAATGAGAGGAGAGCGCCGCCTGCTCACAAACCCACTTTTTTTTTGTTTCTTTCAACAGGCCGTGTTGGTAAAACGATGATATTTTATGTAACCAGGCCTCATCTTTTTATAGGCAGCATCATTAAAACCCAGCTTACATAAGGCCCTCCTCTGCCGGGCAGCTGATAAAGGCGGGACGCTCGCCAGAAAAATAGGAAAAAGAATCGCTACCCTCCCCTCCCTCCATCCACACACACATTTAACACCCCCCCACCTCCCCAAACCGACACTCACCGGCTGCACCACACAAGCACCATGGGAACCTGTTACCATGGTTACAGCTGGCAACAGCTCCGCTAGGGCCCTGGCAACCCACCACCACCACCACCATCGGTACTGTCAGTTCGTTTTCCCTCCTTCACTCTATCTTTATCTCCTCTTTCTTCCTTTTCTTTCTTTCTGCGCTTTTGCCTTCTGAAGCCCCCCCCCCCCCCCCCCCCCGCCATCCCTCCCTTCCACCCCCAGCTCCCTCTGCTCCCTCTCAGTCTCTCTGAGGTGTTTTACTGTGGTGTAGATTTCAGGAGCTGTTTTCCCCTCAGTCTCATTGGACTCATTAGTGTCCTTTACCGAGGCTCCGTCTGTGCTCGACGCGCAGCAGAGCGCACACACACGCCTCTGAGTGAGCGAGTGTGTGTGTGTGTGTGTGTGTGTCTTTGTGTGGTTGTATGTTTTTGTCGACCAGTGCGCAGTGCGGGTGCACGCCACTGTGTGTTTTTGTGCGTGTGCACCCCTCATGCAGGGGGCCCGGGCAGCCCATAATTACGGGAGCTTCAGGCTGATGCTGCCTATGTTTGATTACAGTGATCAAGGGCCAAGTTATGGAGACTAAAAGTGCCATCACCTAGTGTCAGCGTGCTTGTGTGTGTGTGAGTGTGTGTGTGTGTGTGTGAGTTTTGTCAGGAGTTCACATTAACTGGAGCAAACAAAATAGTACAGAGTTAAATCACCATTTTCTGTCACTGACAAGATGTATTGGGATGTTTTTTGTAGACTTTTGGTTGTCGCTGCGCACGCACGCACACACACACACACACGCACGCACGCACACACACACACTCACTCCTGTGGGTTAAATTTTTATTGTGTGTGAGTGAAACAATGTAGAAACACAGAGCAAAGTAAAATATTCATGTGTAAAGTTCGCATTAAGAGGAGAGAAGTTAAAGCAGCATGAACTGACCCCCCCCCCCCCCCCCCCCCCACCACCACCACACCCCCTCCCTCCCTCAAAGCTGCCCTTCGCTAACTTCTCTTTCATGAAGCTGAATGTAGTTCATCTCCTGGAGCCGGTTTGTGATTCCTGTCTGAGGCCGGACGAGGTGTTTATATCCATGTGCCGGGGTGCGAGAGAGAGAAGACAGGCAGTGCCTGTTTAGGGAGCCTTATGTGTAAGGGTAGACATTGATTGGCGGTCATTTATAAATGATGGTGCATAATGTAGTACATCCCCTCCGATAGCAGCGACTGGCTCAATAAAACATGAGGCCTCCAGTCAGGGGATGAAATATTAAAAGGAGGCAGAAAGGATATAGGAGCTATTCCACCCAAGGGATTGGCTCTAAGTGTGTGTGTGTGTGTGCAAAAACACAGTTATCAAATGTCAGGACATCAGGTGCAGAGATGAAGAGTAAAACCTGAGAGTGTGGTTAAGCCAGCTGAAGTGTCTACGGCAGGAGAAGCATGGGTTGTGGTGGTTGAATGGGACATGCTGTGCCTCCATATAAAGTCTGTCACTATATATGTGGCCGCTCTGTTTTGGCGCAGTCACCGACGCTGAATGAGGAGCGAGCAGCTGGATTGAGATGATGCATCTTCCTTCCTCTCGCTATCTTGTCACCACCGCCACCGCCGCTGCCACTGCCGCCTAAACGGCTGCAGATAGCAACAAAACAGGAGACATCTCGCCGTGTTATCACATCAGTCCCCATTTCCCCCCACCACCCCCCCCTTTTTGTTGCTGTGACAAAAAACGAAAAGGAAAAAAACAAAAAAACAAATGCTAAAAAAAAAAGAAGAAGAAGAAGAAGGGGGTGAAATGCAGAAAAGCGAAGGCAACTCATTTGCAGCGGTGGCACAGTGGCGTTGCCTGCTGGGTCGGTGAATGGAGAGGAGCGGCTGCAGAATGGTTTCTGTTCAGGGAGCTTTTCCACATTCCACTGCTTGTCAGAGCCGATACCTCTCTGCCTCTAATAGGGGCACAGGAGAGGACAGGCAGCATCTGCTGTCAAAACCAAATTATCTTCTGTCAACAAAGCAGGAGGGAGAAGCGGCGCCTCAGCCTCAGCTCCAGCCCCTGTGGTCACACACACACACACACACACACACACACACACATACATACATACATACATATGCACATTCAGACTCATTCATTGTTGAGTTCAGGCCATTACGGGTCACTTCAGAGAAGAAGGGCAGCGGTGATTTTTTTTTTTTTTTAAACTCGTTTATCGCCTCGTGGCAGTTTTTTATATTTGTTTCTAGTGAACAGATGTGCGAAGGTAAAGTGCAGCTCAGTTGGAGTTGGTGTTGGATTAGGGAGAATACATCATCAGCTGGTGTTGTGCCTGACAGTTTCATGATGGAGGAGGAGGAGGAGGAGGAGTGGGTTGTGTATGTGTGTGTGTCTGGGGGGGCAGGGGTGGTGGGGGGCAGTCTGGTGCTGTCGAAGCCACAGAAAGCTCCCCGGTCTCCCAGGAGGAAAATTATGTCCTTGTGTGGGCGGCCACAGAATCACCACAAGTCAACATATGGCACCTTGAATCAAATTAGCCCTGGGAGGAGATACAACATTTCACTGTGCTGCTCTGAGCTTATAAGTGAAGGATTGCCAACTGTAATAAACAGGTCAGTGATATAAGATACAAGCTACAGGAGCTAAATGGAGCCACAGTTTGGCTATTTATGGGAAAAGGCAGTGACCAGTCAGACCTGGGCTTTTTAGAGGATGCACCGTCTGCACAGCCTCCAGCGTGAAGACATGGTGGATGACCACATATATATGTATCTGTGTGTAGGTGCAGCTGAGTCCAGGTTTACATCTTGATTCAGGATTTTTTTAAAATCTGATTTGGAGTCGAACCAACAGGTGGAAAGATTTATTATCTTCACATAGTTGAACATGTGCAACAGTTTCCCTTGAAGCAGAGAAATCCAACATGTACGGTTGTGTTTCTGAGCTGCTTTTGCATGTATTAGTTCACCTGCGTGTGTTGTGGACCTGCAGCAGTGGAACAGCTGGACAGAGATGACCACATGAGTGTAATGACAGAACACTGTGTGAAGGTACAGCAGGTTCAGGTAGACTCACAATCCACCATCTGATTGCTGAGTCTCTCCACGGATTTGGTTGGGGACATGTGATCACATGACCGGTGGTTGCCAGGGCGCAAAGGTCAGGTCACTTCAAGTCAACGGCCCAACTCATTCTCAATCTCTACTTCCTGTTTCTGCAAAGATTTTATTATGAAAGTCCTGACAGGAAGTTGTTTTCTGGATTCTAGTGCTTCACACTTCAACTAATATTTAAGATAAGATCAGATGTAGTTTATGACGTGTGATGTGTAACGTGATGATGATGATGATGGTGTTGCATGAGGCACAAGTGTTTCTTATGGAGCTAGTTTTCAGCAGCAGTGTCTCACCTGTCCAGGGTCCATTATGTGTCTTAATAGAAGTCTAACCATCACATTGTATATGATTGTTTCTCACACACACACACACACTAACACACACACTAACACACCTTATCATCTCCCTGGGCCCTTCAGTTTGTTTTCACAACCAGCCGGCTCCATGTCCGTCTCCCTCTCTGTAAGTGCATGTGTCACTTCATTCCTCGGCTGCATCTATTTTTCATGGAGGTAAATTGCGCGGCGCCGTTGTGCGTTGAACTCTTGCCTCTGTAATCCACAGAGATGACCTCTAATAATGCAGCAGGCCCCTCCACCCCTCCAACACATCAGCAGCTTTGGACCTGAGCACCGGCGCTCCCCGTCTCTCCTGCTGTGTTTTACCTTCACTTTCTTTTCCCTCACTTTTCCATCCTCCCTTTATCTTTTCCATTTCGTTTCGTTCTCTTCCTGTTTTTCGTTTTCTTTTATTTCTATTCTTCCAGCCTCTTGTTTTTTCTTCTCCTTGATTTACCTTCATTTCCCTTTTTTGTTTCCATTTCCTTTCATTTTTTTTCCATTTAAAATTCCCTCTCCTCTCTATTCTTCATCATCCATATCTCCCTCTCTCTTTCTCCTCCACTCTCTCAGCTTCACCTCTCCTCCCTGAACTGAATATTAAACACACCGTACCGTACCGTACCGTACCACGCCGTTATCTGAGGTGTGTGTGTGTGTCACAGGTGTTGTGGCTGGTCAGTGTGGAGTTGAGGATGAAGACAGTCACTCAGACAGAGTTCACGTCCTCTTTGATCTGATGGATACTCGGGGCTGAAGACAATAAACAGATGCTTTGATAGCCTGCGGCGCGGTGCAGCACCCTCACACTGCTTTACACTGTAGTGGAGGAACACCATGGCCTCAGGCGCAACATCCCATGGCTCGCTCTGTGTGTGTGTGTGTGTGTGTGTGTTTGAATGTACCCTGTGTGTTCTTCATCGTTGTGATACTCAGGCAGACTCAAGTTTGGTTTTTAAAGGCCAGTGGTGAAATGTTGATGTTTAGTTTCAAAACTTGAGATGATCCCAGATTTTTATTTTAAAGCACGTTCAATATTTCATTTACGATTCTTATTTTTTCAAATAAAAAGAGCGCATGAATATTTTTTTTACATCAATATTACATCATAACACTGAAAAAGTTGCATCTCTGAGCTTCATTCTTTCAGATTATTATCAAAGACCCTGTGATGAAAATCAAGTTTTTAACCTCATTAACATCTCATTGTTTTTTTTGTTTTTTTATTTCATACCACTAA
Organism: Caranx ignobilis; assembly: GCA_021432705.1. Lineage (NCBI taxonomy): Eukaryota > Metazoa > Chordata > Actinopteri > Carangiformes > Carangidae > Caranx > Caranx ignobilis. Next base: position 393,592 of record JAFHLA010000180.1, read on the forward strand.
CTTCATACTTAATTTCAACTGATGAAAAAACACATGCAGACATTCATATGTCACAAACCTCAGGAACCAATCCGGTCGACTTGTGGGGACAATGGGGGCGGGGCTAAGGGAACCAGAAACCTTGTCAGTGTAGGAAGTGAGCGTTTGCATTAGCACTAACTGCTAACACGGCTAGTTTACGGTAACACTAGCACCAGTTACGTGTTACTAAATCCATAATTCATCATTTATAAAGCAGTCTTCCTACATTGATATTAATTAGTATGTGATTAATGATCAGTTATAGATTTTTAACTCGTATCGAATTTATCTCCAACCACCTCAGCTGCTGACACGTGGTCATGTGACGGCCGTGACGTCTGTTGTCCGGTGTATTTGCGTCAGTTTAGGTGTGTGGTGCACGAGAAGCCGAGGCTGCTCATGCAGGGACGATAACTGATCACATATGCTCCACTGTCTGTGTGTCCATAACACACACACACACACACACACACACTAGTGCAGACAGAGACATGATCCTGTCGGCACTCAACACTCTGTCATCCTGAAACTTTTAGCTTGTCGATGAAACGAGTTTGTCTGAGTCAATGAGAGCAGAGACGTATGGATTTTACTCACGGTGCTGCTCTGAACCCTCTGTAATTAAATCAGGCTCTGTACCTTTAATAACACACAGGCTCATAAGCCCGAGTGTAGTTCTGTCATCAGCTGGAAGTAGGACGATGGAAAAGTCATTTTATTCTCTACTCTGGACAATTTGACGTTAAATGAACCTGGAGACTGAAGGGTGTGGGGGGGACGTCTCCCAGACTTAACGCGTCCTTCATCTTCTGTCGTGTCTTTACTCTGGTTTAATGATAAAAGTATGAACTCACCTGTAGAACAGACGTCACCCTCTGCTGTGGTTGGCCCCCTCTTTAGCTCCGTGCTGACTACAATGAACCTGTTAATTGGTCGATACCACTCGTGTTTCACGATCTGCCCCTTGTGTGGTTTTCTGCCCACACTCTTTTATTTTGAAGTTTATTCTACTTCCTCTTTTTTCCCACCTGCTTCATCTTTCACCTTTTCCTCATTTGCTAATTAGTCTCAGTGTGTTTACATCCCTGTGCTCCAGCTCTTGGATGTAGTGTATGTCGACCCTCCTTGGTTTGTGACCACTCCTCACACTTTTTTATTTTTTATTGTGTTTAATAAATCTTTAAACCCCCGACATCCTGCCCCACAGCCTGCACTCGGGCTCTGCCCTCTGTTCCTGCTGCACCATCCGTAACAATGCAAACAGCTCCAGTTGTTGAAGCTCCAAAAATAAGACTCAGACCTAAAAACAAACATTAAAGAGCTTTGCCTCTGTGTCAGGGGAAGCACCTGATGTGAGCAGATGGACTGTACAGTAAACTTGTCTGAGTGTGTGTGTGTGTGTGTGTGAAATCAGGCTTCTCCTTGACATGCAAATCTACAAAACAACAACAATAACAAATACAAGTCAAATTCAAGACGTCGTGTCACTAAAGTAATCTCACCTGAAGGTTGTCAACAGACCACAGCTGCTGCTTTCTGACAGAAGAAGCTACACGCTGTCACAGGACAGTGAAACACCACCACCTGTGTGGCTGCTCCGAACATCCAGACTATCAGCCGACGCCTTTTAAACCCCTCACCCTCAAGATACGTAATACTTTTTCACAAGAGCGCTGAAACTTTTAGGAGCCACGCCTTAACCCCCGCGTTCACATCTTTAACTGTCATGACTGGTGATAAACACACGACCTACAGCCTTACACTCTCGCCATCACAAAATGCTCCTGGAGCCCCGATGGTACATGACAAAACCATGACTCATGAAAAAAAAAAAAAAACCTCCTGCAGCCAACCAGTGGTGTCTTGTTTCAAGCTTGTGCTTCAGCTAAATGCAACTGTATAATGATATAAACGGGAAAAAAAAAGTACAATATCATAAGAGACAGAAATGATGCAAATCGGCAGCAGCTAAGATAAATAAGAGAGGAAGGGAAGGGGGCAGTTAGATCGCTGCTCTGTGCAACAGATAATCAGGATTGGGAATGGGGATCTTTAATGGCTGTCAATTAAAAACTAATTAGAGGCTGTAAGCTCAGCTAGATCGGCTATCAGTGCATTTATCATCACACAGCTGTCTCCAGCACACACACACACACACACACACACACACACAGGCTCTCTCTCATGCACAAACACACACCATCACAGAGACACTGCTCTCAGTAATTTTTTCTTTTCTTTTTTCACTTCTGCTTCTGTTTCTGCCCCTCCAGCGTTTGTGCACACGGACAGCAGAAACACACACACACACACACCTGCTCACTCTCACACACACATACACAGGGAGTAAATACATATGGAGCTCATTCAGCACCAAACCAGCTGTAATAGACACATTCCCTCCTCCATCTCTTTCATTTACCAGGACAGAATTGCCTCTGAATTGATGGCAAATAGTGGAATTTGACCCAAATGTATTTCTATAAATGGCTGTGAACTGATAGACAAATGAAAACATATGACCTGATGAAATTGCAGAAATTCAAATCCAGTGAATGACTCGTACCATGACAACCAATTAACGACAAATGGATGCATATATCTCCAGGGGCATCCATCTAACATCAAAGCGGCGTGTACACGGGGGTCTAGTGACTTCACATCTCAGGCCTGGGCTAATGCACTCAGACTCTGGATGGTTCAAGACAGAAAACCTCGTATTTATTCATAAGTGTATCGGGGTTCGGCTTTTAAGGGAATTGGTCAATATTTTAGGAAATGAGCTTATTTACTTTATCTTTGTGGGGAAATATCCTCCTATAGCTGTTCATCATGGAAGCAGCTGCAGTGTTGTGGCCTAGCTTAGCATAAAATACTGGACCTGCTTACAGTTATCTGTTGGCTGACATAGCAACACACAGTTAACACAGTGTAAATCAGTTTTACTGTGGCAGCCAGGAAAGGTGACTGTGTCAGTGAGGCTGCCAGGTTAGCAAAGTGTACTGTCACGACCCAACTCAAGGTTGGACTAAAAGAGACGAGGAGAAGTCTTTTAATGTTGAACGCCCCCTGAGTTTGGAAAGTCAGTCCAGGAAGTAGATTTTCCTCTACATGTGTGTGTTTGTAAAAAAAACGGCAGAAGTATTGCCAACAATGGCTGGCAGTGGCTAACTGCTAATGGTGCATTTGTTTTGGTGAACGTTACATGTTTTTGCTGTAAGCTTGTATGGCAGTATCTGGCAACCCAAGCCTTCTGTGGAGACAGTGAGCAACGTTTAAAGTTGCATCAGTGAATGCTTGCACCTGCTGAGAAAACTCCAGGTAGATTCACAGTTTGTGGGTGAATTGTTGTTCTTCATTGTTGTTTGCCTTTGCTGTGACTTGATATCTCAGGATTTGAACAGAACCGGGGTGTTATTGACAGTGGTTTTTAACTGGCGTGACCTGAACGTCACCTCCCATAGCGTTTCTGTAAAGATAATAATAAAGCTAATATCAGCTAATGTTAGCTACCGGTCGCACCACAGGTGAAACGGTGGAATCATTTACTTTCAGCATGTTTTATGTATTTGAAGGCATCACATCTCAGAATGATGCTATACTGTGTTTGCAGTGATTTGATATTTCACCCCTGGTCTGGTTGTTTGAGGAAGTGAAGATGTTCAACAGCCGCCCCAGTCGACCTTGAATCACATTTTCCAGCTGTAAACATGGTTATATGGCTGAAGACGCATTGATCCTGAACTTCAATGTTTGTTTTTTTTTTCTTCATGTGGAGAGCCGTGTTACCTTCAAAGTACAGTAGGATTATTGATGTTTTCGCTCTGCAGACTTTCGGCCACGTCAGCCTTAATATGGCACCTCAGTTGGTCGGGTCATGGCAGGTGTTTGACTTTTGGCAGCTTCAGCTGCTTTGTGAACAGGAAATTGCTTTCACCCTTAAGTGCAACAAGGTGACTCTTTATCAGAGACACATCTCACCCCCAAAACATTTATTCTTTTTTGCTTTTTTTTTTTTTTTTTTTAACTTGTGGACAAGGTGAAAATGGTTTCGTCATTCTTTACCAGCAAGGTTGAGGTCCACTGGTTCTCTTCAGACTCTCTGCATCAAAGCAAAGTTGTTTAAATCTCTGACTGAATCTGGTTGTGGTAGTTGTGTTATGAAGTGGAGAGATTTTTGTTTGTTTGTTTCTCTTATTGCACTTATTTTGTACATTTTCCAGCACTGAAAACCAGAGCGAAGGCGATAAACGAAATCATTAAATCAGAAACGTCTTGGTTTCCTACCAACGTAGAACCAGATCCAAAATGGAAAAGGACATCAGACTCCAACTGTCTTCAGTTTGCCTGACAACACAAAGAGACAAGAGCTTCAGAGATGAAAAAGGAAGAGGATGCTGCCGCTCTGGACACAGCGTTTTACTGACAAGAACTCGAAGTGTTGAACCTTGACTCAACGTTCAGCATCTCTGCGTCCAAGGAAACGGTCAATATGGTGAACCCTCCTTCAGTCGTTCATGCAGCATTGAGTTTCTGTACATTCAAAGAAAATATCAGGTTTTACTTTCATTTAGCTTTTATTGGCAGAACTAAATGAATCATCATGAAAAGGCCAGTTAGTCACTAATCTACAGGAGCTCTTTTACTCACAATACTCAGCTAAATGACCATCGTCATCTCCATGAAGGAACCAGATAAGTAATCAAAGGCGATTAGCAATTATCCCCAAAAGTGTGAAAATTAAAAACCGAACCACTTCTGAGTCTGTGTGTTGTTTTTTAGTGACACATTTCTTTTAACGGCTTCGAAAAACCCAAACCAACAGAGGTTTGTGTGCTTCCTACATGAGCGTGACCTAATTACATGAAGTCCCACAGATAACATCCACTTGTGTCCATCTGTCAGAGCAGTTAGTGTAGATGGACCTGATGCATGATACTGGAAATGATGCAAAGTTGTGTTAAAGGACGAAAACGGACCCCGCTGCCAATTTCAGATTTGAACACTTCACAAAGAGTGAGTGCAAAATGTGTGTTCCCCCCCCCCCCCAGGATTTGATGTTTAGTTTTTGTTTTCTGAGCTGTTGCCAGAGCTGGAAAGACCGTCGCCCGTCAGTTATCCTTTCTCCCTTTTTTTAAATTTTAGTGCCAGCGTTTCTAGAAACATGCTTCAGCCTGAGCGAGTGATCAATCAGGATTTGTTCATAATCACTCTCCTCACACTCCGGTACATATTCCCCAGGCTGTCAGCCTCAATTCCAGCTCACTTTTCTTTTTTCTGCTTTTTTCTGCTGTTGCTCTGCTCTAATTAGACTTTTTGTTATGACCTCGGTTCGACAGTCATTCATTTCCTGTCTTTTAAAACACTCCTTCACTTCCTGTCTTCATCGGGGGCTGGATGAGTCAACTCCAGGTTCTGGTCCAGTGACCAGGTCAAATCCACCTCCATCTACAATTCAGATCTAAAGATAGAGTCAATTTACTTCTTTTCATTCAACATAATTCTCTCTCTGCCGTTAGCTTGAAGTGAGGTCGGCATGATGCATTCAAGGACCCACTAGAAATACAGTGCAAGAACACTGAGTCCTGCATTATTTCCCATCGTTGTGATATCACTGTGGTCATTTGAGATCAGCCAAGCTCGGATCTGTCTGAGAGAGTCATGTATTGACAGTGTTTGTGTTTTATCTCCTGTAGTTTTTCCAGTCTAAACTTTTCCAAACGTGATGTATGTGGCGTTCACAGACAGTCACTCAGCTCGCTGCTGCAGCAGACGTTTGTCACAGTTTCCTGAAGTGCTGACAAACAATCTCATCCTGCTGATCGGCTCATAAAAAAACAGACAAATGTGATATTTCGTTGTCAAATTTTGTCACATTTTTGGGCACGGTGACCAACACGACACTCTGTAGATGTGTGTGTGTGTGTGTGTAGGTGTGTGTGTGTGTGTGTGTGTGTGTGTGTGTGTGTGTGTGTTCACTGCTCTTTCAGCTGCAGCCTGGGAAACAGGGGACACTCTGCCCCTTCTAAGTTGGTTATTTTCAATGATACCATGCTTTGTCATCTGCCTTGTCAACATTTGTCACTATGGGCTTGCACACACGTGTGTGTGTGTGTGTGTGTGTGTGTGTGTGTGTGTGTGTGTGTGTGTGTTGCGTCTAGACAGGAGAAACCTAATCTATTTTCCATGTTCCCATCCGGTCCTGTTGGAGCCTTTGAATGGCAGATAAACAGAGCGGGGCTAAGGCTGAGGCTTCATCAAGAGGATTAATTCTGCGAGTCTTATCTCCAGAGGAGCCTCTCTGCCTCCTCTTTCTCTTTCCCTTCCCCATAGGCATCGAGGGCTCTCACCGCGCACTACAGAGTTCACTCCCAGTTCACACACTTTTTACTGTACGGGCCGCCGCCGCCGCCGCCGCCACCGCCACCGCTGCTGCTGCTGCAAGCTCAGCATCACACGTGGCATGTTGGGATGCACGAGGCAACATACAGAAAAAGTCCATTCACAACTTTTCCTTTTTGTGTGTGTGTGTGTGTCTTTTCCTCACTCAGAGTGGATTAGTGTCAGACGGCATTAACGCAGACAAACGAATGCAAACGTATTAATTATGAAAAAGATGGAGGAAATTGCAGCGAACGAACGTGATGGAGCGAGACAGAAAATCAAATACAAGTATTAAAGTATGTCGGGTCTGCTGAGGATGTCAGACGACGGTGCGCGATTGTCCCAGTGTGTCTAAAAGCCCGGCATTTCAATAAGACAGAGAAAATTGAGTCGGAAATGTACATTATCATCATTTAAAGAAAAAAAAAAGACTGAATGTGGTGGAGATGAAGTTTTTCAGCCACACTTCGGTTAAATCAGTTTCATTGGCCTCCTGGAATAAAAGATGGAGACTCTATGGTTGTTTAACCCCTTAGTGGGAGTTGAGGGGTTAATAGTCGCCTTTTGCCTTTTTATATAAAGCTGCATCACTATGAACAGGCACAGACTGAGAATTTGAAGTGGCCCTGAGTGACGGTGATGATGAGGCAGGTGGCGGTTGTGTGGCGTGATGTGTGTAATCAGTCGACTGGAGTGGCGAACGACGCCGATCACTGTGATTTCCACAAACAGTCGCCACAACACCAGCCGCTCCTTGGCCTTTTCTTTCCTCTCACTGCGCTCATCATCATCATCATCATCATGGTCATCACAGTCTTTGTTATTCATTGTAATTGGGAGTAAACAGGCGAGTCGGCCCCTCCACTTCAGAGGCCGTGGTGCTCGGGGAGGAAACGTTCAGTCCAGGTCAGGATGAAGTGACGCTCCCAGAAAAGGAGGTCGCACTTTCTCCACATCACAACAGAGAGGAAGACGGAGCATGAGAGCGTTGTGAAGAGGAGGAAGCTGAGCCTGGAGGTTGGATTAGTCGGCTCTGAGCTCCGATGAGACGTCCTCATCCAGTGACATCACCTGGATGAACTCCCATTTAGAGGTCACGTCCAACTGAGACAGGACATTAAAGTGGACGGATAGATCATCATCAACTTATTCCTCGTCACGTCTTCTTCTAGACTCATCTCAATGCTGATTTGCAGCCCCCTGATTGGACGACAGTTGGAGTCATGAAAGGGTGGAAAGGTGTGTGTGTGTGTGTGTGTGTGTGTGTGTGTGTGTGTGAATATTCCCTAAATGAGAGGTCAGCCCCACCCTTTCTCTCAGGGTGAGGAGATGAAGGAGCGTCTCAAACTTAACATGGCGGCCAGAAGCAAAGACACGTCATCTGGTAAAAACCCGGACAGGAAGTGCAGGCGACGCGTTCATTTCCTGTTAGTTTTGTTTAACGTTTGTTGTTCAAACCTCTGTCAGGACCTCAGTACACTGGCTGGACCCTGTAAATGTGTGTGTGTGTGTGTGTGTGTGTGTGTGAGCCTCGTAGCCGTGAGGCAGCAGCTGACGATAATCTCTCGGAGGGGTCGATGTCGTGGTTGTCACGGCGATCTTCCCGGGGCTGATGTTGGCTGACGGCTGGTGTCACCATTGCTTTCCATCACTGGCCCCTGTGATGGCTCTCATTTCATTCTGTGTGAAAGTGTGTGTGTGTGTGTGTGTGTCCGAGTGTTGTGTGTCTACATGTGTCCAATTGGTGTATAACTGTTTGTGCCTTGTAGGTGTGTGTGTGTGTGTGTGTGTGTGTGTGTGTGTGGTCTGCCTCTGGTTTTCCTCCTTGTTTCCACTCGGTCGTTTGTATCTTATTTAACTCACAGGATGTTGTCGCTTTGTTTTTTTTTTTTCCTCCCATCACAGCGTGAGCTGCCGCCGCCGCCGCCACCACCACCACCACCGCTGCTGCTGGAGGGAACTTTCTCCACATGGATCAATACACACTCAACTTATCTTACATGTTTCTAATTATTTCTTAAGACATGTAGCTGGAGCACACACACACACACACACACACACACACATACACTCCTGCGTTCATGGCACCGCGGCGGTGGCGGCGGCGGTGGCAGAGCTCACATTGGTTTGTGCTGGTGTAAAAACAGCAGCTTGTCCAGCTTCAACAATGAATGAATGAATAATAAACAAGTTCACGAGTGCAATTTATTTTCTATGATGAGTTTTCTGATTAAATTAGACAAGTTTGTTTCGCTCTCAGCAGGTTCATCTGCTTGCTTGCTTCTATGTGTGTCCTACGTGTGTGTGTGTGTGTGTGTGTGTGTGTGTGTGTGTGTGTCTGCCTGCTGATTTGACTTGCCTGCAGATGGCAATGTGTTACATTTCTATAACAGTCTCTCCCTCTGTTGAGCACAAGTGCTGCTGCTGCTTCTCCTGCGGCTCAGGCTGGTTTGCAACTCTGCTTAAAGTCGTCACCGCTGAATGGACTGAAGGGGAGAGAGAGAGAGAGAGAGAGAGAGAGAGGGAGAGAGGGAGAGAGAGATGAATACACACTTTGCATTTCAATGGCCCCGACTTTCCCCTCCTTCTGTAACTTCATTTTAATCCCTCTGATTCCCGTCTCGACTCCGATGATTCAGAGTGAAATTGAAAGAATGGCTGTCACTCTGTAACATATTGTGCTGAGGCCTTGTTGAAAGTGACGTGTGGAAAAAAAAAAAAACCTCAATAAACATCGCTGTCATCCCTCTCTCCCTCTCTCCCTCTCTCTTTCTCTCCTGCCTCCACTCAACTCGAGTTACGTCTCAAAGCTGCAAAATTTGAGTCTAATTTTCGAAGCCGTGAGTTTTTACGCAGGTTGTCAGCGTCGTCGACGACGATGATGTGTCGTCTTTCATGCCGAGCGAGCTCATGCAACACTGGGTTTTGTCTGCAGAGAGAGAGAGAAAGAAAGGAGGATAGAGAAAGAGAGAGAGAGAGAGAAGGGGGAGCTGACAGAGGGACCATATGGACTTTCATAGTTTTTAGATTTCTCTCACAAATGCTTTTCTCAAACTGGCTTGTGTTGTTTTTATTACTCCTGACAGTGGTAAACAGCTGGTGTGTGTGTGTGTGTGTGTGTGTGTGTGTGTGGGGTAGTCTGGATTCCTGTCTGCTGTGGGTTTGTGTGTGTGTGTGTGCATGTGTCTTTAAATACACGAACACAAGGCTTTTCATACCTGTGCCCATGTCTGTCTGTGTATATGTGTGTATATGTGTGTGTGTGTGCATATGTGTGTATATGTGTGTGTGTGTGTGTGTGTGTGTGGGTGTGTCAAATCTGAATGCATTCCAGCGCTCTGTTTACGGGGCTGTGCGGCGTGAGAAGTGTGTGTAAGAGCCAATGCTACACATTCAGCAGCCATGTCCAATTGAAATAGATTGGAGCCATGGAGGCAGGGTAATTCTGTGTGTGTGTGTGTGTGTGTGTGTGTGTGTGTGTGCGCTCCTGCTATAATCTTCACACTGCACCGCGCCTCGTCTGGCTTCTTTCTCTTTACTTTTTCTTTTTTTTGTTTTTTTTAATACATAATGAGATCGATAGCTTTGCAGAGAATAGAGTCACAGAATGAAAGTCTGTCTCTGTCCAGCCTCCGTCCCGCTGCACATCACGTCACGTCACGTCACGTCACGTCCCAACACCCAGTCAAGTTCATCTCCGCTCTCAATTCTCCTGCCCTCCAAGGATATCAGCATTTTAACTAGCCTCCACATCTGTAGCTGAGCTGGCGGCCTGGAGTCGAACAACAAACACAAACATGTCGGAGGTTTGGGTTTTCGTCTGTCCGTGTCCGATGCTTCAGAATAACCTGCGTCACACTTCTTCTTCATTTTCTTCTTAAGGTTTCTACCTTCATTAAACAGCGTCAGAGTCACTGTGATGGTTAAATGAGGCTCTCTGTCTCCGCCTCCGACCCCGTGTCCCACATCTCGTCTTGTGAGAAACATGGCCGACACAAACACGTCCTGTAATCCATACATCTCTTGGGTCTCACTGGACTCGGCCTCCTGGATACGATCAGTAGTTGAACTTGATGTTCAGCAGCAGCAGCAGCAGCTGTGGTGGTGGTGGTGGTGACTCCGTCCTGGGTGGAGCAGCTCTTTTGTTGCAGGAAAACTGGGGGAGTCATTTTCCCATGCAGTCTATAGTGTTTGTATTGGACTCCTGGGGGGTGGGGGGCGGTTACAGTTGTGCTTTAAGACATGCCACCAGTGGTTCCTGTATATAGTGCACACGCCGTCGTCTGTGCAGCTGCTGCAGGCGACGCCCTGACTGATGTGCTTTTCTTCAGGCATGGACCCACACATCTGGGATATGGTGGAGAGGAACACCATGTGATGTTCCACGAGAGCTGTGATTGGTCAACTTCTCATCTCCTATAGCGATTACATCACAAATGCATGTGCACAAAATAATACACTTAAAGCATGTATGTGCTGTGCTCCTATGGATGGATGGACGAGCGTGTGTCTGCAGCTCTGAGTGCAGCTCCTCTTCCTCTGTTTACTGTTGTTAATGCGGTTGAACGCAGCAGAGATGCACCGCTGATGGGATTTCATGTTTTTTATCTTTCTCTTTGACTGACAGGCCGAAGCTAAATATCTCCCTTTGCTCTCTCTTTGTTTCTTCCTCCATCCCTCCCTCTCTCTCTCTCTCTCTCTCTCTCTCTTTCTGTCCTTCCCTCCCTTGCTTTGTCTTCATCTATCTGTGTCTAGGAGGACAGGCGTTTCAGGAATAGAAACACAAACGCTGTTCAAGTGGGGAGAAACGCACGGCTGATCTTTATTCATAGTTTCGTTTGATGACATTCGGCAGCAACAGGTAATACCCCTGGGGACGGGGGGGTGGGTGAGTTGGGGGGGATATGGAGGCGGAAAAACTTGTCCTACTGTTGAAGTTTAGTCAACAACTTTCAGAGTCTGAAGTTTGAATCTCATTCATATTAACCTGTAGGTGACATGACACAAGGCTGGACTCACAGTGCATCGAAAACACAAGTGGAAACATTAAATATGTGAAAAGCTCATCATGTGAAGCAGGACAACAGGACCACACCAGGTAAATATGAAATAACAGACAGAAGAACAGAGTGCATTGACTTCCATGTATATTTGTCATTGTTATAACACAGATTTGTTATTGATGGGAAAGGCAGTGGCGCAGTAGGCCCACACACACATACATGCACACACACACACACACACACACTTCCATTTGTCTGTTTGCTCAGCTAACGCTGTCAGCATTTGAGCTGCAAGTCCTTTTTTTTTTTTTTTTTTTTTTTTACGAGTCCTGAGTGATTTAGCCCTGAGAAGCAGAGTGCTCTCTTAGAGCAGTCAGAGCCACTCAGCACTCAGTGGCAGACAAGACGATGGGACATTCAAGTGTTGCCTGTAAACCTCGGATATCTAAACATTTGTCTGTTTTATTTTTTACTCATGGAACCAGATGCTTTCTCCAAGAAATGCTCCAACCCTTGAGCTCTAATAGAGGTGTGTGAAAACCTTCAGTAATGACAAGGCTTTTGTACTGAAAGAGCCAACACTCAGATAACACTCAGCACGGATAAGTCATAAGTGCCTTACTTCCATGTCCACAACCATCTACTTTGCTCGGGGGGGTTGATGCCGGTTGCTATGGATGCTAAGCATCTTAATGACATACTGAAGTTACCTTGACTTTGAGCTTTTATATTAGCTTCTGAGGCAAAATGATGAGTAAGAGCTACAATGACGTCCGTGTGTGTGTGTGTGTGTGTGTGTGGCCTTGGCAGGCTATAGTAAAGTTTTGATGTTATCTTAGTTCACTCTTGTCCATAGGTTGAAGCGCAGGGACTCAGCACCAGTCTCCATGTGGCACTTCAGTCAGTACGTCTTCTGTAAAAGAGCAGAACGGTGAAAAGCCGGGTTTGTTCAGTCACGTTGCTTCTGTGGTTCTGTGGAGAAGCTACAGGAAAGACTGTACGTAGCTGTTTTTCATCATCGTTCATTATCAGACCGGCTTTTTGTTAGTTTTCTCTGCTGTCGCTTCAAGAGCTTCAGCCATCTTTGAGGATACAATCCACCATCTGAGCTGCGATATGGGATTCGCCTGACTTTCTGACTTCAAGATTAAAAGTCCAACTCGGAGCTTGGAAATTCAAACTTTGGAGTGCAACCTGAACGCACCATAACTCAGCCAGATCACGGGGCTGGAGGTTGAAATATTCTTGTCTACCTCCATCGTTAAGCGTCTCAGGTGCTCACACGTGCTCCTCAGTTCGCACCCTTCGCTTCGACCTGGAGAATTTGCACGTTGTAATGTTTTCCATGTTTCCACTTGTTGACGTGTTTGTGTCTGTGGCGTTGAGAGGTCGACCAGACTGAGGTCCAATACCAACAGCTGTAACCCATGTTGTATGTAAATGAGGGAAGTTTGATGCCAGATTCTTGACGTTGCTTCTTGACTGGTGTGTAAACATCATTTTTTTTGGGGGGGGGGGGGGTTAATCTGCTGATGGTAAATCAGATTTGTTTATATAATAATAATATTTTTTTCCAGAACTACATATTTGGCTTAGTTTAAAAAGCATTGAAGTAAAGAAAGAAAAACTGAACTGATGTGTGACTACAGCTGAAATCTGGTGCAGATTGTCAGCTCCTTAATGCATGATGAAGCTGCTTCATTGACGATTCCAGAGACGACTGCTGCTCATCAAAGTGGAACCTCTTTCTCTGTCTCTCTCATCAATATATTGTCATCAGACATTTTCTTTTGAAAACTTTTAGCTGTTTTTCATTCTGCTCGAATGTTTGGACGCATAAGTTTCTCGGGGGCCGCAGGCTCGGCTTGTACAGACAAGATTTTGGACTAAGAGAGCGGCGAGCGACTTGTTTCAGCAACAGTCAGCTTCTCTCCCTCGTTGCAGCGGCGCGACAGTATTTACCCATCAGCTAATGGCTCAGAGGTCAGAGGTGACACACTCTCATGTCTCCACTGTGCCCTTTCTCTCCGACCTCATCTCTTGGTCGTTCGGGTAATGCTAGACGATCCCACTGGCATTAACTATACACACAAATGTGCCCGTCTCTCCACACACACACACACACACAGACATTCTCTGAGGAAGCCACAGAATCAAATGCATGCAGGCAGTTAGACACAGACACACAAGCTGCTGGACACACATTCTGTTGTACGCCTGCCCACCTCGCCGCCATATGAAACATTCATACATATAGCTCCATATACGCCCACGCGTGCACGCAGTGAATGCGTCCTCCTCATATATGCATGATAGGGAGATAAAGCTGAAAGGTCAATTCCATTAGACGATCACATTTTAATGTCACAGTGCCTGGAAAGAGCAACTGCAGCCTCCTCGTCTGTGCCTCACATCACAGTGTGATCACACCACAGCAGCAGCAGCGGTGGCGGTGGCGGTGGCGGCTCATCCCACAGGCCTGAGAGCGTCAGGACTGATTGATGCACTCGTCTGATGACGGCGTTTTCTGGACTCACATTGTCCTTTCTCTCCTCAAAGGTCGACTGATGCAGCGTCGCGTTGTTCATCAAATATTTGCTCTGCAGGGAATTTGATGCATCAAAATAGTTCACATATGCAGGATTGATAATTAGATTTAAACCACTGCCTTTCCAGCATTTTTTTTTTTTTTGAAGTGTGTTGATCTGTAAGAAGACCTAAGAGGAGAAACTCTGAAACTCTCTTCTGATTGGCCGACTCTTTAGGTAAAAATAAATCCTTCAAGTGTTGGATGGTAGGTCCAGGTGGGCATGGCTTGTTTGCTGCTTAGTTGTGACATCACAAAGTGACAGGAAGTCCTGACGGCTGGTTTTAAGGCTCAGTGTCTGAACACAGGCTGTGTGCATTTCTCTGTGGACTGAGGCTTTGATACTTTCACAGTATTAATATAGAACCTAGAGCTGCTTTATAATCACACTACACATGGACGTCTACCTTTATACTGTATGGAGCTTTAAGACACACGTCTACCTTTATACTGTATGGAGCTTTAAGACACACGTCTACCTTTATACATGTTGCAAATAAAAACTTTGTTAGTGATGATACTCAGAGGCTTGAACAGAGCAGCTGCTTCAGTCCGTGTACACTTCCTGTCACTGTTTCAGACTGTCAGTGTGTACATGAAGCCAATTCTAATACCATTTCCTGGCAGCCCGTCTGTTGTAGTGGACGATTGGCTATCCCCCTGAATGGCCTCTGATTGGCTGATGTCAGACCGAATTTTCTGAGGCTAATCCCTCTCGAACGTATGGACTGATCCACATCTTCAGACACGCCCCCCCCCCCACACACACACACACACACACACACACAGAGAGGCAGACACACTGGCATTGCACACACACACGCACAAAACCGCAAACACAGGTGTTTTCTTTGTATGCCCGCCACATTGTCTGAATGTTAATTACATGCAGAAGGCATCTGGGCCCGTCCATTGCTAATCCTCTTTTAATTATATGTGTCCTCACAATGACACAAGGTTTACAATGGTGATTACAGCCGTATTAGACATAGTGGGGAAATAGGTAGGGGGATGTCAACGGAAATGGCAATCATCATAAAGCAAATAAGAGCGCTTGTTTGTCCTGCCATGATGTAGTGCTGGTTTGTGTTTGTGTATGTGACTTTATCTCATCTCAGTTCCTTTTCTTTCTCTCTCTCTCTTTTTTTTTTATACCTCCACTGTGCACTGCAGGTGTCCTGGACTTTACTCACAGTGTCAACATATTGCAGATTAGACATTAGCACCTTTGATATATCATCTGTATGGATGGAGGAGAGACAGGAAATGGGGAGGGGCATGACATGCAGCGAAGGGCCACCCGATTCCGCATCGCGAAGGTGGTGGTGATTTTGTACCAGAAGTAGAAGTAGAAGAAGAAAGGCTTCGGCCTTCAGGACAGATCGGAGGCTAAAGTGAAGAGCCAGGCAGGTGGCTAACTGGTTAGCATGCTAACTTCAGTTGAAGAAAATGTGTGATAGAGACAAGACTCGACATTGGTGTTGCTTTGACAGTAAAGGAGTTAAGTCCTTCTTGCTGAACTTTAAGGAGCTAACCCAGAATTTAAAACCATACCACCTGGTGTGCAGAGTGGAGTATCCTCCTTATCTGCTAAAAGAAAACAACTAATATGTGCTTTGCAACAACCATGACACTGAAGATACGAGCTGTAAAACCAAAACAACAGGCTCAGAGATGCTAAAGCGGTCGGTGAAGCTGAGAGATTTTGCAGACTTGTGTTGCAGATTCATTATAAGAGCAGATAAATATGAAAATACTGATCCCTGCAGCGTTGAATTTTCACAGTAAATTCTCCACAGCTCGTTTTAATGCCGATTCCCTCGCTGTACATCCACCACCAGCCTTACCATGTCTTCCGTGCATTTCTGCCCCTCAGCTAGTAAGACAACCCTACACTCTGCCACCGTCCACCCACTCTGCAGTGTTCTGCTGGATTTCACAAGCGTGCCTCACACGTGCAGAAAACAAAAGGATTTCAGCAATTTCCTGCATCGCTACGTGTCCTGTTAAAACTGGGACTGTGCGTTGGCTCGGCTCATGAACATGCAGTCGGCCTCTCGCTGAGGAATGTCCCCAACACTGGCAGACCGCTACACGCCGAACATCTGCTGCCGCTGCTGCTGCCCGAGCCCCAATCAGAGCAAAGCTCCAAGTGTGAGGCGTGAGGAAGTAACAAAGCGTAGAGCTGCTCCTCTTCACTTCTGCACTTCAGGGATAATGAGCAGCTTCAGGCTATAAAAGTAGACAACACACACATGGACGACCTCTGTGTAGCGTGTTTGTCGTGGCGGTCGGGACGATGTGGATGTTTGGGAGACTAAAGGTTGTCCTAAGTGTGAGCACGAGCCAGGAGGAAAAAGCGCCTGAACACACACACACATGCGCACACACCTCCCCGGCTTTAAAGGGTCCTGAGGGAGCTCCTCTCAGTGTGTAGGGGGGAAACCATGAATAAAACTCCCATTTGACCCTCAGTGCTATAAAGCCTGTCTTTGTTGCGCCTCACAGGGACCCTCTTTATCCCTCCTCCATCCTTCTTCTCCCTCCTCTCCCTCTCTCTTAGATGAAATCTTGCCCTTTTGTTTTTCCCTCCATCCTGTCATGGCTGGGCCTTCATGTAATATTCATGAGGTTCAGTGGGTTTTTTCTCCCGGAGACGTACAGTGGACAGCACAGTGGTGCCCCCACATTGCGGCGGCGACCTTTGGTACCCAAGCAGAGTTGACCTCTGACCTTCCGGGCGGCACGGGCCAGCATCCTCGGTGACGTTCATTAATCACATGGCCACAAGTGGCCTCTGAATAAAAAGGATTAGTAGGCAGAGGCTGGTTCATATCTGGTGAAGCAGCATGTGGCAATGGAGGTACTGTTGTGTAGAGGGTGGAGCTGTGTGTGTGTGTGTGTGTGTTGAAGCCAACCCTCTGCAGCAGATTCCTGTGAAGATTGCTTCTAGCCTCGCTGTCTGTGTTCGACTACAGGACAATGGTCTCCTTTAGTTTGGTGTGTGTGTTGCTAGAGCCTCTTTGTGTGTGTGTGTGTGTGTGTGTGTGTGTGTTGGAAAAGGCTGGTATGTGAGTGTGTCTTGGAGAAGGCTGCATGGCTGAACACTGACTCAGTATGTCTCTGCTGTCTCTGTTCTCACGCAGGGAAACAGTGAGATCACATGTCTCCCAAACACTCACACACACACACACACACACACACACACACACTGAGTGTCAAACTGAGGTTACAGAGCGATATCTCAGTTCGTCTGCTGATAAAAATCACATGTCGGACAGCTTCTGGTTCCCACCTCTGATGGGACGACGCAGAAAGTTTCCTCCGCCTTTTCACAACCACATCAGTGAGCATCCATCTGCATCCTACGGTGGCCCTGAGAGGTCAGTGCGCTCCAACTTAAAACAAACGAAAACATCCTCATGAAGTGTTTTGACCTCCTCTCCTTGGCATTTGGAAACCAGTCAATAGGACAAATGACAGTCTGTGACTGTGACCGTGCAACATGACAAATCTGTTTTCACACTCTGAGAGCTGAGTGATGTCGTTCGCCTCACTGATTATCACGTCTGCTTTATTTTTGGCCTGATCCCACCAGCTATTTCGAGGTCTGGGGACAT
Organism: Caranx ignobilis; assembly: GCA_021432705.1. NCBI lineage: Eukaryota > Metazoa > Chordata > Actinopteri > Carangiformes > Carangidae > Caranx > Caranx ignobilis. The sequence goes on from JAFHLA010000180.1 coordinate 411,207, forward strand.
TTTTATTAAAAACAAAACACTTCAAGAAGGAGGACGTTGAAAAGTCTCTTCATACACTCTCATGGACGTGGGTGTGGCCCATGTTGGAAGGGGGCGTGTCTCTCTCAGAGCTCTTGTGTCTAGGGTTGGAGGTTAGATTTGTTTTGGCAGCACGGAGCTCTTCATGAAAGCATCACAGTGACAGACGGTTGCCATAGAAATGAGTGGCCAGCGGATGTTCAGGAGTTAACTGCTGCTGGAAAACGACGCATCAAGGAGGCAGAGGACATGAGGCTTTGCTTTAATTTCCAAGTAATGATGAGATTCACGTTCAGATGTGAAAAACATTTGGATCCATCTCGTGCGTTTCCAAATCCACGTCCAGACTCGGGCACAGCCCTTCTGTACAGTCCACTGTTTGTTTTTTTTTGTTTTTTTTTTTTGTATTGACTGTTGTTGATTAGTTATCAGAGCAGAGAGCGATGTCATAGTGTGACGTAATGACTCCCGCAGCACAGACTTCAGCCAAGTTCAACCCCAGGTCAACGCTTTTACCAGAAAATCATCAGTTCACATTAAAAACAAGATTAGATAAGATGTTTGACAATCAGACAGTGTTCCTGATTCACAGAGGAGTCCTGAACATTGCCTCAACATTAATTCTTATGCCGTGTGTGTGTGTGTGTGTGTGTGTTTTCACCCCCGGTGCAGGTCGTTGCATCAGCAGCGTCTATTCAATAATAAAACTGTTTCCAAGGATTTTTTTTGCGCAGCAGCAGCAGCAGCAGCGGTGGTGTCGGTGTTGGTGTTGGTGTCGGTGTGCACATCCTGCCACACGAACCCAGCTGAAAGAATTTCATTAGTCTGGAGCTTCGCTGGAGATTTAACCTGGTTTGACTGATGGTGTCGCTCACACTGGGATGACTCTGAATGTCGCAGGTCTGATTCTGTGTTTAAAATACACGTTGTTTTTTGTTTTTTTGGGAAAAAGTTTACATTGGATGCAAGTTTATTTTACCTGACAGCAACACCAGCAGTAAAACCCACCCACGTAGTTGTTGTACACAGGCGAGCATGCACACCAGCAGCCTGTCACATTCCCAAGAGTTCCTGCACAAATACACTACACTTACTGTATACACGCTTTTTTTTACTGCAGTTTCACTTTCTCAAAGAAGTGCACAAATCTATAAGACATACATACACACACACACACACACACTCTAGACTCACACACATTCTTCATCAGAATCAGCCTGGGGGCGGCGCCGCATCACCCCTGACCCTGTCAGAGCTCCTCGAACGGGGGCAGCACCCTCCAGCTGAGAGCAGCGAAGAGGAGGAGGAGTGAAGGATGTTTACAGTACAGTGTATCTGTATCAGAGCTGGAGCTGGAGCTGGAGCTGGAGCTGCAGAGGAGCTGCTGTCTCACTCGGCCTGTCTCCACCTATCTGTTTCCATTCTTCACCTCCCTTCGCTATCAGCCCAAACTTGAGCGATTTAAATTCTCTCTGGGCTCAGGAACATCTGTCACTGCCTTATCTGTGGATAATGGAAAGATTTAGTGGCATTCACACTTTTATAGAGTCGACTCCCCTCTGCTTTACTGTTGCAGGCCCCCCCCCCTCCTTTTTTTTTTTACTCCACTTCCTCCTCCATCTTCTTCCTATATATCATTCTCTCCCGACGCCCACACAGAACATACATACCTCTCATACATTTATGAATACATGCATCAACATGTATTACCACCCCCCACCCCCACCTCTAAATCCCTCTCTCCCTCTTTTGCAGTCATTCACACAGGATTCTTTCCTCTCCAGAGATTCAAGTGTCTCTCTGTCTGTCTGTCTGTCAGTCGGTTGTTGTTGCACCACCCTCCATCCTCCTCCTCCTCCTCCTCCTCCTCTGGCTCCTGTCCTACCTCCTCTTCCCTCCTTCCCTCACTCATCCTCTCTTCCTCCTCTTTTCCCCTTCGGTTTGCTTGTGCCACCAGCTGGGCTTGGCAGGATCCCAGGCTGCCCCGGGTTCTGCTCCACTAGCTTTTCCGCTCTGGCACGGCACCACAGGTCCATCATGCTGCGTTCATGTGTGCACGTGTATTTCTGTGTGTGTGTGTGTGTGTGTGTGTGTGAGCCACAGGAATATGCCTGTGCACAATTTGAATAGCCATATTCCACGAAGGATAAGTGATTGTACATTATAACAAGCTGCAATTATGCAATACATTGGATAGAAATAATGACCTGTAACCACTTCCATTTAAGTTAATGACTGTTCTGCTCTGCTCGTTTATCAAGGGAGAGTGTTTTGTTTAGGAGGCACTGACAAATGTAAACATCCACTGACAGCAGGCAGAGCCACTCCAACAGGTAACCACCTGCCTGGCTTCAGCCTTTTATAAGTGATTATCATTGTCCATATGGTGAATTATATACAACACGCAGAATGAAACACAATGCCCACTCAGCGTTAACCATTAAATCAGTGCTTTCAATGAATTGTGGCTGTGCTGCACCATCAAAACGAGATTAAACATTAGAAAATTTGCATAAAGTTGAGATGCCCACACACACACACACACACACACGTGTAAATAAAATAAAACCTCCCATTGTTCTTACACTTATGTTGTTACTGGGAATTATTAATAACACATTTCAAGCATCAAGTTGCTCTGAGTCCTCACTTCACCAGTGAGATTTCCAATGAGTCATACTCCACTTTACTAAGTGGTCTGATGCAGGTGACCAATTACAGGAAACACACTGATTCAATTCAACTTTATTCATCACTGTCCGCTGCTCATAACCAACATGAACAGTCGGAGAACATTAACATCATGTCTTCTATGGCTCCTGATTATTAAATGAGTGGGTTCAAGCATTTTGGTCCCCGCTGAGCTATTGGACCTCACAGATATGGTGGGCTCCACCAAACACACACACACACACAGCAAATAGAGCACAGGAACATAGGAAGTCGTCACACACCGCAGCTCTCAAGGACTGTAATATAAATTCTAATGGTCCACAGTACAAGAGGAAGTAAGTACAGGTCACGATCACGGACACCAATGTAAAGAAAGACACGCAGCTTTAACTGAGGGTTTGATTGAACTGAACATGTTGATAATCTAAAGTTCTGACATTCAGTGAAGCCACGATCTGCCTGGTGTGAACTCTTTGACTCATATGAGCAGGAACATATAGAATATATATATATATATATATAGTTTAGTACCTGAGGCTCTTGTTGTGACCCTCACTGTTTATAGGCCTCAGTAGAGATTCAACCAATCTGCCGCCGCTCTCCAGCCTCTCTCGCCTCCCCTGCTCTCCAGCCTCGCTCGTCCCCCTGCCTGGAGAACCCTTAAACCCAGGTGAAGAGTACATTTGTTTCCACCTGTCTCTCCTCCCACACACACACACACACACACACACTCTGACAGCACGCCGACCTGGGCAGCAGTTTGTTTACTCTGATAGAGCTCTGTTATTCGGCTCATTATTCTCACCTCCTCTGTTTCCTCTCTCCATCGGACTCGACGCAGACATGACAATGACGGTTGTGTAAGAGTTCATGTGCAAATTAATGCCTGTTTCCAAAGCAAAATGGTCTCTCAGTGTGTGTGTGTGTGTGTGAGTGAGAGACAGAGTGAGGCAGAAAGGAATTCGTTTTTATGAAGCTGCTGCTGTTTGTCAAGCGAGTGTGACGCTAACGGCCGGTTATACCGCACACATTCAGCTGTTTGAAGGTCAGAACTTGTATGTTTTTTTTGCTCCAAGGTGCAGACACAAGACATTCACCACAAATATTCAGTATTTTGTGACAAATCGTCGAGGTACAGGGGAAAGCATCGGATAGGAAAAGAGAAAATGTGCATGCAAGGGAAGATAAGGCTGTAAAATACATAAGCACACGTCCACCACGGCTGCACAAACCTCCGATGACATCGCTGCAGTTTGCTCGGTCAGATTTACGGCCATTTATATTGATCATGTTTCCGCGGTGCCCGCCGCTGCCAGAAACGCCATCAGAGTTTATGGAGTTTGTTATTTGGAGTTGACATGCACATGTGCGTCATCTGCATGTGGTTTCAATTCCTTGCATCGCCAGAAGAATTTCAGCAGTCTGGTCAAATATGCCGGTCGGATTACAGATACATTTTTATTAGAACTCATGAGAGAACTGTATTTTTGATTGATTACATTTATACAATTAGGAACGAGGCAGGAGAGGAAAATATTAGATTTTGATGATGCTGGAGGTAACCAGCCGCGTTCACGTCCCGCTGACAGAGGCTCCGTGTTGTATCATGGCGCCGCTCCATCGGGCTAACAGTCGAACTCGCTTCCTGTCAGGAGTGTTAGCGCTGTTGAGCAATCGTCTTGTTGCTGACTGCGGTTTAAGGTTTGATGCTTTGGTCTTGTGCAAACTCACCCCCTCCGGCTCCTGTCGTAAGCATCTGTTTCCTCTGGCCTGCAGGGTTAGTCAGTGGACAAACACACACAAGTACAGTTACTCACACACACACACACACACACACTCACACTGGCGTGTACGCTCACATGAAGGAGAGACCTCCAGCTCTGGCTAAGAGTGTTATGAGTCTAACGGGAGCCGTCTGTGAGGGTTTCAACTCGGGTGGGTAAAGATGTTGTCAAGGGTGTTTGGGGGTTGTTTTCAAAATGCCAGTCAGCTGATGCATTATTGTGACGTGTGTGTGTGTGTGTGCGTGTTGTATGTTCACAACCCCCTGACCACAAGGATATGACTTTGGTCCGTCTCTCCAGCTGTCCCTCCTCCAACCCTTCTTTAACTTCACATGATTTATTTTCTTCTCCACCACATTTTTTATGAAGAGTCCTCTCCCTCTGCCTCATCAAGTCCCCCCCACCCCACACCCGTCCACCCCATCCCTCCAGCATGGGACTGATTAGCTGCAGGGGAATAACACGAAACAGACACATACTTGTCCTCTACAGAAATAACTGTGTTTACACTTGGATCGGTGGGTTTAAAAAAAAAAAAAAAAAAAATTGATGATGTTTTGGAGCCGTCAACCATTTTCTGTCAGCGAGGCTAAAGGTGAGCAAGGTTACGGCTAACAAGGTGCAGCAACAGCCACAATGAGAGTTCGAGCAGCAGCAGCAACACAGTGAAGCAAAAGCAGAGTGAAACCATGGAGCCAAGTTAAAACACACTTCAGGTGTCCATTTAAAAACATCTGCTGCTTTTTTTCTTCCATTCATTACAGATCAGATTCGATGCAGATTTGGAGTTCGTTTGCTGTGTTGTTAGCTTGCTGTGCTAATTCTAGCTTATTAACCCCTTAGTGTTGCACCACATCCCACAGGCCAGTGGGTTAATATTCACAGAACAATCTGTGTTTCGTTGTGTTATAACTACTATGGCCACTAGATGTCGCCTAGCAACAAAACTTAGCAATGGTTCATCTGCATCCTTGTCTTTTTCTTCGTGCTGATGCAAATCTGCTTCTAACTTTGTCACTTTGTTGTGAAACCAGCTCAGAAATGAAAACAGCTTCAGAGGAAACTCATCTGTATTAAAACACTGTATATGTGAGCACAGCGAGTGGGAGGGAAGCAAACCGACACCCAGGCAAGAGTGCAAACTGCCGACAACTCGCTCCAGCCATACGGCGGCATTACAGCGGGTTTCTGACCTGCACTTGTTTATTTTACAGGCGATCTTGGTTTTTGTTGTTGTGCTGCTCTGTAATCAGCCTTTTACCAGCGTTTTACGGCACAGTTGATAAACACCACATTGGCCCTGCATGCAGGGAAAAGCCTTCAGCATGAACCGGTGATTCTAATGTGACATTTTAATCAGATTCCAGGCGAGGATGCATGAATGTGTTCATCATCGTCATTACTTTCATAAATGCTTGGTTTTAGTGATGAGTCTCCATGTCTCATAATTGTTGTTTTGCAGAAGGCCGGTGCTCTCGCTGCCAAGAACACTGTTCAGGACAAAACGCTGCTTTCTCTCTTTTTTAATCATGAAAAATGTGAAGAGATGGCACAGAAATCAGCTGCTGGCAGGTTTGGTCCAGATAAAAAAAAAAAAAAAAAAAGCCTCTCTCTGTCAGCCTGTATGAGTTGCATGTTAGTTTCAACGGTTGCTCGGTGGACTGCACTGTATAATATCTGGACTTTGAACACGTCGCCTCGTGTTCGAGGGGCCTGGGGTCTTTAACAGACAGCGGTACGGCCATAAGTCACTTCTGTCAGACAAGAGGAAAATCAAAACCCTCTGTCACAGCAAGACAGTCGGCTCAGTAAAAAGGCTGCTGCTGCTACACACACACACACACACACACTTGCTCGCTCGCTGTCACACACATATCAGTGACCTAGAACAAGTTCTTCCCTCCTTATTATTTTTTTTTTTTGCTCATTCTCGCTCGAGTGTTGCCGATGCTCGCTTGTGCATGTGAACGTCTGGCTGTGGATCCGGGCTGCAGCAGCGCACGTATGTCTGCATTCATGTGTGTGTGTGTGTGTGTGTGTGTGTGCTCGTGCAACTTTTGGGTTGTGTGTGTGTGTGTCTCTTCTCCACCAGTTCAGCACTAATGAGGCAGGTGACAGTGTGGGTCTGAGCGATGGAACAGAGTGTCAGCAGGCCTACCGACTACAGCCTGGCTCTGCATGACAACATGGTGGGAAGGACACTGGTGAAGGGAACAAAGGAGAGAGGGAAGAAGGGACAACGGGCGGATGGATTTAAAGGCTGCCGGAAATAGACTTTGACCAGTGTGTGAGCTTCTGAAGGCCACTATCAATAGATTTGGATGGAACATGCTCCTGCTGGTGTCGAGGCATATTTACATCTGACTTCTTTCATGCCAAAGATTTTTCAGGAGAAGCTCGGAGCAGGGTGCCACATGACTCAGAGCCCGCCGGGTCGGACCAGTTTGAACAACATTATGAAAATATTGTGAAAACCTACTTTTTGCTGTCTTTCACAAAACTTCTACTTTTTCTTTTCCTCTGAAAACTTTTATCCGCCCTGATGATTAAAAAAAAAAAGAAAGAAACACACATCGCCACCAGAATTAAATATTGGTCCAGAAATGGAGAAAATTAATTAGAAGATACAGGATTGTATGGAGACCTGGAAGCGACAAAATTATTATTATGTGAGGAAAATCAGCTCAGTGACTCTTGAAATGTGTGAAATTGTTTAATCTGTGAAAAATGCACAGACTTCATTTTTATATCAAAATGAAGACACAAGTTTTTCTATTAGCGTTTAGCAGAAATGCAAAAATACTGCAGTTCCTTGAACAGCCACTTGAGGGAGTCAGTCTCTGTAGTCTCCCATTTTAACATGTCCAACTTTATGGCAGAAATAAACATGTTTATAACCACCTGATACAAAACACATCATCGAGGGCGTGGCCACCTAGCAGGGAAGTGGGCGGAGTTGGGCTCTGCAGCCAGTCATGTCTCATCCATCTTCATTTATAGTCCATGAATCACACTTTAAGCCACTTCAACAATCTCAGACTTAAAGCATTGCCTTCTCGTTCCTTCTGGGCTTCTGTACGACAGCATTATGTTGATCACGAGACGATTAAACATGTTCTAATCGAGTCGATTTGGCCGAGGATATACACACGGAAAAAAAAAGAAAAGAAAAAGTCTGGGTCCAACTTCTTTATCTGGCCGTCTGTTATCTGAGAACATTTTCCTCCCTGTAGCTGGAAACACAGAAGAATGGAGGAAGGAGTCGATGGATTGGCTGCAGTTTGATACGTTGGAGTTGTACAGGAGGGATATTGATGATGTATGAGTCTTATCTGCAAACAGACAGGTCTTAGTGCTGGAATGTATTCTCACCGACACCATATATATACACTCACACACACATACACACACACTTTATCCACTAGTCTCTGTGTTCACACTCTCTGTTGGGTACCATCATTATCCTCATATCTATAAATATCAGACTCCCCCCCACCACCACCTCCCCCCCTCGGCTTCCTTCCTCCCTTCTCTCCCTCCATCTCTGTTTGCTCTTTTTCTGGGTCACCTGCTCGGCTCAGCCCCGGCTGAGATACTCCAGCTGAGTTACATTCACAGTTTAGCGGAGAGAAAGAGAGGGAGGGGAGGAGGGGGGGGTTGTTGCGGGATGCACACAAACACACTTTTGAGGCGTAGTTCCAGTGGATCCGATTCCATGCTGAATGGATTATCACACTCAGTAAAAGCTGACATAAATATGATGCTACCTTTTTCTCAAGCTATTATTAGCCACAATAGGGACGTATGTGCAGCGGATCGACGGTGATAATGTACGAACGCAACCAAAATCCTTCTCTTTAAGGATCAGTGCAGGGACGTTCACTCAGGATAGTTTGGTAGAAAACAGAAAAGTCAGCAAATGAAAACGTGAAGGAGATGAAAAAAAGGTGCTCTTGTCCCCCACCCCTCCCCCTACCACCACCATCACCCCCGCCCACTGGCAAAAGCATGCATGTAATGTCATTATTCCAATCTGCATGGGTGTAGTGAGTATTAGCCTTTGCATACTTTACTAAATTTTATTCCCACTGGATATTCACAGCACAACAAGATATGAATGTAGTTTCACTTTGGGTGGATGGATGGATGGATGGATGGATGGATGGATGGATGGATGGGCATGTTCGCAGCTTTGCAGCTGGGCTCTTACTTCATTAATAAGAATAACTTCCTCTTCACCTCCATCTTTAACGTCAGCAATCTCAACTTCCAGGGTGCTAATCGAGTCAGCTTCTAGCACCGCCGCCTGCTGTCTGTTAGCATTACCATTAGCATCTCAGGCCTTTGGCGCTCCGGCCACTTCGGTGTCATGGCAAAACATCTTGCAGGGAATCAGCTACTCTGAGTCTAAGTTGGGCAAATAATACGGAGCAGTGGTCTGAGGAGTCGAGGTGCTGAGATTAAAGCATTACTCTTGAAATTAAAGCGTCTCTGAAGAACACGGATCATAACGCGTCTCTACATGGCTGCACACGGACCAGAAGTCCCTCCTTATTGTTATAATAAAAAATCCACTGACATACCATAATAACCAAAAGTAGCTGCCTGTAATCTCTTCCATAAAAACGGACCCACGCTCGTGGTTTTATGTTGTAAAACAGAACACGAGCTTCACTGTGAAACCTCAGGACATGTGACCTCGAGCCTTGTCCTGTCCGACGACAGCACTCAGGTTCTGCTCGTGTCATTGCAGATCAGCAGTTCCCAGCCTTTTTTGAAAACAGCTGAGGGCCCTCTTCTCTTGGCCGAAGCGCCAACCTCAGAGTCGGCCGTCACACAATAGCTCCCCCACCTATTCAAATCATTTAAATACAGAGGACAAATTCTGGCTATGTGCACATAAAGAGCTTCTTTATCTTCTGCCCAGAGCAAATATAATATAATTCATGCTCTCAATTGTGCAACAGCAAATGGAACAATGGTCTGTTAAAAAAAAAAAAAAAAAAGTTGAGTTTCTTCAAAGTTTGTTTGAACACGCTTTCAATTTGCTGTTACAGTATATATATAATGGAACATTGGTTTTTATTTCATTTTAAAGCAAAGTGAAAAACCAGGACAATCCAGTGAAAAGCTTTCAGCTGGGACTCTTTCTGTCTCTCCAGAGGTGTGAAGTGAGAGGATAGAAGGGCCTCTGATCACAAGATAAAGGCAGAACAACAGAATTAGCACTTCAAACAAAAAGGCACTGGTTTATAAAAAAAAAAGGGGGGGGGGGGGGTGGGAGGGGGGTGGAGGATGGGAGGGCAGAAAAAAATAGGTATACACACTTCATATCCGCCGGGGTCAGAGTAAACACAGCCCTGCAGAGTCACTGCCACTTTAATGGGGGGGATTAGCCTGGACGAAGCGGGAGATAGAGGGAGAAATGGAGGAGGAGAGGAGAAGGACAAACATCCACAGCCACTTGTAGCAGTTGGTGTGTGTATATGTGTACAAATGTGTGTGTGTGTGTGTGTGTTTACCCACTTGATTGCTTGTCTTTGGGATGCAGCGACGGGCAGATTGTAACATGCATCTATTTTGTATATTTCACAGCGTCGCTCAGGTGTCCTCACATCAGCTGCTCTGATGACTGAGTGAGTTGTTGGATCAGGATGTGTGAGCTGCAAAACTGTTTTCTTTTATCCCCATGAGTAGCGTAGCAACGGACGACAGTGTCAGTCCTCCACCTCGGCCCAGACTCGATCCTGTTAACGCTTGTTTCCTGTTGATCTCTCTCTCTTCCTCCACCTCCCAACGGGCCAAGGCAGATGGCTCCGCCCACCCTGAGTCTGGTTCTGCTCAAGGTTTCTGCCTGTTAAAAGGAAGTTGTTAGTATCACCGTCACCATGTGTGCTCGCTCTTGGTGGGATGTGTTGGGTCTCTGTGTGAAGAGAAGATCTACACCTTCTCTTTTTGAGATGCTGTGTAAATAAAACTGACTTGACTTCAGTTCACACCTGGCGTTAATGCACCTCCATATGTGGCATGAAGAGCATGAACACATGTGGTCAAGTCCAACTCAGACGTGTCCTCACCTGAACCTGCAGCAGCTCCACTTTACATTTACTCATTGGGTTCCACTTACAAGTGAGGGACGTCACTTAAGCTGCAGAGACCTTCAAGTATAACAGCTAAGTGCTACATATATTCAAGGAGAGCAAGGAGATCAAGTGGAGCCATGAAAGTGCATAGTAAGTGTTAGTTAGGTATGACGCGGTGTGAAAGGTGTTCGGAGAGGAGGTGCTGAGTTTTCAAGGGATTTGTGGAGCTTCACTTGTGATCGGATCACCCGAGCCAGACGTTAGCATCAAGCCTGAACGACAAAGTATGAATGGAAGGCCGTGAAATTTCATCCAAACAGAAGTCGTGGTCCTGAGAGGACGAATCCTGCCGCCAGGTTGACATTTCTCTTTTGAAATGTCACAACATACCTAAAGAGCAAAATGAAATATGAGGATAAGTTACCGCAACTATTGTAGCGCACGAGACCTGGCCGTTCTCCTCAGCCATCTGGGTGGGGTGGGATGGGGGTTGGGGCGGTTTGAAAGAGAAAAGAGAAGAAAAATTTCCATGCCACAAATGATGTCATTTGTGTGATCTCTGGTTCACAGAGATTCAGACTTCAGACCTCAGCTTTGGTGGAAAAAATAGCAGTGACAGGGCGTCTTACATTCTCCTGAGCTGCCACTTCTTGAAATAAGCGCTTAACGCTGCATTATAAAGAGATATTCAAGCTCAGTCAAGTCATTGTCACATGTTTTTCCATCTCCCCTTAAGGCTAGGCTGGGAACGCGCCCAACTTTTGACAGTCTCTCTGTGACATACTCTCAGTGCACCTGTGATCCAGCTTTTTCATTGCACTTAATTATCCCATTGTTTATCATGACGGCAAGTCATCCTTCAGCTTCAGACGGGGCTATATACAGTACAAAGAGAAGAAGTGGCCATAAAAAGCACAAAGGGGGAAATGTGTCTTCCAGCCATGGGGCCAGTTTATAGGCCAGGAAGTTTAATGGTTTCTCCCCCATCGTGAGTGAGTGAGGCAGGGGAGGGAGGGGGGAGAGATCCAGGTCTGGACTGAAACTCAGAGTTTCAGTAGAGATTTATGACCAGGCAGCGGGCCAGCATTCAGAACCAGGGCTCATTCACAAATCTCCTCATCCACAAGTCAGAGAAAAATCAGCCAGAGGAAAAGAAGTCAATCGACAGCCGCTAAAAGGAGTGGGAGGAGAAATGGTGGCCTGGTGGGAAAGGGATATACATGGGATTTGGTATGGATTCATTGGAGACGGTGGCTACAGACGGGTGACAAATCAAACGAAAGAAAAGAAAAAAACACCTGAATAAGTGAGTGGAGGACATAACAAATGCAGATGCTTCCACACAGGTGCAGTGCATGGTACAATTAAGCAATTAACATCCAGTTCTGCTCTGTGGCATGTATAAAAATGCTAAGCAGGCTCGGTTGATTCTGGTTTGGTGTCACGATGGCGAGAGACAAAGACACGAGTTTGACTTTGAAAGAGCGATCGTCGTCATTGAGACGGAGATGGCAGGAGCTTTGGTAAACAAAGGCGCTCAACTGGCGAGTGACTAAAGTGACATCTGCATTCAGATCAGTGGGAAACACACTGGTGAAAAGTGTTGGATTGGACGTGATACTAGAGCATTTGCAAGAAAAACCCGAAAGGCATCCCTTCCTCAAAATGACCCAGAATGTCAATGCAGGCCTTCGACTGACTGTGTCAACAGGAACAGTCTGTACAGGACTGATGTGTTTGACAGTTTCTCTCCAACACCATCATCAAAACACTAAATGAGGGAATATTTTAAGGAAGAATGGTTCATCCCTCCAGCAGAGTTCAGAGACTTTTAGAATCAATGCCAAGGCGTATTGAAGCTGTTTTGGCGGCACACGGCGGCCCAACACCTCGCTAAGACACTTTATGTTGGCTTTTCCTTTAATTTGTCACCATCTGTATATTTCAAAGCGAATGTTTGGCAGTTAAGATGGAACACGTTTTCCCTTTCCAACAGGAGATGAAAAAACGGACAGGAGAGGATGAAAGGATGAAATGGCAGGCAGTGGGGAGGAAGAGAGAGCTGCTCAGGTATCTCAGCCGGGGGACTCATGGTGGTAGACTCTAAAAAAAATCCCAACAAATTTTAAAAAATGCATCACGGCCCGATACTTACACTAGATCCTTAAAAACATGACTATCACCATTGACTGATATTAAGACCTCTACTCTCACAGAATCCCACTCAGTCTATTCATATGCACATTTTTTAAAAGCACCATGTTTCAAAACAGTCACCAAAGCTCTTCCTTGCAGCATTTAATGGTCTATTTGCCTCATTCCCGTGGATAATTGGCCCAGCTATGAACCTATAGAGACATACTGTATTTCACATGCATCTACAACACCAGCAGCATTTGCTTAAACACCAGTAGTCGTTTTATTATTCACAAAACCACAAGCCTGAATAAACAATATCTGTCATTCTTTGGGACATCTGTGCTACAAACTCAGAAATTCTACCTCTTTATATAAATAACTGAGATGCAAAGGTCAAGAATCTTCCTCTGAAGAGATCTTCACAAAAGTGTATCTCAAACACAAACAACACACACTCAGACAAGCAGGCTGAAATTTTTAATTTCAAGCTTGAAAACATGGTCAACAACAATAGGAGACAATGAATCTGATCGGGGAAAATAACCAGTTACTTGTGTTGGTTAAATTTGTATTTTCCCCAAAATCAGCGACATTGACAAAGCGGCGCCGAAAGTCAAAAGTCAATTAGAGGTTTCAGAAGCTCGGCTCTGAACATTTCCTGTCCTTCACCTGCAGCTTAGTGGATGTACAGCACTGTACACTCCACTTGGCTGGGTTTACAGCACCGCTGGAAGTCGGTCCTTACCCAAAAAACACCTGCTAACTATCAACTGAACAATTAAAGCCCATCCACGTTTCAATGGCTGAACAATTAACACAGCACTTACAGCCTGGTGGCGAACTAACAACCCATTTGGAGCGTTCACCCCTCCATCAATCCTAATTCCACTTTGGCACAATCCTGTATTTAAAAGTAATAACAGAGCATTTTTAATGCTCCGTCGTTCGCTCTATTAAAACAAAAGTGAAATTTAGTTGCTTCACCTTCAGGGCAGCGCAGACAATTGGTCACATTACATCACTTTTCATTTCTAATTCAGTCATCAAAGCTTGACCTCGTGTTTCAGTTCGGTGCACATCCATTGGCCTCTTTGCTTACAAGAAACAAACAGATCTTTGTACAGTACATTTTCACTGGATGTGACTTGCAAGAAGAAAAACCGAGGCTTCAGCTGCAGCTGCAGAGTTTTGCATGACTGACTGTCATTCAACCAGAATGAAGTTTGTTTTGATTGTTTCTGTTTTCCCCATAGGCCCACAAGCCTCATGATGTAAAATGACGACTTGCTAATAACCGTCCAATGAAAACGTCGCCTCTGACTTCATCATTTTCATCACTTGGTCCATGTGAAGCCTAAAGAGACTAAAGATAAAGTCAAACATGGATCTTAATTTCCTCTGGTCCTGATTAAGGGAACTAAAAAAACTGCAGATGTGGACGAAACAGACGCCTCCTGGCAGCCATCCTTCAAAGTATTTTCCCTCTCTGAGGAAAAAAAATAGAAGATGAAGAGTTGAACAAGTTGAGACAAAGAAATATTCAGAATTTGAGGTGGACTTGATGGAGGGGGTGGATTGTTTCAAACTGAATGTTTGGCAGCTCAGATGGAACACTTTTGCTTTCCAACAGAAAATAAAAGCGGACAGGACACCAAGCTTCTCGTCAGCATTTTCCCTCTAAAAAGAATCATGACGGTATTAAAGGATAGGCATAAATTTGCTATCGATAATCCTCCTCATATGTCACCGTGACTGGAATGTGCTCCTGCTAGTGTTGATACCGAGGGCTTTTACACGCCAATGAAGGCAACGGGAACTTTGTATCTAAAGGACGCAGTCGTTTGTCATTGAACTGCCAAGCAGCTCTGCTTTGAAACCATCGAGAACAAGAAGTCCTCGCAGTGCTCCGAATAATGGAAACCTTGAAGATCTACAGTTCCTTGACAACTGAGCATTTCTTTTTTTTTTTTTTTTTTGCTGATAAAGACCATGTGAAATTGCCCTCAGATCGAGGACAAGTGGAACAGGAGAGGCGATAGTTTAATCATCTGCTGTTACTGAAGTCAAAAATGATCTGTCAAGCTTCCTCATGTGGTGACACCAGCTCCAGACCCATGCTGCTCCTGCTCAGCATCACAATCTATTGATCATTCTTTCATTATGTCCAGGTCTGGTGCTAACAAAAGTCTGGAGACCTATTACCAGAACTATTACTGGATTTTTAACCCCTTAACACCCACTGGCCTGTGGGTCACATTGCCTCTAATTAATGATGGATGGGTGGGTGTCCATCATAGTGGAGGCAGACATCCTTGGGATGAGGGCTGGAGTCCAAGTAAATGGTCTAGTTGAGCTAAAACCATTTGGATGGTCTGGAGTAGTGTGCAGGAATTTTTTTCTGCATAAAGCCCAGAGCCAAAATACCCCCCCAAGAACCTCCTTGAGGAACCCTGGGGTTGCAAAGACCCCACTCGGTTTAGAAAACTCAAACTCACTCACTGGGAAAGGCCATTGTTAGAAGAGACCAGTGTGATGATTGGTCGACGCCCAAACACTGGCTATAGCAGCACAACACTAGGAGACAGATATTATTAAGTCAGAGCGTAGGTTGAATATATATATATGTGTGTGTGTGTGTGTGTGTGTGTCTGTGGAGGTTGGGGGTAGGTGGGTGGGTGGGTGGGTTATGGCATCTCGTTACAGAGGTCTGCCACAGCGAGTCAAGCAGCAGTCAGACCGGCCATCAGCGTCGAGAGCCTCTTTACTGTTGCTCACTTCTCAAAGCGCCACCTCCAATCACACTGATGCCGTCCTTAGCTTCACTGATTCCACCTAATCAGGAGTGTGTTTTTCTAATCAGGAGTGGGCACTTTTTCGCTCATTCCACTCACTCTTTCAGTCGTGGCTCCACTGCCGCCACCGCTGCCTCTTGCATCGTCTTTTGGTTTCTTAATTTACATTTTGACACGGCTCTGGAAACGTCCACAGGGATTTCGGTGGAGCAGTCCAGCCTCTTCCTTTGCCAGTAAATGTCATAGTTTCCCCCCTCACACTCAGGAACTCCTAATAAAAAGTGCTCCGAAAAACTCGATCCTCCCTGAACTAATCACTCCTCACTTGTTCTTGACCCCAGAGCTGATCCGTTTCTGAGGATATTACAGCTGGATGGAAATAAGAAATGCAGGATGAAGAGGTTTTGAATGAGGGGAGGAGGGGTTTAAACAAACATAAACACTGAAAATGATAAACGAGCTGCACATTTTATATCTTTCATGCAGAGATGCTGGAGGAAAGAAGAGGAGGAGGAGGAAGAGACAGGCAGAACTGGGATGGCTTCAAACTCACTCCTGAATTCATCTCCTGGCTGGCTGGGTTTCAGCGCTCCTCGCCGGCAGATCCACGCCACCGTCACTGTACACTGAAAACCCGGAGTCTGCGATAACGCCAAATGAAAAGAGGTAATATAAAAAAAATCAATATAATCATGTGCATAATCACAATGTTGGCACCATGCTCTCAGTTTGAGCTCATAACAGCGATATGAGATTGGAGTTTATTGCATTAATCATGTAAACGTTGCTCTCGTGATTAAAGCAGAACTGCTGTTTATTGCTTGTAATTGTATTCGGGTCGGGCTACGCTCCCAGGAATACCACACGCAGCATTCATATTTGATGAACTGACTCTGGATCAGGCACGGGAAGCCGGTTCCCCCTTTTATGTTGATGTGGGCCGGTGGTATTGGAGCTGACCTCAGAGCAGCCCTCATTTCTCTCCACAACACTTCATTTGAATATCCATGTCAAAATTGTTAGCTCGCAATATTCTTTTCATTTTTCCCTCTTTTTTTTTTTATCAGTAAATCCAATATGGGACATGAAAGCATGTGCATGCATAAAGAACGCCAGCCATATGACTGCTGGAGCGAGGGTGGGGGGAGGAGGACGTAAAGCGCTGAGAAACAACAAGAGAGGAAGAGACACTGTTTTTTTTTTTACTTCTAAAAGCTCTTAAAAGCAGCGCTCTGGTCATGTGATACTGGCGGGGCTTTAAAAAACAGAGCGAGGGATGGAAAGACAGAGGAGAGTCTGTGTGTCTGTCTTTGAAGGAGGAGACAGATTCACTCTTCACCTTCTCCTCGTGACCTCGATCACCACAACAGAGACGAGACGGGCCTGAACACGAAGCAGCTGATTTATTTTTTCTCTCCCTCCCTCTCTCCCTCTCTCCCTCCCTCTCTCCCTTCCTCACCCTCTGACGGTCGTTCCTGCTTCGCTGTGCTGGAAACACTGTTGGAAGGAGTTTAGAGGCCTCTGATAGATCCTTCGAAATGTTTTCAGGATATAAACTTCAAACACTTCGGATGGATCACTGCAGCTCAATGCGAGTCTGAAACATCCCATAGTCCCCCTCTCTCTCTCTCTCTCTCTCTCTCTCTCTTCTCTCTCAGTCTGTGCTTTCATGTGACGTCAGATAGATTTAGTCCACGCTGGGGGGGTGAAGAGCTTTGCTGAATAGACTCAAACGCTCAGTAAACACATGTAGAGGCTTAAGGAGAGCTGGAAACTCTGACGAACCTTCACAGATCCATGTTGTGTGTTTCGTCCGTGTCGACAGGATTGTCGTCGGGAGTCGCCTCCAGTCACTCGTACGTCACCGTGTTTTGACTTCTCGACGTGTGAGCTCGCGAAAAAAAAGAAAGAAAAAAAAGAAAAGAAATCGCTGTTTATGCAACCTGTCATCGTGGGGAGTATTGACGGTTCGGTGATGCAATTATGCAGCACAAATGCTGAGTTGGTGTTTTTTTTTTTTCCCCCCCTCTCTTCCCTCTGTGGAGCTCTGACCCGCAGGCCCTGACAGCTCGGCTTTGGACTCTCCCCTTTCCTCTCCCCCGCCTCTCTCTTCCCTGATGTGCACCACAGCCTGTAGCTGTAGCTGCCCCCCCCCCACAAAACAACACACCACCACCGCCAAAGCCTCCCTCCACAGTCACATGACTGATCCTGGTGGAGTCAGACCGCTGATCCTGCAGTGGAGACTCACATTGTTCTCAGTCTGATGCGTGATTGTGTCTGATGGATCAGACTTTCTCTCAATCATCCGATCAGAAACAGACTCTTAATAAAAACACTGCTGGATTCATCCTGTTGCTTCAGTATCAGCGGAACAGAGCTGCAGTCACAGCGCTGCAACACGTTAATAAGCATATTTAAAGCAGCCTATGGTTTGTGTGCATCTGAATTAAAGGTTAATTAGCGTTTGAAACGACATCCTTCAGATGTTTTAATTTGAAATATTTTATCCTTTAAAAAAATAAAAGCCTGCTGCCACTTTTCAAACAGCCGATAAATCTGCTTTCTTCTCGTGGAATGAAACGATGGTCAGTGTTTATGCAGCGTTCACAAAGACTTTGTTTAACTTTAAAGCTATATGTGAATATATCACTCACAGCTATTGATCAGTGATTGAACGCCGCAGCCGGCAGCGTCGGTACAACTGTGTTAATAAGTTTTAATGGTATGATCTGTACATGCACAACACAAATGTCCTCATGGGCTTAGAGCTGGCACACTGACTTCATGGTTTATCTTGACTTGCATTAATGCACCGTCTTCTTCAGGCTCAACACTGAGTCTGAGCAGCTGCTGTTGGTTTTTATCAGAAAGTCTCTCAGCTCTTTCTTTCTGTTTCCTGATTCTGTGAACTTGTTTAATGTCGTGTGTGTGTTTACATGACGGACTGTCGAAACACAGTGCAGCGGGTGTGGAGGGAGGGGGAGGAAGGATGCAGGGGAGGGAGGGAGCGGTGCAGGCGCTGGAAGCAGCTCAGAAGATTCCTCAACAATGAGAAACAGATGATCGTGTTCTTACGGCTACACTGTCGGCGTGCACGTGTGTGTGTGTGCACGGGAACGAGCGTGGTGTGGTGTGGTGTGTTTTCTCCAAACTTTATTGCGAACACATTTGGCTGATCGCAGCTGCAGCCTGCTGCACTCTGGCAGAGCGATGACACAATACTCGAAAGGTTTTCCTGCTTGCGGTCAGATTTGTTTTTCAGAGCCTTCCCTCCCTTCGTCCTCCGTCCTTCCCTCCCTCCCTCCCTCTTTCCCTCCCTCCCTCCCTCCCTCTCCTTTGCCTGGCCCTGCAGCGGGTTGCACAGAGGTGAGTGTGTGTGGGATGGCGTTGCTGTGGGACTGACAGGGAAGCAACAATCTTCTCCGGCCAGTAAAACCAGCTCACGGTTGTCAAGAGTGGTGCCGAGTGTTACGAAACAATATCTTGGCAGGCCGTTTTCTCTCCCACCCACTGCTTTAGAAGCAAGAAGTCATCGACTGTAAACCGCACATCCAGAGATGATGACATCCCTGGCTCTTATTAATGCCATTAGCTTCGTTAGGAGTTTGTTTTTAGCTCCAGTCTGCAGCCTCCTACTTCTCACCAGCTTGCCGAGGGCTTATTTTTGTCAGGTTTGGATAATTTTCCTGTTGGATCACTAAAAACAAAACGATGAAAGCGAAAGCCAAAAGCCACTGCGTGTTGAACATTTACCTCATTCATCATTTTGAAAATAATTTTGATTGCACAGTATAATAGCTGATATAACACAGCTGTGGGGGGAGAGCTATCATAATTTAAATAAGTTTAATTCTGTTTTCTGCTCTGATTCAGTTTGAAATGTGACTCGCAGCTCAGAGTCTCAAGCAGAACTTTTACTCACATGGGGCATCAGCAGCTCAGCAACATCAGCGGAGGCTCGGAATAATAAGAACCACATGACTCACCCGACGTGTTCAGAGGAAGAGCGGACTCACTACAATACGCTTCTGCTACATCATACTGTCTTTTGTTATCATGGTAACGCTCCATCCTCCTCGGGCCAAGGATGCAAACGGCTGCAGGCAGGGACACATGTCACCGCTGTCGGCCCAATAATGGCCCAAATCCGGGCATCAACACCCATTCGCTGCGACAAAGACAGCTTCCTTTTATTTCTTTTTCTTTGGCCAGGTTCAGGCCAAGAATTCGCACCAGGTTTTGACGGCGTGTGTTGCTTTGCACATTTAGAAAACACAATCCTCAGTTAGTTGATCAGTTTGCACATTGTTTTGCAGGCGATGTCAAGTTTGCACACACAAACTTTTAGAAAATCAGGGCCTTTGTCTTAATCAAGGTCACCCACATCCAGCTCTCGTTGTTGTTACCAGTCGTTTTATATGGCTCCTTTTAGTTCAGGTGCAGAGAGGTGACACTGTCTTTACAGTATTTGCTTGTGTCGTTGAGTATTTGCAGCACGTGTGTTCTCGAATAGATGAAGATGTCCTCTGATTTGGTTTGTGTTGAGTCTGGTTGCATGTGTGAATTGAGCTCTCAGGGCCACCGTAGTGGCTGTTGGTCCCTGTCGGTGGGAGTTGTGATTATTATTATTTACTGTGCGTCTAGTTTCTTTTAAATCCTGAAATGAAAAGTTCTAATCTCATGTGCCTGTGTTAATTGTTCGTTTATCTCTCATTACATGCTAATCCAGAGAATTATTTCTGATTGCTTTTCTATCAGAATTCATTTTCTCCTCCTGCAGCACATGAAAATATTTTTGACACATGACGCATCTGGATCTCAAAGGCATAATTTAGTCCAATCAAATGAGATTTGGTGTAAGTGTCGAGCCCCTCCCATCATATGAACCATACACATGACCGGTAGCTGATGACAGCACTGTCACTGTTTGGTTTTCACCTGGTTAAACTTCACATGCACATGGAGCCCTGGCCTCTGCAGTTGTTGTGTGTGTGTGTGTGTGTGTGTGTGTGTGTGCGTGTTGTGCAGCAGCTTTGTGCAGATGTTTGTGCACTTAAAGTTCACATTTGTTAAACTCTAATCCATTTGATCATAACAGAGTCAGGTTTGAAAAATGACTTTGTTCTTGCAGAGGGAGAGCATAGAGATCCACTGCTAGCAATGTTAGCAGTGAAGCTAAGGTGGCTCTGTTTCCACTTCCTGTTTGTACCAGGAAGTTCAGAAGACACAGCTTCTCCTCATCCTGATCTGACAGCACAGGTGTGGAACAACTAACTTCTTGTTCCATCTTTACCTGTTTATACTCGTCACTTAACACGCCCACAGGTGGCAGGGAAATATTGAACTCAAAAGTGTTCACATTGATTAAAAATCATATATCTACTTTTCATTCATATTTATATTAACGTTTCCATGGTGACCTGGTTCGTCTGACGTCAGTGGGAGTGTGAGTGGAGTTGATAATGAACATGTAGCAGAGCGGTGACAGTCATTTCCACTTGACTCTGTGCTGAAGCTCAGGAAGACTTGTCTTTACTTGAGAAGGAATTCCTGCTCTCTCTCTCTCCTCCTTTGTATTTTTTTTTTTACACCCATCTTCCTCGCTCCCTCACTCTGACACACTGACACACACACACACGCACACACACTCACACATATATAGTTGCATCAGACACCCATAAATATCACTCTGCCACTCTGCCACAGAATGATGTATGAGCCTTTGACTTGTCAGTGTGCCATCTTGAACTAGAAAGACCATAATACAAACTCACAGTCACACACACACACACACACACACACATTCATCTGTGACCCCCCACCCCATTCCTCCCATAAGGCGCACACACACACACACATATTCGCAGAGGTAGACATGTTTCATCAAAACAGCGAACAACGTGCCTCCCTGCCCTCAGCCAGCCCCACGGCAGCCTGGGAAATGGAGTGTGCTGGCTCAGAGTGACCTCTGCACCGGTAGCAAGCTGAGACCTATGTCACCTTTGACTGGGGAAATGTGTGTGTGTGTGTTAGTGTGTGTGTGTGTGAGTGTTAGTGGTGTATGGATGTAATAAAAGATACACACATGCACAGACACATATGAGAAGATATTTTTGTTGTGTATGTTTAGTGGCAGTCGGTGTAAACAGAGATATAGAAATATACTAGAATAGAAACAGGTGCACACACACACACACACACACACACACACACACACACACACACACACACAGAGTACACAGAGGTAGGGGCAGTTATTGGCGACCGAGCCCCTGAGGCGGAGGTCCACAGATGGGGTTTGAGATTGTTTCTTCCTCGTGTTGAATCTGCAGGGCTTTAATTGGCTGCTGCTCTATCTGACCTCTGACCTTTTAGCACAAATGACCACAACACCTGAGACAAAGAGAGAGATTTCCCATCAGGTATTGTTGAGCAAAAGGGATACCATGGACTGATTTATGTTGTCGATCAATGGAGAGGCCATTGGGCTGGGGGGGGGGGTGCGCTTTCACAGTCTCTGACATATTGGGATTTGTGTGGTATTTTGCAGAGATATTTATTGTTTTATTCCCCTTTCATAAGCGCAGTGTGTGCAGTCTCATCGGCATGATAAGGATGGAGTCTGACCAAAATATATGGGACTGATATCAGCCTTTTATTAATATGAGGAATGGGCCAGACTCTGCACTCTGTCCCTGACAAGGCAATAACACCAATTTCAAATATAACATTGTTTATATGTTTTATATACTGAACTGGTTTGACCAATATTTTCTTCTTCTCAGCTCAAGTTCAATGCATGATCTTCTTCTATGTTATTTTGTTAGTGACCATCAGTTGCATGTTACTTTTCATGATGCATCGAGTGAACTTGTTGTACATCAGATAGCTGCACAATATGGTAAATTTATAATATAGTTGAGAGTTTATTAGTTAAATGAGCCCTTATTTTTACTTCAGTGATAATTTCCCATCAGCCTCTGCTGTATTTTGTCATCTGTGCTACTTAGAAACTGCTAACTAAGGTGGCGACAACAGTAAACACTTCACTTCCTCTCTCATTAGCATGTTAGCTAATGATAAATTTACTGTACAGATTAAGAGTTTATTAGTTAGATGAGCCCTCCTATTTACTTCAGTATTCATTTCCCATCAGCCTTTGCTGTATTTTGTAATCTGTGCTACTTAGCAAGTGCTAACTAACGTGGCGTCAACAGTAAACACTTCACTTCCTCCCCATTAGCATGTTAGCCAATGATGAATTTACTTTAGAGATTAGTGTTTATTAGTCAGATGAGCCCTCATATTTACTTCAATACTAATTTCCCATCAGCCTCGGCTGTATTTTGTCATCATTGTTACTTAGCAAATGCTAGCTAAGGTGGTGGCAATGGTAACGGTAGTGTTAGCGATGTCATTGCGAGGATGTTAGCAAGCTGACATTAGCATTTAGCTCAAAGCCACTGGGTGCTTTTTTATGCACCAATCAAGCTCCACTCCTGCTTTAATGACAGATAAATATTATAGATTGATTGATTTTGTATCACACATGACAATACGATAGTATAGAAAACACATTGTGTCCATTAGATGAAGCTAATGAAGCTCAGTAAGCTTCTGTTAAACTGTGATGATGCGCTTAGCTAATATCACTGCTTCTTTTAGCCTTTAGCACTGTTGTATGTGATGATATAATGTGCAGAACCGAAATAGATGTAGAAAACATACCTATATGTTGAAATGAATGTACAAAGCAGGACTGACACAAATGTGAATAAAACACGACATAGCATTCAGATAAGTGCAGCTAAATATACATGTGAAAAAATATATGTTGTACATGTTTGTCCTGCTGGTTTTTCTAGCCTGTCAGGAATACGTTTCAGGAGGTAACCCTTTATGCCTCCCTGAGTTTTGGCATGAAAACAGTGACATTTAAAAATACAGACTGTTGGCTCAATATGTCCTGCCACTGGCAGCTCCAGTCTAAAAATACTGACACTGGTATCTGCCTTGAAAAACCCATGTCAAAGCCTGGTTTAGACCCTGTGTGACTGGTAGCATTATTTTATTCATGATGTGAGTGAATCAGTGTGGTGCATAATGCTTTTTAAGCTATTCACACAGAGAAAAGAGATGGAGAGGAAACTGGGTGAACTGCATGAAACCGAGACGCCGAGATGGAAGAGAGGGGTGAGAGAGTGGGAGTGAGAGACAATGAAATACAGAGGAGGAAAACGAGAGAGAGCGAACGAGCGAGGATAAATGCGCTGGATTTATGCAGGAAGCAATGAGGCCACCTCTCTGTACCTCCCTGGTAGAGCACCAAAAGAGGAAGTGAGGAGCGAGGGCACTTCCTGTTAAAGTGTTGCCCACCCCCTCCCTCCCTCCGCTGTCACCTCACCCTCCCCTCTCACCCTGCAGATAAACACACAACACAAGCACGATCCCGGAGACGAAGCGACACTTTGAGCTCGGTTACTGATCGTGATTCGGTGACATTCAGAGAGGAACTAAACATAGTCACTGCCAGAGGAGCAACTCTCCGACTCTCTCCTGCTCTGACAGCTGCTGGGAGAAGTGACAGACTAATGGGTGGTGGTGCTGGTGGTGGTGGTGGTGGGTGAGGGGGTGTTGGGGGGATAGAAAAAAAAAATCACCTCCTGCGTGCATGTTCTTTTCAGTGAACCTGCAGCTCTCACAAACAGCTCATTCTCATCATTTTTATATAGTAAATTGCTCATCGCTCACAACATGTGTAAAAAAAAAAGCAGACATAACTCAGTCTGACCTTTTTAAAGAACATTTAAATCTGGAAACAACAGCTGAATAAAAGAAGCCGCATACAAAAATCCCTACAGATGAACTTTAATATCCCACAAGCTGTAAAAAGACAAGTGGGTTTAGGGTGTGAAACAACAGAATGACGTCCACGGTGACGCCCCTGAACGTGGCTCAGTGCTCATCAGGTCCAGGCTGGTTTATTAGGAAGCTTTATTTTAAGTGGCATATACTCAGTTCTGGCAAATTAAGAAAGGGAGGGAGGTAGAGAGGGAGGGGTTAAGGTATCAAATAAAGAGGCTGATTATGATAAAGCCGGAGCCGACGGAGGTTTGTGGTTCTCAGCGGCGGGCTTTATAAGCAGACTGTGGTTTTAATGTGAAAGACCTGTGGCAGCGTTGCTTCCATTAGAGAGACGGAGGTCGTCAGTGAAGCCACGGTGTCAAACTGTTCAAGGTAATTTCTCCCACTCAGATCAATATTAACTACGTTGGTGATGAATTGATGTTTAACACGAGTCACGTCTTCGGCGGCAGCAGCAGCAGCAGCTCTGAAGCTTCCTGCAAATCTTCCTGCTGGTTTACCTTAATTGAACTTTATTTTGAAATTGAGTTTTTCTTCAACTTTTGTTTATTTATTAGCACACGTCAGAGCGTCCTCTTGTCTTCGCTGCAGCTTATCTTGATGGAAATTTGCATAGTGGAAACACAGATGCTGCCAAAGAGGAAGTGTTAAGTGTCAGAGGAGTTGTTACTGACTAACTGTAATTCATGCAAAGTATTTTCATGTCGGTTTGAGGTCCGTCTGTCTCCACTGAGTCTGCACACGCTCTCTGTTGTTTTCCCAGAAATAGCAAATTACAAAACCCAAAAGTTTTTCCCTGGTTGTTTTTTAAGAACTTCCTGCTTTTTATATATTTCCTCATATTTTCTGTCAAGATGACGACTTCTTTAATGACTGTGATGAAATCCTTCTCCACTTTCTCATCTCGGCCTGGTCGTTTTTTTTTTGTTTGTTTTTTTTTAACCTCACCCCAAACTCACCCACTCACCCTTTGGCCCTCCATAACCTGCCTCCCGCCCCCCACCACCACCACCACCACCACCACCACCATCCCTCAGGTGATGATTACCTATCGATCACCGGTTCACACAATCGTTTGGTCAATGCTCTAATTGCGTTTTCTCTCTGTGTGGGCTACACAGGGAGGGGATCGATCATCAGCTAATGAGAGATGTTGGGGCGGGGAGGGAGGAGGCAAAGAGCTGGTTGTTCTAAAAAAGAGCATGCTCTATATGAGCTCTAACCCTCCTCCTCCTCCTCCTCTTCCTCCTCCTCTATTAAACAGTCTTGTTGCTATCATTCCTGCATCTCGGCTTCATCATAGCCCACACATTATTGACCTTAACTCAGACCTATCAATATCTACACACACACGTGAGGGTTTAACGTGGACAGGCCATGGTACTTTGTTGTGGAAAAAGCTGATGAACCCTTGAAGTGACGTTCGTATTTCTTCTCCGAGGCCAAAAGGTGACTCCATTTTATTTTATTTTTTGTTATTATTATCATTTATGATGGAAAGTGAGAGAACCAAGGTCCTGGGGGAGCTGAGTTATGCTGCTAGCTATAGCTCACATGCTTGTTAGCAGCAGTGTTGTAAGAGCCATGTAGCTGCATCCTTTCATGTGTGGAGAAGCCGGTGTTGTTAGCTAGGAAGCTAGCAGAGGTCAAAGGTCAGATGTGTTTATTTTTCATATTTAGAAATCTTTATTTCTATCTCCATCTTGAAAAGAAGAGTTTTCAGAATTAAGCAGAGCTCAAAAGTTTTCAAAATACAACACATCCCGGATTTTTTCAGAATAAAACACAGCTGTGGCGTTTTCAAAATAAAAGGGAAGTTCAGAGTTTTCAAAATAAAGCGCATAATCTGAGTTTTCAGAATGGCAAGATAGATAGATAGATAGATAGATAGATAGATAGATAGAACCAAATCACTGCAGAGGCTTCAGCATCTTTATCAGCATCTTCATCCTCCACTTGTTTATCACTGGTTTCATTGTTTCCTGGCAACAAACTGAGCTGACACATGACTATGATGACACGTCAGAGAGACGACGTCCGGTGACGAGAACACAGAGAGCACATCCAGTGAGTTTGTTGGGGGTCAGGGTGGGGGCGGCACCTTCAGACTGAACCACGTGTGTGTGTGTGTGTGTGTGTCCAAACTGAAACACCTCTCCTCCACTTCCCTGGTCTCATCTGTCTCTGCCTCATCCTGTCGTTTTTCCTGTTCCCCCTTTCACTTTCTCTTCCTCTCTGGCCGCTGCTTTCAGAGAGCGAGTGGGCTGCATATTGATTTTTACTGTTGAACTTGCGTGGCTCTCTCCCTCTCTCTCCCTCTCGCCCCCACAGACACAAACTGACGGAGAAGTTGATTAGCAGCAGCTCTAAATATATCCTCCTCCTCCTCCTCCTCCTCCTCCTCCTCCTCCTCTTCTTCTTCTTCTTCCTCTTTCCTCTCTCTCCCTGTCTCTCTCTCTCTCTCCTCTCCCACTCGCTCTCCCACACCGGTTCAATCGCTCATTCTCCGCATTTTCTCTCGCCTGATTCGCCTGGACGCTGCTCTGCCAAGCGCTTTCTCTTCCTCTCTCCATTTCCTTTTCACTTGCTCTGAGCATGTCATTTGTCAACCCCCCCCCCCAAAAAAAAAAAAAAAAAAAAAAAACGATAAGAGAGAGGGAGCTAGACAGAGAGACACAGGCAGAGCTGCCAGCTTTGGCTGGAAATCAGATGATAATTTGACAAAAATTCAGGAATTATGGGTAAAATTTCAAATTTTCAGTGCAAAATGTCCACGTCCTGATTCTGCAGGGAACAAACAGCAACTTTTATTTGCAGAAGGCATCACACACTTGCACACACACCGACACACACACACACACACAGACGGTACATAAAGCCTTGTGGCTAACTTTCTGCTATTGTTTCTGCTTGACTCACCTGCTCTTCACCTCAGTGAACCCTGCACAAGCACACATGCATGCAGCAGAGTGTGTGTGTGTGTGTGTGAAAGGAAACACGTGCATGATGTGAAACAGTAAACATGTGTGCAGTGAAACATGCATGAAGCTGATTCCTCCAGATTACTACAGTCTAGTTCACGTGCAACAAACTGATGGTGCGGACGTGACCTCGGCGTGGATCGGGTTCAGGCTGCGGCCACTCTGGTTCAGGTCAGGAACAGGTTGTGGGTTTTGGTTTAAGTGCAGGTGAATTAAACTAAACCACGGTCTTTCTGTAACTGTAACCAACACAGCTGTACGACAGTGTAACACTGCTGCAGGTGGATGTTCAGATGTTCTCCATCAAAACTAACACATGATTGTTGTTGCTGTTGTGACTCTCAGCCCGTGCTCCAGCGCCCCAGTCATAATGAGGTCACGAGGACGTCTCCTCCACCTGCGGCTGAGTCGTGTGTGATGTTATTTGCTGCCAGTGGTTTTGTAGCTTCCTTTATATAAAGACTTGAGAAGTTGTAACTAATGTTTTCATCAACGCAGGCTACTGATGCCTAGAATAGCCGTTACTAAGGATGACGTTCTGGTTGCTAGGTGCATGACACCTGCCCCGGAGCTGCAGAGCCACATGAGACAGACTTTGCTTGTAGCTCCGTGTTGTTCTCCACCAGGAAGTCGCTGACTTTGTCCATTGGCTGGTTCTGTTACTGTACAGATATATGTAGTGGAAACATTTGTATGTGCTGTGAATAGAAGCTTTAACAACACCTTCGGTTCATTTAAAGAGAACAGAAACATGCAAATCCACTGTGTGTGTGTGTGTGTGTGTGTGTGTGTGTGTGTGTGTGTAAATGAAGATCCGTGAAGATGCTGTTCAGAGATGCTCGGGGTCCAGATGGGAGAGCGAGCCGCTCTGTTTACTCTGCGTCTATGTCGATCGTCCTGGATGTAAACACAGCACACAGAGGCCTTCTGCAATGTAGCAGCAGCGCGCTGATTGGAGCACGGGACGGATAAACAAACAAACAAACAAACAAACAAACGAGCGAACGGACCGGGGTCGTTCTCCTGGGTGCGTACGTGTCACTCTGCGTCCCTTTAAATCTCATTCCTCCTCCTTCTTCTTCTTCTGTGGTGTTATAGTGAACGCTGAGGGCTGATGTGGAGCCGAGCAGCCAACCAGTGTGCTTATTGTTTGAAAAGGGGGGTGTCTGTGTGTGTGTGTGTGTGTGTGTGTGGGGGGGGGGGGGGTGTTTCTCATAAACGGAGCATTTTCTTCAGACAATGAGCACGTGGGCGTATGGCTTTAGGCATATTTGACAGGATCAAATGACTTACACAGAAAAGAAAATTCTGTCGTTTATGAAATAATCCTCCCATACTTATTTCATCCACATCCTCTCTGCTTATTTCCAAACACCCCGCCACCCCCCGCCACCCCCCCATTTTTAAATGGAATGAGGTAAAATAGGAATCTGTATTCAGTGGGTGGTTTTAAGATACACTGACTTTGTTTAGATTTGAAATGCACATCACATATGCATGATGACATAAACCTCAAGGCTCGTCCTCAGATCTGCCTGATTTTGTCAAATAAAACAGCTGGGGGGGGCGTTGGGGGGGGTACAAGGTGTTTATCATGCTGATATTGTTTTGTGGCTCCATGTATGTGTGTGTGTTTGTTGACGATGAACTGCATGTGTGGAAACGTGTGAACCTGAGTCTGAAGGTTTTTCTGTGTGTGTGTGTGTGTGTGTGTGTGTGTTTTTAAATCCTTTGCTAAATAATGAGGCCGGTGAGTTCAAACAGGCGGTGACGGTGCAGAGTTGTGTGTTGTGTGCTGGTTCAGCTGACTGGAGTCGTTTTTTACACAGCTGCTTCACAGAGCTGCACGAGTGTGACTCCTGCTTTTTGCACCTTTTCTCCCACTTTTCCTGAGTCACGGCGCCGGCGCCACATCTGTTTGCCCCCTGTTCCTGTCTGACAGCTAACACTTCCGTAATCATATGTAAATTTATTATACTCTTCTTGCGTGTGTGTGTGTGTGTGTGTGTGATTATTGCATCATACTGGAAGTGTGAGGACACAAGCACCAGGAGCGTGTGGTTTGTTTCTCAGCCTCTGCATCGTCCGCTCTTTGTCTTGTATGGAGAGTCAGTGCAGTAACGTACCCTGGTTGTTGGTCTGTACCTGCAGCTGTGGTGTGTTTAGCAGCCGTCACTGTGACCTTGGGTCTGTGCATGAATGAGCAAAGTTGGATGAGTGTCATCTTCTTTCACAGCTGGTTGTGAAAGAGCGAAAGAAAGAAAGAAAGAAAAAGTGTAATTTGATGATTGAACGTCAGAGGTCATGTCTTGTCTCTACCCCCCCCCCCCCCCATGCACACACACTTCTGTCTCAGCTTCTACAAACACAAGCTGGTATAATCTCACTATAGAAGATATTGTAGAAATGCTTTCATAGGCTGAGTAGCGTTGTCCATCCGTCCTTTTTCATCCGTCCATTAGCTCCACCGTTCATCCTCTGAAGGTCATCGTGAGGCTGCAGCCAATCCCACCTCAGGCTGCCGTCGGCCTTAATGTATAGAGAGCTGGTCAAGTGCACAGAAATGACTCGGCTCGGTTTAGAGGAAGAGGAGAAGAGGAGCCTCCCGGAAGGCCTTCTGTAAGGTCACAGCGCCATCGTCATGGTTACAGCCACGAACACGTTGTTTTCTGACCCCCTCCATCCACGCGACCTCCTCCTCACATGGTCGACTCTGGGCTGGAACAAGCTCCTTGCACACGAGCTGCATCAGAGTCTGTGCTCATTAATGCTAACGCTAATTTGCAGCTGGTTGTGTAGGATAATAAAGAGAAGCAGCGACAAACATCATGTCACCACGTTGCTCCGTAGCTGGGGGGGGGGTCAACATGTGCTGCAGCTCCAGACATCCCCTCCCTCCTCCCCTCTCTCATGCACACAGGTGTGAACATGCTTCGCTAACTTCCTCGATATGGAAGCAGGAATAAGGAGTGTGACTCTGATCTGATCTCGTCGACGAGCGTGCGTTTGCGTGAGCCCTCCATACGTCTGAGCGAGCGCGAGAGACAGAAATAGAGACAGAGGAAGAGCAGAGAGATGCTGTCGACTCTCTCCATCCTCCTCCTCCTCCTCAGTGAAGCAGATGTCCAATTGAGTCTATTTAAAGCCGGTGCAGTATGGCTGCTGATGGTGAGCGCGCCGGCCTGTAGCTTTGCATTACTGTTACGTCTTTGCCTACAGTGAGCTCCACTCGCGAGCTCCAGTTCTCCGTTTGCTCTGCACATGAACTCGTGTTCCTGCAGAAAAATCACCGGGGAAGGGGGGGGGGGGGCCTCTCAGCGACGACTTAACTTAGGGAAAAACTTCAACATTACAATGATGAAGCTGCAAAAATAAAAGCTGAGTTGTGTCTTATACTGAAAGGGCATCTCCTATAGCAACCTGTGTATCAGTAGCATGGCAGCAGCTTCCTGTCGAACTGACCGTTATCTCTGCAGCAAACCACAGGTGCTGCGACTCCAATGGCTTTGGCAGAGACTTTTATTCCCAATCTCTTCTGTTGTCCCAGACAATTATCTGAAACAGACACAGTTCTGACACCCATCCTCTTCTTCGTCTTCTTCCTTTCCCGCCCTCCGTCGGGGCTCATCTGTTTTTTCCCAATGAGCAAATAGATGGGAGCTCAGAAATAGGTGGGACTTACTTGGCCACAGCTCTTGTCATTCTTCGCCAGGGATGACGCATCTGCTGCCATGTAGAGGGGTGGGGGGGGGGGGCAGGGGAGGGAGGGGAGGGAGGGGAGAGCAGTTATCAACAGGATGTGGTGGTGTCACACAGGAAGTCAGTGCTGACAGGGGTTTTGTGCAGACGGCGGGATGCTCTGCAGGGCTGCGGTCGCTGTCTGCTGCAACACTTGAGTTGGACTGGTGGTAAAACCAACAAACAAACATCTGTCCAGTGATTGGACAGCTGCAGCAGGTGGTCGCACCGTGACGCGTTACATGGTTCAATGTGGACAAAAAAAGTTGGACTGTGGCTTTTATTTTGTTAACTCCTGTCCCTCATATCTTGATGATATGACTGCATTTGTCCAGACTTGTCAAAATAAGAGTCTGTCTCGTGCTCTGAGAAGTAAAACTGCTTTTTTTTCACATTTCCTCCCAAAAGACAAAAAATCCATGAGACACATTGAAGACGTTCATTCTCTCTCTCTCTCTCTCTCTCTCTCTCTCTCTCTCTCTCTCTGTCTGTCTGTGTGTGTGTAAGCCGTGTTCCCTCGTGCATATCTAAGACAGCAGATACTGTAGGTAAATGAGGTGGGGTTCACCCTCCTCTACTGTACATCTATACAGCAGCAGCCCGAGAGAGAGAGAGAGAGAGAGAGAGAGAGAGAGAGAGGGACCGGAGGAAGCTCCGAGACGCGTCTGCAGCGCGCAGGCTTTGTACAGGAGGGGGCGGAGGGAGAGAGAGAGAGAGAGAGAGAGAGAGAGAGCTGTGACAGCGCTCATCACCCACTGAACAACCAGGACGGGTTGCATCCGAGCAATCGCTGTCATTCGCAGACGGAGTTTACAGCCTTTGCCGCCGCTTTTTCTTTCGATCTTTTTCCGCCGCACCCCCTCCCTCTCCCGGTGCTGCCCAGCCGCTCGACCATGGTTTCTATAATTTCAGACCTGGACCCTCTGAAAAGCTGGAACGTGTTAAGGTAAGCGCCCCGGTCAGTTCTTCCCTCAGCCTCGGCCATTGTGAGCGGGTTGGTAGCAGAGAGACAGAGAGAGGTGGAGAGAGACAGAGACAGAGACAGACACAGAGACAGAGACAAGTAACGGTGTTCTGGAGGAAAAATAAGGGCGGGACGCGGCGCAGGCACCGAGGTCGCCGCCTTCCGAGCTGCGCTTGTGGCGCTGCGGGTGCGTAATTACGCACACTTTTGCGCCGTTTGGCGACACGATCTGCGCCCGAGCGGCGCGGCGCTCTTTTCTTACTTTGCGAGCTGCTCTCTCTCTCCCTTCGCTCTCGTGCCTGCGCTCTGTCATGAGGCTGACGCATGCAAGCTGCTCCGTGTCCGCGTACATCTCGTTAACCCCCCCCCCCCTCCCCAGCCCCCCACCTCCCACCAACCGCCGACTCTGTCCCGCACGGCGCCTCATCACCACCATCATCTCCAAACTTCGTCCATTCCAGCCTAGAAGTAAGAACAACACTCATTTATCACCCCCCCCCCCTCCCCCCATATGACCCCCCCCCTCCCCCCCATGCTGATTTGGTCCCCCCAAATGTTGAAGAGCCTCTCACTCTGCCAGTAAAAAAAAAAAAAAGAGAGTCCACCCCTCCAGGAATTTATCTTGAAACATTTACTCATGGCTGATTGCCTGCAACACAGCGCTTTTAGAGAACATTAAATTTTATCTCCCGAGCTGCAAAACATGTTTTCAGCGCTGCTCCAGCAACACAGCCATTTATTTTTGGCAGCAGGGGGGAGGAGGAGGAGGAGGAGGAGGAGGAGGAGGGGGTGGAGGGTGGAGGTACCAATTTGATTGACTGAGCCTCCCGTGAGGTCAGAGGTGAAACTTTCCCCGTGCTCACCTCGTCTCTCTCTCTCTCTCTCTCTCTCTCTCTCTCCTCTCTTTCTCTCTCTCTCTCATCACCCCCCCCACCCCCCACCCCCCTCCACTCTGTCGTACAGCTATTAGACTCACAGGCAGGACACGGGGGCTCTATCTCGGACCTGCAAATCACTCTGAATACATTCACTGTCATTAAGCATCTCAGCAGAAAAAGCCCATGAATTTAAAAGCTGGAATTTAAAACAGGCCTTGTCCCTGAATATTTCCTGCCATTTGATAAATAAGTCATTATTCCCTCGACAGACTCAGCAGCAGCGGCGGCGGCGGCGGCGGTGGTGGTGGCGGCGGCGGCAGCGGCGGACTATCACAAATTCTATTTTAGAAACGGAGAGAGGAGACAGAACCCTCAAGACCCCTCAAATAATTCCTTTAATGCTGCCTCTCCCCTCTTTTATCATTTTTTATCCCTCCGCTGCCCCCCCCCTCCATCCCACCGTCATTATCCACAAATCCAAAATAGAAAATGAGTGGAGTAATGTAGAGCAGGCATATTTCACTGAGCTGCTGATGGTGGACGGAGAGAGAGAGAGAGAGAGAGAGGAGAGGAGAGAGGAGAGAGGAAGAGGGGAGCAAGAGGGGAGGGGGGCTAAATGATGTCATTCCCAAACAGGCTGTGATGACCATCCAGAGTGAGAAATGGGGCATGCAGCTGACCCCCTCCACCCCCCAACACACACACCCACCCACACCCACCCACACACACACACACACACACACACACACACTCACTCACTCATAAATAGCTGCAGTAGAGACTTTCTCTCTCTGGACTCTCGTCCTCTCGTCATCTCCTGGTGGCATTTGACGCTTTCAGCTCGTTTTTTAGCAGCAATAACGAACTGATCATTGCACCTAACGGCCTCCCGGCGGCCATGTTTGCACGACAGGTGAAGAGGTCAAAGGTCAAAGCTTTCAATTCTTTTAATCAGGGAATCCATTTTTTTTTTTTTTGTTTAATATTTCGGGCGTTTCTTCAGAGCAGAGTTGGCTCGTAGGTCGTTAGGAGAGAAGGAAGCGAATGAGGAAGTGAGGAAGGATGGAAGGAGGAGGAAGAGGACGAGTGCCCCCCACCCCATGCGTCTCCACCTCCACCTCCACCTCCACCCCTCCCACCCCCTCCTGTCTCTCTCATCTTCTCTTTATTAAACCTTTGTTCTTCCAGATTAGAGGCAGGAGCAGCTGTCCCTCTCCAAAGACGCCGCATCTTAATAAAGACCAGCTTACCGCCGGCCCGTCGCTCACACTCTCATGGGGTCACACACACACACGCACACACACTTTAACTAACTCGCTCATTCATTCACACACACACAAACGCTCCTCTCATTCGGGTATGATAATGAAGCACCTCGGCGGCGTTCTCTGCGTCGTTCTTCCCCCCTAATGAGACTCACCTCCGTCACACTCAGACACACACACACACACTTGTAATGGTCGAGCTACAGGAGCAGTTGAACAAAGGAGCACAAACACTTGATTTAGTTGGATGTAATATTTTTTTTGGGGGGGGGGATTTCATCGCAGCTGGAGCCGTTTTTTCTTCGGCTCCATCATTGAACACTAGTGACGACCGAGCAAGATGCAGCTGAACTGCAGCCGTGTGTGTGTGTGTGTGTGTGTGCACGTGTGTGTGTGTTTGAGGGAGGAAAATCACAAAGATTTGAAAGTTTTAAAGCAAAACTAAGGCTGCAGATGAAAGACGAGACCTCGGCGCTGTAACGCAGCGAGGAAGCACGATATGCATATTAGCACAATTAGCTGATTAACGCAGCTCTGCTGCATTTGATTTCGTTTAAATGCAATAAGGAGTTAAAGCAAGTGTTATCTGATCAGCAGCAGGGTGTATCTTCTCCTCTGCAATCACTATCTCTGCTTTTTTATATAGCACACCGGTGTACACACACACACTCACACACACACACACACACACACACACACACACACACATATATATATGTACTTATATATATAAACATACACTTGTTCCAGAGGGAGCACAGAGGATGGGTGTTAGAAACCTGTCTGTGCCTCTCACGATGCACGTCACATATCTGAAGTGCAGTTCAGTTATTCCATAATGAGAAACAGCATGCATATTAATTCCATCTGATTACATCCAGCTACCACATGCACACACACACACACATGCACGCACGCACGGCAAAGACGAGGTGTGCTCTGTATTCAATTAGGGAGAGGAGAGAGCTCAGGGTTTTATTCTATTACCGTCTGGTTTGCAGATACAAAGACAGGAAGTTACAGCCAAACTGGAGGTGAAGTTTGGGCGAGCGAGTGAAAGTTGTCGGGCGCTGATGTGAAAACCAGCTCGAAATGAAGAAGGAAAAAAAAAAAACTCCTCAGGTCCGTTTTCATCGCACAAATCCTCCGGCTCTGACTCGGCTCCGTCCTGCAGCTCACAAGTGGTGAAAAGGGGGAAAAAAAAAAGGGAAGGAGCGAGGAAGGTCGGCAGCGAAAGGGGGCTTGACCTTTGACCTCGCGATGTTGGTTTTAATTAATCTACTTAAACAGTTTGTCCGCTTGCATTATGTGTCGCTTTATATCCCACTGGAGCGAGAGGAGAGGCACAAATCCATCGGCCTAATTACCAAGACCACTGTTTGAATCTTTAAATCCCCTCTGATAGTGTGTGTGTGTGTGTGTGTGTGTGTGTGGTGGCGGCGGTGCTTTATCTATAAGCCAGACCTTTTCTCTTCACTCAGGATTATGCTGGTTTTGGAGTGAAAACGTTTGGTGAAGGCCGTCACTGACACCTTCAGACCGACTCTGACCATCGTCTGAGTTTCCAGCCTCAGACGATGTCGTTGTCGTTGACAACGACTCCTCGGTTTTAACCTGACGAATCCTTTCCAACGTTAAACCAACTCTGTCCTCCATCTCCATCCATCCATCGCTCCATCCATCGCCGTGTCTGCTGCTCGTTTGGTGTGTTCTGTGAGCTGTGGTCACTCTCTGCTCTCTCCGTGCGAGCGATGACGCTGTCTGGGTCACGTGACTCCCTGACGAGCTGTCTCCAGGTCCCGTCCTCTGTCTAATGTTTTATTTTGTCGGATGGAGATCAGCTGAGAGGAAACACTGTAACATGCTTCAGATGAGTATTGCAGCTGTTTTTGATCGGCCTCTTCGAGCGCGTCGGAGGTCGATGTTGGAGCTCGTGTAGTTTGAATACGGTGAGGGGGGGTGGAAAGTGAGTCTGAGTTTGTTCACATCACATGTGCAGAATAAAGTTTAGTCAGATTTTTAGAGATGAGACTCAGAGTGTGTGTTTGCAAAGGAGAGTTCAGTCAGGATAAAACTGGAGCTGCACCTGTTTTTTTTTTGATGCAAGTAAA